>CM053790.1:605698374-606298374 GCA_028749045.1 Cupressus sempervirens
AATTGATAATAATGTCATTAAAAGTCTTCTTTTTAGTTGCTATGGTATTCTTGAAGCCTCTATTGAAAGCATGAATAGATTGAATGGGAGATGCTGAGTAGGAAAATAAGGTTGCACTCATACTTGACCTTGAAAAAATTAAGAAGGACATGGAGGATGTAGGACCATGTAAATGTACCAAGAAAAATCATGATGAGGAGGCATTTCTACTCCACCTTGGCCTATCCACCAAGGCACTTAAGGCTCTTATCTAGCCTTCTTAGGGTCCTATTTTCACCCTAACACTAAGGGAATACTTCCTATAGTCCCCTACTCTACCAATGCATTCCCATTAGTTTGAAATGCTTCAAAAAATCCAAGGTTCAACTTCATCCCTTGCCTTTAATCCCTCCACATGATGAACAAGGACATTAACTAGTCTCCCATTACTAGTAGAAATTCCATTATAATACATTCCATGATCTTTAAAGTTCTTGAAGGTACATGAAACATTAGCTTGCATACAATCTCAATATTACCTTGTTGAGGAGGGCTACTAGGGCTAGTAGCAATTAGGCCTCCTAATTGAGCTTTTGGTTTCTAGTTTGAAGACTTTCCAAAAGACTTGAAAAAAAAATTCTATATTAGGATACCCTTTTCAAATTACTCCAAGATTCTCCTAGTTTTAGGTCACTAATATGTCCCTACAACCCTTTTCCAATTTAACCGTGTTAAGGATTCTAATCAACAATTTACTAGGGTCTTTTAAAATCCTTCCAAGAATTATTACCCAAGAATTTTACTTTAGTTTTGTATACCTTAATTCATCACTCTTTCGATAAAAGACACTATATTTATCATTTCAATCCATCTTCTATGCCTAGAACCTCTATCTTGTTGAACTTCACGTAACCGACTAGCCTCCTACTCACATAGGGATTTTCTTTAAAAATAAAAAACCATCTTCCCAACACTCAAAAATGGAAATATAAAAATTATATACATTTTTATTCTTTATTCCTAAGGGCCATAGATATTTTACCATTGGAATTCAAGAGAGAGTCATTATTCTCAAGGTTACTCCAAACAAGGCAGTGAATTGTATAGTTACCAACATTTTTTGAAACACCTACTTAAACTGAAATTCAATAACCAAAATAAAAATGTAGATTTATAGATTATATTACCTAACTCAAAATTTAAAGTAATAAGCCCAATCAATCCATTCACATTTAGATCTTGAGCATCCAAGTTGACTATGATAGGAAAATGCTTCAAGCTTGTTATTACTTCAAAATTAAATTTGTACAATTTGAACAAAAAACCTTCTCCTAGGTGTGAAATGGTGTTCTATACCCCTTTTTCACATGTGTAAAATTCCTTTATGGACCCATAACTGAGAATTTGCAAGTTGCTTGGTTTTGGCAAATTGTTGTCAATGTTGTCAAGTGCAACTTTTGCAAAATGCAAAGTTGCTTGAGCAACTTTTTACAATTTTGTACTTTGACCATTAATAGACCTCAATAAATCTTGGATGAGTTTAGTAAGGTCTAAAATCAAATTTCAACATGATTCCCTAACTTAGGAGTTTTTGGTCAAAGATTGGTCAACCCTTGACCAAATCAAGAAATGACAAGAAACTTAAACATTCTGAAGATGCAACTTGACTCCCTACTTATTAACAATTACCTACATTTATTCATGACTCTAATAAATCCCTTGGGCCTTCATACTTGGAACTTATTCCTTGGTGGTTGAATAAAACAACCTACAAGCCAAAACTTCTAAGACCTTTTCCAATAATCCCTAGATGCTTGTGGACCATTCTCCCCCTGCAACAAGAAACTAAGTAGGATCTTAAGGTAGGACATCCGTGTCAATAACTAACTTTGTGAAATCAATTTTAGATATCCAAGTAGCCTTTGCAATAGGAAGATGCTTCCACCTCACAAAGTGCTCCATGTAGACTTTGTGCCTAGTATTCTTCTTTACCTTGGAATCAAGTATTCTTTCAGCTTGCAGCTTAACTTGATCGGTATGCTAATATCCTTGATTTACATATCAACCTCTAAGTTCTTTGTATTCTATGTCAATTTAGGGTCTTTAGATGGAACTATATCTTTCTCATTAAGATGGTTGAAAGGGTTAACTCCTTAAGAAAATCTATTTGATATGCATTCTGACCACACTTGTTGAAGACCTTACCTAGTCCTATCCTTTTCATTTGAAGTTTACTTGGAACTCCATTTTGCAATATGGACTTGTTTAGGTGTACTAGGACACAACCTACTACTTGAAATTGAATATATCTTCTTCCCTCATCTACCTTGCTCTTCAATTTCTGATTAGCCTTTGTAAGAGTCTTCTTGACCTGATCATGGATCTCCTTCATGGTCTAGGAAAAATCTTCAACATGTCCACTAAATTCTTCATGATACATAAACTCTCTAAGATCACAAATTCCCCTTTGATGCAAACCAAAAATACTTTGAAATGGACTTCTTCCAATGGTACTATTTGCACTTTCAATATAGGAAATATCAACCTATGGTATAATTTGATCCCATGATTGACCATATTCTTTGGTTAATCATCTTATTAAGTTTCCCAACACCCTTTTGATGACCTTTATTTTACCATAAATATGGGGATGGTAAGCTGAACTATGATCAAATTTGGCACCTAACCTCTTCGATAGTGTTTTCTGAAAGTGCCCAATGAACTTGACATCCTTATCTTACTAAATCTATCCATTGCTACAAACACACTATCAAAACTAGTTATTTTCCTTGGTAAAACAACTATGAATTTCATGCTTATGCATATCCAAGGTCTATTAGGTGTTAGTAAAGGTTGGTAGAAACCTACATTTGAAGAAGTTTACTTGGCCTTCTAACAAATGATACATTGTTAAACATACTTTCTAATAGTCCTTTTCACTCTTGGCCAATAATAGTGCCTACTTACAAGCTCTAAGGTTTCATTTAGTCCAAAATTTACACTAAAAATTTTATTGTGTTTTTCTTGAACAAGGTTTCCCCTCATGGAACCCCTTGGAACACATAACTAGTTATCTTTAAACAACAAACTATTTTACAAGGTATAGTTAGAAAGCTCATTATGAAAATTATTATTAAATGATGAGCATACCTTGTAAGCTTCTCAAAAATCCTCATCTCCCTCACATAGGTCTTTGAATCCCTCTATACCAATGCTCTTTAATTGAATTTCCTAGAATCTTAAGAGTCCACTTCTCAATGCATCTACCACCTTATTAGCTTGCCCCTTTTTGTTCTTAATGGTGAATGTGTATGCTTGTAAGAATTCCATCCACTTAATGTGCCTCAAATTGAGTTTCTCCTATGTGTTGATTAAGCTCAAAGCTTGATTGTTAGTGTAGACTACAAATTCTTTAGTCAAAAGACAATTCCTCCATTTCCTAAGTGCTTGGACTAGTGCATACAACTCTAGATCATAGGAAGAAGATCTTGACTTAGCTTCATTCAACCTTTCACTAAAAAATGCAACATGTCTTGCCTCTTGACTTAGAACAACTCCTACAACAATCTGACTTGCATCACACTGAACAATGAATAATTGATAAAAAATTGGCAAAAATATAATGGGTTGTGTAGTAACATCTTTCTTCAATCTCTCAAACCCTTGATCAGCTACTTTGGTCCATACAAACTTGGTTTTTAGTCCTCCCTTGATGGTATCTAGCATAGGTAAACAAATTCCACTAAATCTCCTCACAAAATTCCTATAGAATTGAGCCAATCCATGAAAGCTTCTAACATTTTTCGCTATTCTAGGAGTTATCTAGTTTATAATAGACTTTGCCTTACTTGGATCCATCTTTAAATCCCCTTGCGAAACTACAAAGCCTAAGTACTCCAATTCTTGTTTCATGAACTCAATGAGATTAATGATAGGTTTCTCCTCTTGTAGATTTTTCAATACCAACCCTAGATGATTCATGCGCTCCTTCTTTATTTGAAAAAAAATAAGGATATCATCTAAGAAAACTACTACAAAGTCACCTATATAGTCCTTAATGCATTTATTCATCAATCTCATGAATGTGCTTGATACTTTTGTAAGACGAAAAGGCATAATAAGCCACTCATAGAGATGCTATGTGGTTTTGAATGTAGTTTTCCACTCATCTCCTTCCTTTATCCTAATTTTATGATGACCACTTTTAAGTTCTATCTTGGAGTAGAATTTATCCCCACCAAGAGAATCCATCAAATCTTCTATTCTAGGAATAGGAAACCTATATCCAATAGTGGTCCCATTTATGGCCCTAGAATTAGTACACATTCTTCACTTACCTCCCTTTTTGGGTTCTAAGACCATGAGAACTACACATGGGATGATTCTCTTTCCAATGAGGCCATGATCCATCAATTCTTATACTTGTCTTGCTATCTCCTTGTGTTGATCAAGATTCATCTTGTAGGAAGATTTTTTGGGCAAGGATGACCCTAGTAAAAAGTCAATTTGATGACATTAATGCCCTTTGTGAATGTAAGGTAGAAAGTGTCCCTACATAGATGATGTCTTAAAATCCCTTAATTAACTATTTTACTTCACTAGGAATGGTAGTCTTTTTGGTGACTTCTTCTTCCTTCGGTTTTAATACAAGAAAAAATCCTACCGCTTCTTCATGCTTGATTTCATTTAAGAACTCTTTTCCACTCATCAATAAGCTATGTATTGTTTTCACTTCATCAGATTCCTCTTCCACTAAGGACTATATTTTTTAAGTCACTCTAGTCTTCTTAAAAGTATAAGAATTCTTCCTTTATTAATGTACAACATCTCTATCAAATTTCTGGGATCATCCCAACAAAAGATGACATCATCCTTGGGTAATACCTCAAAAAGTATTTTTTTCATTATATTTCCCAATTGAAAACTCAACCTGAGCTTGCTCATTTACTATCACATTTTGTCCCTTATTCAACCAAGTCCCTCAATAGGTATGAGTATGAGGTTTCTTAACAAGTTTTAGTTTATTTAGTGCTTCATTTGAGATGATTTTGTCAGTAGAAGCTAAGTCAATTATCACTTTGAAAATTTTTTCGAGGATCTTACATTTGATACTAAATAATGACCCTCTTTGTTTAGGCTCCTCTTTATTGAGTTCTCTGATTAAAAATATTTTGAACATCAAGTTTTCTCCCATCTAAAGCAAGTATCACCTCTAAATTGGTTGCATTATCATCCTCTCCTTGAGCATAGGTCACCTTCTTCTTCTACAAGATGAGGAAGTTTCCTTATCAGGACATCTATAAGTTGGGTGTACTAGGTTGCCACAATTGTAGCACTTCATAGTAGCAAATGTGAACTCCTACCAAAATTACTAAATATTTCTCTTCCTCTACTATTAGGGCCTCTTCCTCTATTATAACCACCCTTATGGTTTCTTGTTATCTACTATGGATCCTGAGCAGTCCCCAAGTGGGAGATTGTTAGTTTGTGGTGACTGATTAGGTGACTATTGTACATACTTCATAATTCTTTGGGGTTCAAGATATTGGGCCCTATTTTTTTGATATTTTTGGCTAACATGTAATAAATAATTATAACCCTAAAGTGGCCAAAATACTTGTATAAAAAGTGCTTAGCATTAGGTATCTTTCATTATGTGTGATGTGAAATTACTTCTTGCAGCACTATTGAGCTATAAGGGATTACCAATTGTAATTAGGTTGTAATCACTAGATCATAATAATATTAGACTTGATATTTTGTGGATGTAGCCTAGGGTTTTGGTGAACCATGTTAAATCTTAGTATCTTTTTTTCTCTTCTGTGTGATCTATTATTTTTATTGTTTATATTTGTATGTAATTATTATTTTTGTCCAAGGTTAATCCCAACATATCCATCGCTACCTTGCTCATGTAGCTTTGATTTTCCTTGGTTCTTAGAATCATTTCTTCTTCCTTCATATCCACCCCTATGGGTACCTCTCACATCTCTTCCTCTTCCTCTGCCCCTTGAACTAGATTCTTTCCTCTTCTTGTTCTCTCCCACCTTAAGTGCCAATTGAAAATACTAGTGGATAGTGGTGGGGTTCCATATACTGATCTCTTCTTGAATCCCCCATCTCATGCCTCCTAGAAACCTAGCAACCTTCAAGATTTCATCCTCTTGGATTTTGAAACTTAAAAAAATCTTGTGAAACTCCTTTGTATAAGAGGCAACACCCATGTCCTTCTATTTTAGACTTTGTCTTTTCTTATGAAGTTGTACTTCATAGTACTCAGGTAGATAGTTATCCCTAATCTTGGCCACCATGGCCTTCCAATTAGTTATTCATTTCTTTCCTTCTTTCTCCCTCTCTTCTTGGAGAAACTTCCACCAAGTCAGGGTTGGTCTCCTAAATATTTCCTTTGCAACCTTCACCTTTTGATCCTTTGTGACTCCTTCACACTCAAAGTGATTCTCCATGCTCTCTATCCATTCCATTACTAACCCTAGATCCATCTTTCCTATGAACAAGGTAATACCTTCCAGTGATTTTCCACTCATTTCCTTGAGGGATTTGAAGAAGGGTTCCTCTTGGATAGGAGGATCTAGTTATGGATGTATATATTCTTTATCTATTGCTTTTCTTTTATCTTAATTCCCTTCTAGATTCACTTTAAATTGCTACATTGTATTTGCAACCTTTTAAAGTTTCTCTTTCATGGCCTCTAAGGATTATTCTAAAAGCCTATTTCTCTCCCTTTATTCTATAAAATCCCTTGCTAGCTCTATATTTTTCACCATTGTTCTCTCACCTACTTACTCTTCCTCCAAGTAAGACATGCACTTATCCCAAATCTTTCATTAGGTCTAATATCATTTTGACGAGGAGGAATTGCTACACCAACTTGGCCTATCCAACAAGGCACTTAAGTCTCTTCTATATCCTTCTTAGGGTCTTATTTATACCCTAACACCAAGGGAATGCTTCCTCTATTCCCCTACTCCACCAATCTAAGGTTCAACTTTATCCCTTGTCTTGAATCCCTCCATAGGATGAAACAAGATATTTATTAGGCTTCCATGAGTAGTAGAGCTTCCATTCTAATACATTCCATGATATTTAAAGTGCTTGAAGATATCTGAGTCATTAGTCTACATACAATCTCAAGATTTCCTTGTTTAGGAGGGCTACTAGTGTTGGTAGAAATTAAGCCTCCTAATTGACCTTTTGGTTTCTATTTTTAAAAATTTCCAAAATACTTTTCAAAAAAATGCTAGATAAATATACCTTTTTTAGAGTACTCCAAGATTAACCTAGTTTGAGGTCACCAAGATGTTCGTACAACCCCTTTCCAATTTACCCCTATTTTTAAGGCTTTTAAGGATTCCAATAAGTAATTTACTAGGGTATTTTAAAACCCTTCCAAGAAGCTTCCACAAGACTTTTCCTTTGGTTTGGTATACCTTAATTCATCACTCTTCACATCCAAAAAATTGTATTAGTCATTCAATCCATCTTCTATGTGTATAACCTATGTCTTGCTAAACTTCACCTAGTTGGGTAGCGTCCTACTTGCCGAGGGATTTTCTTTAAAAATAGAAAAACATCTTCCCAACAATCCAAAATGGAAATATATAAATTATATAGATTTCTCTTCTTGATTCCAAAGGGACATAGATATTTGACAATTGGACTTCAAGAGAGAGCAATTATTCTCAATGTCACTTCAAACAAGGTAGTGAACTATACAATTACCAATTAATTTTTGAACACCTACTTTAACTTTACTTTAAGAACCTAAATAAAAATATATATTTATACATTTAATTACCTAACTCTAAATATAAATAAATAAGCCCAATCAATCTATTCACATTTGGATCTTGAGAGTGCATGTTTTCTATTACTTCAAAATTGAATATGCATAATCTTAACACCAACCCTTCTCCTAGGTGTGTAATGGTTTTTTAATACCCCTTTTTAATTGTGGTAACTTCCTATATGGACCTTGTTGAGCTGTCATCCTGTATGATGCTTAATAATAGGAATCCTTTCAAACTCCTCTCTTGGAAAGCTGATCTAGGATTGTAATGCCCTGCCAAGGGATCCAAAGAATTAACCTAGAATTCCACTAAGTTTGGTAGCATTTTTGTTTTCTAACATGAAAGTAAATACCAAATATAACTTATGCATAATAACAGAAGCAATAGCAATATCCATTTGAAAGTGAACATAACATACATAACTAATTACATTCTTTAACCATCCCTTAACGGTGAATTACATCTAACATACATGAATCCATCTAGTACAACATCCACATGAACTATTAATGATAAGTCCAATGTTTATACATTAAATTTCAAATGCTCAATCATCCACTGTACATGTCACAGGGTATGAAAAGCTCAAAAGAATATACATATGTAGAATAATGGTACATCATCCTATTCTAATCCATGATACATCAAAATAAAGATAATCACATGATATATCATCCATAATAAAGATCAATGAAATTTCTCTTTTCTAATTTTATATGGTATTTCAAGCCTCTAATCAGATCTTTAAGATCAAGCAACCAATCTTTCAAAGATCCACCAATTTCTCAATAAACCCCAAATCGAGTATGCCGAAAATAGTGCCAAAAACTTCACAGCTTCACATATTATGAGTAAATCTGAAAGTGGACACTTTTATAGAAATTTCAGCAGCATAACAGGCTACAAAATGAAATTTTCAGATCTGTATAACATTTACACAACAACTCTCAAATAGAGGATAAAAACAATGCTCATCGGGCTCCCGAAAACAACATAGAATAGCTCGAAAACACCACAAAAACACTAATAATCTATCAAAAAAGTATAATCAGGACCAAATACATATATTCAGCTCTATTTTAACATCTAAAAGTCTGAAATACAGCAGCAACCCAAACTGATATGAAATACTCAATCAGAAACACCAAACTCTTACAAAAACACACACCCGAAAACCCACAAATTTGCATTGTTTAGCACAAAGAAAAACTCTGCATGAGCATGCAAATGGAATGGCTTCAAAATCCCATCCTTAGCCTTCTTGGAAACCTGAAAACTCCCATTCTTGGGTCTCCTTCTCCACAGGTTTGGCAGCCTCTGAAGAATAACAAAGAAATGAGCAAAATCAAGTTTTGGAATCAGCCCAAAATGCCTCCAAACCCCTTAAAAGAGGGCATAACCCTAACTCACGTCCAAGAGGGGTTAATAAAACATATTTTAATAATAATATTCATTTATTAGTCCATTAGCTTCCAAAGATTATCCCCTTTTTCAAAAAATTCACCTTTTTGGGCCTGCTTGCCTTAGCAAAGATTATTATTTTTAATTATTTGAAAAGGGGACATGACAAGTCCTCCCCTTCCAAATATTGGTTGTGCTCAAGCAATGGCTAAAAAATAAACCAATCAATCCACCTGGATCCCAAATGTAGTCATGAACTATACTATCGTCAATTAACATAGGCTCCTGCAATATCCTCTGCAATATGACCAAGAGGAATCCATAATCAAATTGACAATTACTACTCAACCAAACTCCAAAGTCACAACTTCCATAGTCAAAAACCCACGAGACACAAACTCGTAGAACATCAAAACCCAAGTAAAGTGGACAAATCAAACTACCAACATAGTAAATACCATCAACGCATCCCACTGGCCTATATGGAATGTACAATCCAACTCTACAACAATGGTGAATGCTCCCGAATGAAACTATACCATGTATGGAGAATCCACACACTCTACAACTCTTGTAGTCAACATAACTCTACAGATCACTGACCAATGTCTCATAACCATAATTCCCATGCACCCCTAATGGTGAAAAGCCATCACAAGATAAACAACAAGAAATGGAACCAAAACCAAATTTGCCTACCATCAACTCCTCAACACAAGGATCAAATGCTAATTGATGTACATACCCTGCAATATAATGTTGATAAAAAAAACCAACCTCAGTCAACATCTCACCATGAACAAGTGATACAACCCACTATGACTGATCACCAAGTCAGGAGATGTCATAGCCAAAGGAGTAGAATCAATGACAACACCTACTAAATCATCACTCCAAAACTCCTGCTCTAAGTCATGTATTATCAAGCTATCAACTGTAGAACCTATCACCATGTCATGCCCATCACAACTCTCATCTCGAGGCATCAAACTATCCCATAACTGATCATAAGCACTGGGAACCAAAGTACATCTCTGTATCATCATCTCATCAACATGGTCATCAAAGGTGAATTGATGAACATACCTCACAATGTAATGTTGATAGAATGCGCTAATCTTAGTTAGTGGCTCAGACTACAATCCAGATGTAACTAATTGCAATTGATCACTAACCAAGTTGGAACTAACTACTACCTCTGAAGACATTGCCAAGGGAGTAGTATTACTAGTAGGAACCATGCCAACTATCAGCTCACCAACATCACACATGGTCTTTGATACAACATTTCTAATTTTCGTGCCATTAGTACTAGAGGTCACCACCATGTCAGGCATACCACAACAATCTGCTGCAGTACCCAACTCAACTGAACCTGACTTTAGTGGGGATGAACCTGATATGCCAATGTTAGTATCAAGGATGGATGCATCCCCATCTCCACTATCTTTGATAATCTCGACCATGGACATCCTCAGATCACCAGACACCACAATTTGTGACTGTACAGAATCTGGTAAAGACTGTAGTTGCTCTAACTCCATGGTCACCTTAGCCAAATGAAACTATGACTCCTTGAAAGCTAACTATGTACTCTCAAGAATCTTAGAAGTCACCTCAAGTTGTTGAGTAAGCTCAATCACCTCATCTTCCTTGGCCAAAAATGTATCATATGCTGTACTGCCCCACTCCATAAGATAATCTCTGTCGGCTACCAACTGCATATAATCCTATCTTAGAATCTAGATAGCCTCCCATAAAGAGTGGAACTCTGTCAAAGAAAGATAATTGCCTCCCTGCTCATCACTACTAGGAGAACCCCATCCATAAACTACTAACAATTGACGAGCAGCATCAAAATGCTGGCAAGCGATAGCAATGTCTTGCTCACTAACTCTCAATTAACTAGACACACGATGGCACTAGCTAGACTGTATCCTACAAACCTCCTCTGATGCACTATCTAAAGGAGCATCCTTAAGGTTACTAGTCTCTAGAGTATTACCATCCATATCATGCAAATCAACTCTAAAAATCATATCAACATACAAAGTATCAAGAATTGTAGCACTGCTATCCAACTCTATACCAAAAGAAACCACCAAGGAAAATAAGTCTTCAAAATTGCCCATTGCATCCTCCTGGATGTCATCAATGCCAATATGATCCTGGGACTCATCTATACACACTGCCTAATATGAAAGATCATCAACACATTCCAGCAAGTATGGTTGATTGGATATATGAACAAAGCCCAACACCAGTGTATAAAAACTAATACCAACATTAGACAAGCTGCTAGCACAAGAAAAGACAACACCATGCAATCTGCTAATCAAATCCATGATAGCACCCAAACAAGCACTGCTATCAAAAAATGTTAAAGATCTCCAGTCAACTGAATCCCAAATGCCAATATAACAATCTCGAGTCCATATCCGTAAACTAGAATCAGCTGGTAACTCAAGCGAACTCCTCACCTAAATAATATGACCAATACCAACTAACTCCACATACCTATCATAATGAGATAACAAAGTCACAATATTATCTTTGTTCACTTTCATCTAGTTGGATAAATCATGTGAAGTACTACCAGTCTCAACCTCATGTGATGAAGCATCTCACTGTGCCTAGTACTCTTTCCTAGCAAAGTCATGAATGCTCAATATCTGCTCATCTCTACTAGGTATCTCACCATCATGCACAACAACATCCTCATAATCATCATCTAAACCCACTATACTGTAGTCACTGCCTATTGTAACTATACGATCTCGAATACCTATGACATCACCCTTTGACGACCTGTATACAATTGTCTCAATTTGAGTATCAAGTTGACCATTACTATCAATCTGTGTAATATCCCTTCTCACTACCTCCTGTGGCAGGGTAGAATCTAAGACCTCTACCTAGCTATAAGCTATTTTCTCAAACTCCTCATGCAAGTTCTTGGTAATTGTGTCATTTTCCCTATGAGAAAATCTACCAAATAGAAATCTAGTCAACTTATCCACCTTAGCTAGGTTAGAAAACATGTCATTCATCATACGGTGCTGCTCAACCAACTATTCAAACATGGCATGGCTTATTTTCCTAAGTTTATCTCGAATGTCTAAATAACCATCCTTTCTACTGTTCTCACTCTGAATATCAATTGTCCAAGATCATGTCCTATGAGACTCTATACTATACTTGTCCATTTTGGATAAAGTAGAGTGTAACCCCAATAGGTTATAACTTTTTCAAACACCAAGAACTAACATGCAATTGATTAGAAGTAGCATGCAACCATAGATTTTGACATGCAGCTGATTAGAAGCAACATGCAACCACCAAATTCACCAAGAACTAACATGCAAATGATTAGAAGTAGAATGAAACCATAGATTTTGACATGTAGCTGATTAGAAGCAACATGAAACCACCAAATTTACCAAGAACTAACATGCAAATGATTAGAAGTAGCATGCAACCATAGATTTTGACATGCAAGATTTGGGTAGTTGTCAAAACTGACATGCAAACTTCTACAAACCCTCAGGCTGGCAAGATCATAGCTTTGATACCACTAAAATGTCCCTTTTCTGATTTTATATGGCATTTAAAGCCTCTAATCATATCTTTAAGATCAAACAACCAATCTTTCAAAGATCCACCAATTTCTCAATAAACCCCAAATCGGGTATGCCGAAAATAGTGCCCAAAAATTCACAACTTCACATATTATTAGTAAATCTAAAAGTGGAAATTTTTATAGAAATTTTAGTAGAATAAAAGCCTAAAAAAAGACATTTTCATATCTGTATAACATTTACACAACAGCTCCCAAACGGAGGATAAAAACAATGCTCATCGGGCTCCCGAAAACAACATAGAATAGCCCGAAAACACCACAAAAATAATAATAATATATAATAGAAGTATAATCATGACCAAATAAATATATTCAGCTCTATTTTAACATCTAAAAGTCTGAAATATAGCAGCAACCCAAACTGATATGAAATACTCAACTGGAAACACCAAACTCGTACAAAAAAACACACCCGAAAATCCACAAATCTGCACTGTTTAGCACAAAGGAAAACTCTTCATGAGCATGCACATAGAATGGATTCAAACTCCCATCTTTAGACTTCTTGAAAACCTAAAAACTCCCATTCTTGGGTCTCCTTCTCCACAGGTTTGGCAGCCTCTGAAGAATAACAAAGAAATGAGCAAAATCAAGTTCTGAAATCAGCCCAAAATGCCTCCAAACCCCTCAAAAGAGGACATAACCCTAAATCACATCCAAGAGGGGTTAAAAATATATATTTTAATAATAATCTTCATTTATTAGTCCATTAGCTTCCAAAGATTATCCCCTTTTTCTAAAACTTCACCTTTTTGGGCCTGCTTGCCTTAGTAAAGATTATTATTTTAAATTATTTGAAAAGGGGACATGACAATAAAACATAATAAACTAAGTGCACGGTTCCTCCCAACCGTTAATAGCATCATTAGACCATCGTGGATCCTAGCCATCCCTCTGTGCATAACATTCCCAAATCACCGAAGAGATCATCGGTATTAACATAGTAGGAATGTCACTCCTAACATATACTATATCATATGTAGAAACTAATCTAACATGCAAATAAAAGCATAAGATAAAATAATCTAACATATTCTAATCATCAATGAAAGGATACATATCCACCATCACGAAGGGCGCATTAGCCACAATGTCTCAATGAATCTCAAATGATAAGAGTGGAAAAACACTACCACCCGATCACGTGGTAGCTAAGTGGTCCACTCCCACCATGTTGAGGAGATAATCTCAAGTCCCAAATAGGCTATTCAAAACACATAGCACAAATCTCTATAAGATTAGGAATCCTAAGAGTATACTAACTCAAAGGTTCCAAACACAAAATCGACATCTAATCCTAGAGGCACACAATGACATGTAGGAACCTACTATGCAAGTGGGAAAGTTTCATCACATTTATCATGTACAAGTTACCCTGGTAGTTAGCTAAACTCCAAGGGTCCATACTGATCTCATGCGGCCACTAGTATCCTCTCATACTGACAAGGCATACTATGGAATGCAAGGTCGCAACCATGCGTTCTCACTACTCTCATCCGAGCCTGTACAAGCACTCAAGGCATGGGTGAGAACCAAAACTCTTATCTTTTTAGGTTCATTCAGTTAGTATTAGGTGTGAATGTTATCACTTATTAATCCAACTTACAATGAGTTACCCTGGCAGCCTCTTAGGGCCCCTGCCCCCATTGCAAGCCACTTCTCAACACTACATGCAGATAACCTACCCTAAGCTCATGGAATCATAAATTTCAAAATCACAAAAGATAATTAATAATAAAATCATCAAATATGCATAAAAGCATCAAATCTCCATGAGCAAGCATCCATAGAAAATCATGAACACAACAGCTCTCTATTGGCAACTAAAGCATCACTGATAATCAAAAGTATCCAATGGTTCTCAATAACCAAAATATATCTCAATCATACTGATTGAAGACTCCAAAAATGGTTGAGTCAAACATGTCACAACATGACATCATCAAGAATAAATCCACATTATAGTCCCATCATGGTGACTAGAAAATAACCTAGGATAACTGATCGATGACCAAAACTGGTTAAGTCACGTGTCTCATACATAAGAACCTCAACTATAACAATCAATAATTACAACCAATACATAGAGCATTCCATCACATAACCATGGTTGGGTTTATAAAGATCGAGATTAAAACATCATCATGACATCACAATCACATAACCTCCAAGCCTTTGGTAGATGTCCTATAACTGGTCAACACTAGTCAACCCAAAACCCAAAACAATAGCATAGAGAATACACAATGCAAACGCATGTTTTGGTTTTGCTAAATTTACAAACTTGAATTTACATGTAGAGATCTCAGTTTATGTTTCCAAGTTTAGAGAATGAATTGAAGGAACATTTTGTACGTTTTGGATGAATAAAAGTTTTTTCTTAAATTCATCTTCCAATTATAATCTTTGTTTGAAAACGTCCCCCACCAAACTAACAATTAAATTTCATATACTTTATAAAACAATTAATTAAATCTTAAAATAAACAAGAGTTCACCATTATAAAAGAAATGAACCTTTGGTATAAATCATTTATCAGTTATATAATTATAATTCAAATTATTATTAACATATTTACATATTATATATATATATATACATATATATATATATATATATTTATATTTAAATATATATATACATACATATATAAATATATAAATTATTATTACATTTTACAAAATCGAATTAATAAATTTGATTAATACCATTTAACATATTAATAACAATAAAAAAGCCGACTTCATATGTGGCAAGTGTTATAAACATACATATAACATATAAACTGCCAGTAGTACATAGAACCTTGCGATCACAGGGCCTGCGATGTTAGCGGGTACTATGTACCCCTACCGTTGTAGTACCTATGATGGCTGGTACACTGCAACTGTAGTGGCACTAGGGTGCGGGTCTCGTCCCCCCCACTTATGCATATTACTTTATTTAAAATTGCTTATACGATTTGGTTCTTAATAAAGTTTAACGTTTTTCAAAATATTTTCGATTAATGGTATAATATTCAATTTTTTAATATATATATATATATATATATATATATATATATATATATATATATATATATATATATATATATATATATATGAAGGTATATGTATATATATGTGTGTGTGTATGCAAATTAAAAATATAAACATATATATATATACACAAGATATATATATATAAATTCCAATCCTCAGAATTTTCCTATAAACCTTTGATCTCAAATTTTTTCCAATAATTAATCTAATGGGTTTGATTATGAATCTAAACCCTAGCCCCGTGTTCTTTTCAGATCTATGCATATAAAATTCTCAAATAAATTAACTACCCATATTGAGAATGCATACAATAAAAATAAGAAAAATCTTCAGAAGACATATGGAAGACACAAAGAAGACAGGGAATGCAAGATGCGGAAATAACATAAGTAAAATCACAAGAATCTACCTGGATTCTAATGCTAATTCACTCTTTCTTAGAAAACCCATAGAGCAAGCTCCCTTCTTTAGAGTTTTCAAGTCCTCCAATGCTCCAATTGCTCTCCAAACGCTATCTCTAAGCTTCTAGGAATGCCTGAATATAAAGAGCTCTTAGGAAACATCTAGAATGCTTCTAGAAATAGCTAGAAGGTGTCACCAACTAAGCATGGGCCTTTTCCAACCTTCTAAATGAGCCATAGGGTTTTAGACACCATGTGCTTAATTGATGCACTAACCTCCGTGTTGTTAACATATGAGAAATAGAAAGGTGCGTTAACTCCCATGCAAGCTTATAACTCCAATTCACTTTTTATATAATTTCTATTTAAATATTTATAACTTTCATTTTAATTCTTATAACTTTTATTATTATTATTTATTTATTACTTTATTATTATTATTTTATTATTATTAATTTTAATTTCTAATTTTCTTTTATTTAAACCTTTTTCCTCAATTAATTCTCATTTAATTAATTATAATCAAAATATCAAAGATTATGATATTTTTATATTAATTTCCTCAAATAATTAATTAATTAATTAAATCTATTTATTAAGACTTAATTAATAGAAAATTCACCATAGACCTCCAAGATAAAATATGAAAACCCATCATAGAGCAATTCACACAAAATTAGTCTAAAGGGTTAAAAGTCATGAATTATGTCATCCAACACATTCAGTGGGTAAAATACCTAGATGTTTGTCCTACTTCACTAGGACAATTGGTTTAATGGTTTGGGATTTGGACTTGAGAATTTATCTCCCTTCTCTTATCATTAAGATAGTATAATAGGGTACGCTCATCCTGGCAATTTAGGGAAGTTGATACCAGGTACCTGCAACCTATAAAAAAACCATGCATGTACATATAATATATATAATGCTAAGCTAAACAGATAATGGCAGGAAGTGGTGCGTCATGTAGATCCCAACTAAGCAGGTGACTACGAATCCCTTCCTTAACCACATCAGGAATGCCATACAATAAGAAAACACGCACACCGTACACATGAAAGTATGGGGTAAGTATCCATAATAAAACACATGAGATAATAGACCATCTAACTAATCATCAAAAACAACTGAAAGAAAAGAAAAGTAATGATCATCATGCATACATGAAATGTAAAGTCTAAATGATCGCATCATATACCACTGAATCCATAACATAATGTCTGATAGTCTCAAAACAATACCACTAATCCATCAACCTAAAACTAGTCTAACATAGTCTGATAATAGCAACATTATGTCCAGAAAAAGATGTGAATGAGGGTAGACACTACAAGGATCAACTTCAAGGTTCCAAGCAATCTTGCAACCTACTAGAATCCACTTAGTTGAAGATAAATGTAAATGTTCATGAGGAGGCCTTTGTTGGTTGAATTTTTTTAATAAGATATAGAATCTAATTACTATCTCAAAAGATAAAACACACACAAAAGAAATATATTTTTCTTTTTTCCTATATTTTAATGAATGCAATCTAACAATGCAACTATATGAATTCCTAAATTAACCAAGTGTTTGTAAAAGAAAATAAAAAGGATAGGGTAACAAGAAGTTTAAGAGAATAAGATGAAAAGTAAATCATAATGGACATAAACTAGGGAAAAAACTTGTCTACAAGTTAAGCATTCAAAAAGATTGGTGGGTAACCAATGAAAATAGGAGCAATGCTTCCTTAATTCCACTGATGCAATCATTGATGGGAAATTCAATAGTCGTAAGATATTTCACTTTTCATCAGATCACAAGGCCATTGAAAGTGCACTCATGTGAGACAAAAAGATATGCAAGAACAATATGATGATCTCTCCTCAAACTAGGTATGTTAGTAAAATTTGTAGACCCATAGCAAATACTGAAATCAAAAGATCACACAACTAGAAATAATGAAATAAAACTATTGTCTCAATTACACTTGATGAACATACATTCACTAAATATAATACACTTAGGCAAGAATCACTACACTCGAAATAGGAACACCAAAAGCATATATTATTGCATTAAAATAGTGGTGGCCTTGAATACATATTACATTCCTGAATTTATAAGAAATCCTCTCAAATTTTCTTGAGAGTGAGGGATATCTTTATGCAAACATATGCTTCTAAACTGATAAAACAAATCTATTTATGTACAAATTAACTATCTAACTGGTGCTAAGTAGGACTCCATCCATATTTATACCATTAAATGGATGCATGAGCCTTTACATGTCCAAAAAAAAAGAAATCTTGAGAAAATAAGAAGGATAAATCCATTAGATGATGTAGGAGCATCTAGAAGTGCCAAAAATAGAAGATCCATCTTTACTAGGCATCTATAGGACTTAAACTGCTATCGCAATGTGTTTCTGATGCATGAAAAGCTCTAAAGTTAGAGGTGATAGTTAATTGTCAATGCACCTTTGAATTCTTCAAAAATTCTATCAAACCTCTAAAAAGTGCACCTGTGCACCTGGCACACCTGCACATCTTGAAAGTAGGTTCAAAAATTGAAAAATTTCACCAAGTGTCAAAATTGAAATTTTGGCTTTTGGGTTTTGTTCCCCTTTATACTAGAGCTATGTCTGGTATTTTCCTTTGAATTTCTCAATGATCTTAGTGACTAGAGCTACATCTAGAAAATCTAAGACTTTATATTTATCCTTCACTCTCTGCCTGTAGTTGCCCACCTTGATGTGAGTCTCTATAGGATCGTCAAGTTTCCAATCAAACTCTAACAATGCTTCTTCCATTTTGAATGCTTGGCTAATGTCATCATCAATAGAAGCTTCTTCAAAAGTATTTCAAAATTTCTCAACTACTACCTCTACTTTTATCAATTTATCCCTTGAATCATCCTCAAAAATGTCTAAACAGGCATCACTATAATGTTTCTTTGCCTCCAAAATTTTCTTGTGGGTTTGATTCTTGAGCTTATGAATCTTCACATGTAATGTTTCCATTACTTTATTACCATCTTCAATATTCTCTATCCAATCATCAATCTTATCTAATTCCTCTACACTATGTACATCTATCAACATTTGATACCTTTGTCCTTTGATCAACTATAGTGCTTGCAAGTCCTTGCCTTGGGTATGTACTTCATCCATCAAAATAAAATCTTGATTCAAAATGGCCAATAGCCTATCCACATTATCTTGTATATGGTGTAACAACTTCAAAGTTCCTTGTATAATTTGTACACCTTTCTCTTCAAAAATTTCTTTCCATTGCTGACAAGCTCTCAAAAATGTATCTAACTGTATTGATTCCTTATCCCTATTCTCCAATGCTATATTCAAAGTTTCCATGGGATTTTTAGGATCTAATGGACCAATAAATTTTCTTAGATATCCTTTTAGGATCTCATTCTATCTTTAAGGTGTTATCAATTCTACCCCATCCTATTTAAAGTGTTTAAACACTTCTTCCATGCCCATTGTCACCATCAACTTAGCTGTGTCCAACATAGGTTTCCCAAGCATGACCTCCCTAATTTGATAAACTCTTGGAGTCAATTCTTCAACATCTACATTTAGAGAAGGGATACTCATGTGAGCAAATAAGTCCTAGTTCTGATCACTCATCATGCTAAAGCTCGTGTATCCTTTGGTGGCGACTCAGGTTTTCTTAAAACTTTGATCAATTCCATCCTATCCTTTTCCTCAGTAGTAAATTGATGCCTCTTGTTTCTAATGAATTATTTCCTTAGCCATCTTGGAATATGCTCTATTGGAGATTTTCCTTTTGAAGATGAAGGAGTTTTCTCAGCTATACTCTTCCCATTATCACTCCTCTCTAGAGTCTTCTCCTTCCATGAGAGATCCATACTGGGAGTCTTTGTCTATGGAATCCATAGTTCTCACCTCTTTATCTTGGGAATCTTGCTAAGGATATTCACTTATTTGTTCTTATTTTGACACTTCATTGGTGTATACTTGTTGTGGCTTTTCCTAGTGTTCTACTTGAACTTGTTCTTCGTCATTGTTTGGATGTAGAGGAGTAACTGAACCTTTATCTACACAAAATGTAACTTGCACTGGTGATGGTGAAGCTACTTCTAAACCCTATGGCTCAAGTGGTAATTGATTCTAGTCCTCCTACTAAGGTTGGTTAGTTGGAGTGTCTCTTATTTTGTCTCCCACCAATTTAGTGTAGGCCAACATAAAATCAAAATCTAACACCTTGAAGAAATTAGTCCCTTCCACATCTTGCTCATCAATCCATTACTATAGTTCATCTTCTAATGTAGTGGAATCAATAGGTTGCTCAATAATGGATGGCAGTGTAATTATGGAGCTTCTTCTCCATTCTGATTTTGTGGCTCTTGTGAGGCAAGTCCTCCAATTTTAAGGAAGATTATCCTCTTCATCCTCATCATCCTCTACTTTTTCCTCTCCTTCTTCTGGGACAACTTTTGGGAATGATAGGAAAGGAATCACTCTCCTAATCACTTTTTGTCTCCTTTTGATCAAAGTCTTAATCTTTAATCTCTTAGGAGAAGATGGGGAGTCTTGTACCTCTTGTTGTGGTGGAAACATATCTTGCACTTCAATTTCAACTACTCCTTGCCCTTGTTTAGTTGGTAACACTTGAGGATTATCTTGAGCTTGTGTAGCTTTCACATTTTATGATCCTTATACATTTTCTACCTCAAGCTATGGTGATGCTTGAGTGGCTCCCTCTTCTGGCTTAGCTTGTTTGGGAGAAGTTCTCTTTCTCTTTCCTTTGCCTTTAACTTTTTGAGCCATATAATACCCAACTTTTCTATCAAGTTGGTGCATTGTTTCCAGCCTTATTGAGGATTGAGCTATAAATGTAGGCACCATAATCTTAGCTCCTCAACCCCTTGCTAGGTAGGTTTAAGCCTAGAATATTGTTGCTTGAGGAATTGGATCCAATTTGAAAGGTCTCTTGATCCAATCCTATGTTAGTTTGATAACATGCCTAGCCTTGTGATTGATGTCTGAGTTTTCTTTCTTGTCAACCTCAACATACATGATAGGTTGATCATCAATCTTGTCCCAATTGAACAATGGATCAAGAAAACCTTTAGTATCCTATTGTACAACCTTTAAAGGAGCCTTAATCTTCAAAGCATTGGTTTTTAGATAGAGACTCATCCTACAATAATCCCTTATTTAGATATCATAGTTGTCCATCACATTCATTCAATGGTCCTCAATTGCATCTTCATGCTAAAATGTCTTACCAACCAAGTACTGCACTCTTCCAATATTATCAAAAAAGGCCAAGGAGAATTATATTTATCCAAAGGATATTGATCCCACTCAAAATCAAAATATGGAATATCCTATCTTTGATCCACACTAAATGGTCCAATGGTAATAGGCCATACCCAAGTTATTTTATGTTTCTTTCTGACTCTATCATATTCAGTCAAGAGTTGTCAAGCTATCTCTAACAGTATAAGTTTGTCACTTGGATACCTAGGGAGCTTCTTGGGGTTGATAGTTATACCTACTACCCTCAAATAGGTGAATGTTTGATACTAGATGTAGTAGGCTCCAACTTCTAATATCTTTGTAGTTTCTTATTTTGACATCCTATTTGCATAATTACCTTTAATAAATTGGATTATTGAAAGTATAAAAGCATCATTTACTATCACGTATTCCTTTCTATGCTCTGGAAGACTTTTCTTCACTGACTGGGGATAAACTATATAGGGCCGTGCATTTGCATCTTGCATATTTCCCCTTTTGAACAATCCCAGATAATCTATCAGCCTTGTAGCTAATAAGTATACCAAATATGGTGTCATATAAAACTTTTGGTTATTCTTAACTACCACCAATTGCTTGCCCAAGTTCTCATTAAGAATAGAGGCCTAATCAAGTGGCATCTCTACTATTTTGATCATCTTAATAAAATGTACCATCCAGATGTTCAGGTGTCTTGATGCTGGAAACCCCATGACTCTACTCAAGAGTATGATATAATATCCAATATATTCCTTCATGTATCCTCTTGTTATGTCTACTTTATGCTCTAGAGGAGTCTTCTCAATGAGGTATGAGGACTAGATAATTTTAGATGCTTCCTCAACATGTTCCTTATACCATCTCTCTACGTGGTGATAGGTTAATTTGATGAATTGATCTACCCTAGGAAGATGGAACACCTTCTCTATATTCTTGGGTTGGAGATCTAGGATGATATCTCTAGTTATACTCTTCACAACCCTTTCTTCAAGAAAATAATTTTTTGTGAGTGTCATGATTAGCTTGAAGGATGACAATGATACTAGGTGTGATATCATACTGACAAGTCCTGATCAGATAAAAGTAGATATCATTAGATATCTTTTTTCTAGTTTGTTGCACAATGTTAGGAATGTGCTCAAATCTATGTGACCAAGTTTGGTGTCCTAGATCTCTAAATAGTTTTCTTGAAAGAGTGACTTGGTCAGAACACCTTGAAACTTGAACACCAGAGGTTTTGGGACCATCATTTTAGCAAGGGAGGATGATGAAGAAGCCATTAGATCTTCAAAAAAACATCATCTATTAGTCCAGAGTCAAAGAAAAAATAAATTACATCAAACCCTAGTAATGACATGAACAAAATCCAAAAACCTGATTACTTGAAAATAGCAAAAAAATTCTAATTTTCTATCCTTGACATGGAAAAAAGGGCACACAAACCACACATCTAAGGTGCACCTTTTCCTTGTTAAGTTTTGATATGTAGGGTGCATAGTAGCACACCCATGGGGTGTGGTGATGTGCACCCTATATACTCTGTGCAAATAAGGTGTATTTCATTTAAAGTTGAGAAATAATGCACTTAATTAGGTGTGCTATTGAGCACCTTAATCTATTGTTTTGATTTTTAAAATTTAAAAAAAAAAAAAAATTTAGTTGAGTTTTGAAAAATAAAAGGTGCACATCTACACACCTTTTAGATGTTTTTAAAGTTGTTTCTTTGTCTTGAATGAGTGTAGGTGTAGACAAGGGAAGCAAGGTATAGTACCACACTTGGTTAACTATGTAGGTGTAGTCAAAGATGCTCAGAGGAAGAAAAAAGACAAGTGAGGACATAAGAGGGGGCCTCTAGGTTATATATACCTAGGATCCAATGCACCACTTGGTGCTACATAGCTGTGCTACTGTGCATCACCAAGTGGTGATGCTTTCTTCATGTACTTTGTGATTCTTTTAAATTCTGGCACACTAGTGCACTAGGGGAGTTGTGTTGGTGAATCTTTTTTCTTTATAAAAATATTTATCCCCCTCAAAATTCTATTTCCAAAATTTGGATCTTCAAACTAGGACTAGGATATGAACAAAGACACTAGATAAAACCCTCAAAAAGACTCAGATCCTAGACTAGGGTTCTGGAAAGCTAAAAAAATAAAGTAGGGTGTCCCCATTTTTAGGTGAAATGGTGCATGCATTTTGAAACCACAACAGACCCATAATCAAAATGTTGCAAGTTTCTTGGTTTTGGAAAATTGTTGTCAACATTGTCAAGTGCAACTTTTGCAAAATGCAAAGCTTCTTGAGCAAACTTTTACAATTTTTCACTTTGACCTTGAATAGACCTCAAGACATATTTTATGAGTCTACTAAGGTCAAAAATCAACTTCTAATATGATTCCTCCACTTAGAAGTTTTTTGTCAAAAGCTTGGTCAACCCTTGACCAAATCAAGCAATTGAAAGAAACTTAAATATTCTAAAGACAATACTTGACTCCCCACTTAATCACTCTCACCTACATATATTATTGACTCTAAAAATCCCTTGGGGATTCATAGTTATCCCTTATTCCCTAGGGTTGGCTAAAACCACCTACAAGCTAAAACTTCTAGGACCTCTTATATTGATCCCTAGGTGCTTCTACACCAAAGAAAAAGAGAGGACCTTGCCATGATATAAAAATAATCAAAGAGGTGAATGAAAAAATAAGAGCCATTAAATAGGATCTAGAAGAGAAGTTGAAAGAATTTATTTAGTTTATTTCATTATTCTTTTTGGTCATTGTCTACTATTTTTAATTCAAGTTTTATCAGTTACTTTTGTGTTGATTCTTGGTTGTAGGTTCTAGTTATTAGTTGTTGGTGTGTTTGTTCTAGTTAGCACTTTTTGATTTTGGGTCTTTAATGTTTAAATATTTATGTAAATTATTTGGGATTTTATATCCATTGTAAAATCTAATTTTATCCTTAATCGAAAACATGGTAGACCACTTCAAAATCTAATTTAGTTTGTAGTATGAAGCATGTAGAAAAAGTGAACAATGACCACATTATCGTATAATGTTTTCAATATAACTTTCATCTGAATTTTTTTTTTAATCATGGATATGAAGCATTTATTTAAACATATAAAAGATACTTTTAATAATGTTGTGAATGAAACTATCTCGTGACAAGTTTGGTTATTTCTTTTTAAGGTGCATGTTACAATTTAATATCACCAACATCAATAAATTGTTACACACCAAAACTAGAGATTTATAAATAATCATGTTGTGGTTTCACAATGTATGCCCCATTTCTCCTAGAAATGGAGATCCCCTAGTAAAATTTTTGTCTCCCAGACCCCTAGTTTAGGGCTTGGGTCATTTTGGAACTCCACCTAGAGTTTGGATCCATCCTTTTGTCTCTAACTGAGATGTTTGGGGTGTCATAAAATGAGAAAATTTAGAGAAAAGGAGCTTTTCTTTAGTGCAAATGAGTGCATGTGTGCACTTAGCATACATGGGCACCTATCCTAGGTGCACAGGTCTTCTAAATATACATGTGCACACCATTTTCATTTGGAGATGCACACATGCACACTTGTGCACCTCCAAAGGGTGTGCATTAGCTTAGGTCTATAAAAGCTTGAGACTCCTTCCCCTTCGTCACTTCTCTTCATGCTCTCTACTTTCTCACACCCTTAAAGGTGTGATAAATTTCTACACACAAACACAAAACCTAACTCACCAAAGTTGTGCACATGCACAATTGTTCAAGGTGCCCATGTGCACAAATTTTCTTGTGTTAAACACCTAAACATAAACTAAAAGAACTTAACTATAACACCAAGAAAAGATGTACCCATGCACACCTTTTTTACACTAAGTTCCCCTTTGCACATAGAATATAAAGGTGCTCACATGCACACCCTATCAAGGTTGCATGTACACATTGTTAGCATATTTAAAAGATCGGTGAAGTTATCCCCCCACATTGCACTTGCACTAAGCAGATATGCATAGTTATGTACATGTGCATGTGCACAACTATGCTAAAATAGTCCAGTTAAAGCTATTTAGCACATCTAGCACACATGTAAGGGTGCACAAGGTGCAATGTTTTTTATATTATGGCTTAAAGGGGGGATTGAAGCTAGGTTTTTAGGATTTTGTGCCTAGGGCTAGGTTTTTTGATAATTAGGTTTTGTGTTTAGGTTTGATTGCAAATATCAAGACTAATGTATCTCTTATGTGTAGATAAAATGGAATCCTCATCATCCTTTCTCATATAATAGATGGCTCCCAAACTAGTAGTGTTTAAATAAAAAGGGGTGCCAAAGAGATCCCTTTTTAGGATAAACATTTAGAGATCTGAGACACCAAGTTGGTACATATTTATTGGAACACATTCCTCAGCATCTACAACAATCCTAAAGAGAGATCTACAATGGTGTCAACACTTATTAGATTAGGTTTAGTTAATGTGACATCACATCCTACATCTATGTAATCATTTGAACTTGTTATGACATTGGGAGACCACTATATTACTGAGGAAAAGGTTATCAAAAGTGTCATAGGTGAGATAGTCCTGAACCTATGACCTCACAATAGTGAGAAAGGCTTCCATTTTTCTAGGGTTGATCATTATGTAAAGATGATCTATGATTGGGCAGAAAGATGGTATATAGAGAATGAAAAGGAAGCCAAAGAAATAATTCAATCTTTCTTCCTAATAGATAGAACTCTAATAGGTTGTAAAATTAGGAAGGTAGATATGACACAAGGGTACACGAGGGATGATATTGGCTATGAAATTGGACTTTTGAGTAAATCTATGTGCTTCCTTGCAATGGGACACCTTAACATTTGGATGGTGCACTTCATAGAGACCATTAGGATGACAAAAATGCCAATAGATTGGGCTAGTACCCATAGTGATAATTTACATGAGCAACTAGTGGGAGTCAAGACTAACCCAAGGTTCTATATGACATCATATTTGGTGTACTTATTGGCAACATAGATAACTGACTACCCAAGACTTTACAAAAGGGAAATCATGCAAGATACAAATTATTGGCCCTATGCAATGTATCCTCAACTAGAAAAGAAGAAGCTCTTGGATCAGAGCAAAGAATATAGGATGGTGAATATGGTTTTATATTTGCAATCACCCAATTTATAGAGGGTTATTATGCTAATAGAATGTTAGTAGAGGCAATATCAAGTATCACAAAAATTGGCACCTACTATATTCAATTAAAAAAATTCACATACTTGAGGGTAGCAGGTACACATGTGAACCTAAAGAAGAGCCTAAGATATCCATTGGATAGACTCATTTTGTTGGAGATTGCCAAACAACTCACATCTACATATGAAAAAGTGAAAAAATAATACAAGAGGACATGGGTGTGGCCAATAACCATAGGTGCATTCGAAGTTAAGAAAAAATAAGATATAGAAACCATCGATTTAGAATGGGATCAGTATCCCTTGAAAGAGTATAATTCCTTTCACCTATATTTTGATAATATTGGGATGGTATAACATCTAGCAAGGAAGTAGTTTATGTACGAAGACACACTAGAAGATCATTGGATGAATGCCATAGATGACTATGATGTCCAAATTAGGGACTATTCTAGGATGACTATATTTAGCAGAAATGGTTCTTAAGATGAAGATTCCCCTCAAGGCTATCAAGAAAGACATAAGAGATGTCTTAGATTCATTATGTAATAGGGGAAATATATATGATAGGCCTATAATGAATGTATAAATTGAGAGAGATGAGGATGCAAATATCAACAATAGAGCCCAACATATTGTTTGATTGACAAGGAATCAAGAAACTATTCAAACTTGATCTAGTTCCACAAGTTGTTCCTTTACAAGGCACAATATGCCTAGTTAAAAGTAAATGTGCAAAAGTCACAATACTAACCTTCCCTACTCAATCCCTAGTGAGTTTGAAAATAGTGCATCAACATTAGATGGAGGTTGAGTACATTAGGATAGATAAAGGGAAGAATAAGAGGAAGAGAGTGAAAAAGGATAGCAATAAAAAAGATTAGGCTTAGCCACCTCAACAACTACAACAAGGTCCTAAAAAAGTAGAGTCTCAAGATGAATAGGAAACCCAAGTCCAAGAGATTGAGTAAGTGCCTCCATCTAGTTAGGAATAAGAGCCAGAAGAAGAACAAAGGTTACCACTAGAAGGGAAATAATAGGAAGAATCCTCCCCTTCATCTCCTAAGAGGGCTAGCATTCAATTCACTATAAAGGAGCCATGAAGAAGGATAAAAGTAAAGAATAAGAATACTACTCCCCCATATGTACCTAAAACCATTCATCAAGATGAAGAAGAAGAAGAGGAGGAATAAATTGATAATGTACCCTTCAGTTAGAAGACTTAATCATCCAAGGCCTTGGAAGAGGAAATAAGAAGGAGTTCTACTCTAGTGCCACCATTAGAGTTGAAAGAACTTGTTCAAGTTATAAATTCCAATGATGGGAAACAACAATGGATCACATATATGGAGGGTCAAGAGACTAATGTCTTTAACCTCTCACATTTTGATTTCATGTGTGTTGACACTAAGATGGTGGGGGACAAGATAAGGGACCATCCTAAGAGTCAACCACTAGGGGAGGACTAGAATCAAATACTACATATTCCTCAAGGGCCTTTTAGCCTATCTCCATCACCATCTTAGAATTTGTCACTTTTGGACAAAGGATCAGTCACCCTATTTCCTTCCACCATATGAATAGAGAGCAGAAAATAGAGAAGGAAGAGATTGAAAAAAAATCTATCTAATAAAGTATTAGAGGAGGGTCAAATAACTAAAGAACCTCAAAAAACTCCTCATGATACAGAGGCTAGAACCTAAGCTATAGTAGACAAAAAGATCCCAAGTATAGATCTTTCTCAAAAGGAGAAGACATTAGAAAGGAGTGATAAGAAGAAGAATCCTATAGTAAAAGCCCCCTCTTTAGCCAAATACATGTACAATTGGACAACATATTGAAGAGCCAAGATTAGGACTTGGTTGCACATATAGCCATCCCTACTCCACATACTCATACAAAAGATCTAACTCATAGTGATTACCAAATCAAAGAGGTCTTGTTAGGGAAACCCATGATAGATACTATGAAAGTTTTGATTGCTATTAGTGTGAAAGAGGTTTTCAAGCATATGGATAGGAATTTATGAGAACTGGTGATGCTTAGGAAACAAAATAAGATTATGAGAGGTTATTTGCATGAAATGGTGGCCCAATAGACTTAGATCATCTAAAGATTACTCTTTTTGACATTAGAGAGGAAATAAAGGGGGATAATTTAGATGGATCCAATTTTGGGAGCATGTTTGAAATGTCATGACAATTTTGAACGTAAAGGCATACAAATAGTACAAGGTAATTTGACCCTATTGCATTACATTCAGTCAAGTGCAGATAAACTGGTGTCTATAGTGAACTAGGATTTTGGGTTAAAGGCTTGCATATTTTGACAATAATAAAAGGTCAAAGGTATTATACACTCATGGAAGTATATATAGTAGAAGAGCTTGATAAGCTCAAAGATTGGATTGAAATGATAGCTCTATAGGCAATATAGTTAGAGAAGGACTTCATGAAGTTATTCACAGGTTGAGGGACTAGAATCAAAAGAAGATTTTCGAAGGAAAGAAGTATTATGATGTTGCTTCCCTTGAGATTTTTTAAGATGAGTAAAAAATAAATCACAAGTCAGTGCAATTAGTTGTCCAACAATTTTGAAAAACTTTTTAGGATGCTTCATTTGATAAAGATATTAGGTATGCATTTAAGATTGAAGAGGTATTGTTGGAAGTGGACATTAAATTAGAGGATTTTGTGGAGACTCGTATGGAGGTCAATAACTACCAATAGATAGTAAAAGATAATTGTAAAGTATTGGATTTGTTAGAGGCTTCCCAAGTGGTAGAGATTATAGAGAAATTCAAGAGAAAACATCCAAATATCATTCTAGTATAAAAGGGGTATAAAACCTAGAAGCTAGAAATCTAGTTTTGACACTTGGGAAAATTTTTGATTTTTTGAGCCTATCCTCAAGGTGCAAAGGTGCATAGGAACATTATTTATAGAGGTGTGTCAACAATTTTGAAGTAATAGTGCACCGATAGTTAACTACCAGTTGCTAATTTAAAGCTTTCCATGCCCCTAAAACACATTCTAATGGTAGTTCAACTCTCAAAGATACCTAGAGAAGGTCAAGCTACCATTTTTAGAGCTTCCAGTGACTCTCAGATCCTCTTGTAGCTTCCTTCATCTTATCTACTTCTTCTTTCCTTGATTTAAGTCATGTAAAGGCTCATGCACCCATTAATTGATAAAAACAAGGGTAGAGTCCTACTTAGCACCATTTAGAGAGTTAGTTTGTATATAGCTAGCTTTTTTTTATTAGTTTTATGCATATACTTGCATTACGGGATCTCTTATTCTCAACACAAATTAAGGGGATGATTCATTATAAATACATGGATGTAATATTTAATCTGGGCCATTATTTTGATGCACTAATATATACTATCATTGCTGTCATTTTGAGTGTAGTTATTCTTTTTAGAGTGTGATATTTTTGTGAATGTATGTTCATGAATAATAAGGGAGCCAAAGATTTTGTTGTGTAGATTTGATTATGTGATCTTTTAGTTTTGGTGTTTATTGCATGTTGAAAAATTCCACTAATGTACTAAGTTGGAGAAGACATCACCTTATTTCTCCTACATAGCTTCTTGTCTCGCATGAGTACATTTTTTGTGCCTTGAAATTTGATGAGAAGTGAAACATCTTTCTAGTTTACTAAGTTCCCATCAATGATTGCATTAGTGGAATTGAGGAAGTTCTTCTCTTATTTTCATTGGTTTCCTACCTAATCTTTTCAATGATTTAACTCATAAATGTGTTGTTACCATGGTTTATGCCCATTAGGAATTTCCCTTTGAAGTTATTTTCTTACATCTCTCATTACCTTATTTTTGTTATTTGCTTTGCTAACACTTGGTTAAATTAGGAATTCATATAGCTAGATTGATAAACTTGCATTCATCATAAAACAAAATACCAAAACTATATCTCTTTATGATTATGTTTCATAAGAATAGATCAAAAATCTTATATGAATTTGTTCAACCTAGAAAAGGCCTCCCTATGAACATATACATTTATCTTTAACTAAGTAGATTCTAGTAGGTCACAAGATTACTTAGAACCTTGGAGTTGACCCTAAATTAGGTTTTCAAGAAGTATTTTGAAAGGATTCTTGTCATTAAGCATCATGTAAAATGATATCTCAACAAAAGTAGTGCTAGAAGGAGGGCCTCATACCATTCAAAAGAGAAAAATAACTCACTATGTTGAAATTCTAAATTTTTTAGAAGTTCAAAAAAATTTCCATGCTAGTGCACAAATGCACTATTTTTTAGAAAGTGTGCTTCTATATAGGTGCACTTTTCCTAGAACTAACACAAGTTAGAAGATCCTGATCTAATGTCTCCATTTCAATGAGCTTTAAGATCTTTAGATAATGAGCCTGAGTTCTTAGAACTCAATCATTTTCATAAGCCTCAGAGTGACAAAGGATTTCCTAGAATTCTACCACTTCCACTCCAAATTTCATCAACTTTTGTTCAACCTCTGAACCGACCTCCACCCATTGTTCCAAAAAATTGTCCACCGATGGCCTTCTTTCTAAATATGGTAGATTTACCAATTAAATTACAAGGTGCATTCAATAACCTTTAGAAGAATCTTGAGAAATTCTACCTTAGGCTCATCTATGAAGAAAGATGAATAGCTGAGGACCATTTCTAAGTTTTTAAAGAAATATGCAATCAAAAGTAAATTCAACAATTGAATGTCATCCTCCATTTATTCCATTGAGATAATTTTCATTTGATCGGTACATGAATCCATAATTGGGATTCCTTCAAAAAATTATTCCTTGAATAATTAAAAATATTCATCAACCCTATTGTGATACATCATTAGTTCATATCAATCAAAAGGGATCTAGCAGAAACTATTTCATAGTTCAATCATTTCTTTCATATAGCTTATCGCAAGCTAGAAATACCCTACACTATACTAGTTAAAGTTGCAATTCAAATTTATCTTCACGCTATGGACCAGTTGACAGCTATCTTTCAACAAAGATTCCCTTCTACAAACATTGACACATTAGAAAGGGTCTTCAACAAAGAAATTACTTTTTCCAAGAAAGCCAATCCTAACAGAGGAGGATTGATGGTTTTAGCTCAAGCGACTACAATGAAACCAACATATTCCTCTGCAACACCACTTATGCTTAGCCAATTCATTTTGAAGAATCTAGTCCTACTACTACAAGTACCAATAGTACTAGTTCTAGCCATAAAGTATCCAAGATATAAAGCTCCAAAAGTTTCTTTCTTCAAGTAGAAAGAAAAAAATTCCATTGAACTAGAAAATAATGTCAAATCTAAGATTGGTCAAATGAAGAAAACAATGTCTAAGATTACCAATCAATTAATCGGCTTGACATTGTAGCAAGGGTAGAATTTTTTTAATTTAGAAAATGAATCCATCCCCTTACAAAAACAACTATGGTTAGAATTACAACAAGAATTTTGATAGAACCAACAATGTGGGAAATAACAATATAGGGAATAATTATAATCCTCCAAATCACAACAATGGCTTCCAAATGCAAAATCGATAATGGAATACTTGTCCTAAGAATGGAAGCATCCCTACTAATAATAAAAATGACACTTAATATGTGGACATCAAGAATTATAACAATAACTAGAATGAAGCTAATGATTGCAACTTGTATTTCAATGGAAATCAAGAGATGAACCAGAATTCACAACTCTACTAAAAGAAATGTAATCTTTTCAAAAAGACAATTAGAATACCTACAACTTACATAACCAAAGGGAACCCATCACGAATGGGGTTCTTCCTACCTTGCATCCAAAATCTCCTGATCCAAGAGATAATAACTATCCACTACCTACTAGAGCACCCTATGCTGGGAAAAAAAACCAAAATCAAGGGAATGTACCTACAATTTTGAAGAATCCTATGTGGGTAACTGAAAAGTACAATGCTTTGGAAGATCTAAAGAGAACCAAGGCTAGTACATCCACCTTGATATGCTACAAAAATTTTCTAATCAAAGGGAAGAAGTATTGAGGACTCTGGATCATGCAATGGCAACACCAAGTGCAAACATAGTCCCCTCAAAAGGCAACATTGACACAACAAGTAAATACTTGTGAGGAAATTCCTACCATGTATAAAGACAAGGCTAAAGTGCCTCCTTTCTTACTTAGCCTCTAAATTTTTAGAAAGATCTTGCACAATTTCTCATAGATTTAGGATCTTCTTATAATGTCATGGCACTTTTGATAGATCAAAGATTTAGAGTCATTACTAAGAACTCAAACTAGATAGTAATACAATTCAAAAAGATAGAAGTAAAATTTATTAGGATATTAAAAGATATTAGAATATCGCTAACTATAGACCCTCAAATTTAAGATATTATAGACATACATTTTGTTGAAATCCCCAAAACTTACAGATTATTGCTAAGTAGAGAATCAACAAGATTCTTGAGAGGATGGTTTTCAAATAATTTTATGTAATTATGGATACCTTGGAAGGGACTAAATAATCAGATCAAGATTGATTTTGAGCCAAAGTTGAAGATAATGATCACTGAATACAATGCACCAAGCAAGGTAACATTTTTCCAAGATGAGTTAGGCTCCTATAAAGTAATGTCTCTTGACCTAAATACAATTGAGAAAACTGACCATCTGACTAAAGATTCTATGATTCTTACTCCAAAAGAAAACCTCATCACTTAGATTGTAGATAGTATTGTTGCAAAATTACAATGCTTAGGAGAGGAAAAATACCTAAATATCTTTCTTATGCCTAGATTTTGTAGGTTACATAACATTGGTCATTCATAATTTGAATGATCACATTGTTAAGAAGCAATAGCTAAGGTACTCACTCAGATAATGCAATTGAAAAATGACCAAATACCAAATGAGGTAAAAATGAAAAATCTAAGTTCTATAAGCACATTTGAATTAGTTGATATTTATGAAGAAGATAAAGAAAATATCAATGCGTCATATAAAGACACTTCTTCAGATGGTGGAGGTTTACCCAATCCTCCACCTAGAATCAGCAAAACCCAAAGGAGGAGACATTTTTGTAAAGGCCATGGTTGGACCTCAGTGGTCATTCATCCAAAGCCTCACATTGAGAACATCACTAAATTATTTGGGGATATTCAAAATCAACAAGAAAAAGAAATGATCATTGTATCCAAGATAAACTATGGAAATTCACCAAGTCCACCATGTGAAAGATTACAATGGATCCAAAAGAAATAATATTTTAAAACTCAAGTCAAGGAAAAGTTACATACAAATAAACACAAGGTTAGAAAGCCAAAAGAGCAACCAATCTGGACACTCATGTTTGATGGCTCTAAATGAAAATTAGGAGTTAACACAAGTATTGAGATAATTTATCCCAAAGGTAAGTCTTTTAATACAACATATCATTTATAGTTTAGATTTACTAATAATGTTTCACAGTATAAAGCTTTGATTTTTGAACTCCTCTTCACATTGTAGAAAGATGTCAAAGCTCTCATAATTGAAGGAGACTGTTAGCTAGTCACTAGATAAGTGAAATAAATCTACTCATGAAATGATAGGAGACTACTTGCATACTATAAAAGAGTTTGGAACTTTTTGGAAGATTTTGAGGCCTTGAACATAAGGTCCATCTCATGGAAAAAGAACATGGTATCTGAGGCCCTTTCCATTTCAGCAAGTGAATTTCAACCCATTGAAAGGACAAAGCTACAGAAATTTTCAGTTGAGTTGGTTGCTTCCCTATCTATTTCAAATATTATTATGAAATTCCAAGTTTTCCAAGATGACCAACATATTCTTGAGTTTATCATGTGCAATTGCTTTTTCAAGGGACAAGATATTGATAATACTCCCAATGATAAACCTGAAGAAGATGAGCTAGAGAATGAAGATGGAATTATAAATTTGAAGACCAATATTATTCCCAAGGGGATGGTAGAGTTAGAACACATGTTTGATCAATATGAATCAACACATAGTAAAAGGAATATTGAGGAAAAAGGGGTTGAAGAATGTTATTCATACAATTTAGGCATGGAAGAAGATCCAAAGATGGTCATAACCCAAAAATCTTGTAACCCTCAAGAATGAGAAAGTATGATTCAATTTCTTACAGAGTATAAAGACTTCATAGCATGGACTTATGAAGAAATCAAGACCTACAATCTTGAGATCATCACTCATGACATTCTATTGAAGCTAGATGGCAAACCCTTTCGTCAAATACAAAGACCAATGAATCCCATAATTGATCCTTTGATAATGAAAGATGTAAAAAAGTTACTTGATGCTAAAATTATCTTCCCAATCCAACATTATATATGGGTTGCTAATTTTGTTCTAATAAGGAAAAAAATTTAATAAATTCACCTTTGTGTGGATTTTTGAAATTTGAACTTGGCTTCCCAGAAGGAAACTTACCCATTGCCTTCACTCAATGAAGTGCTATAAATTGTGAATGGGTCTAAAATGATGTCTTTCCTAGATTGGTATTATAGATACAATCAAGTAACAATAGATGAAGAAGATAGGTTGAAGATGAAATTTACAACAAAATGTGAAACCTTTGCATACCAAAGGATTCCTTTTGGGCTGATAAATGTGGGAGCCACCTTCCAAAGAGCAATGGAAAAAGCATTCAAAAAGATAATCAAAAGTGCATAGTCATCTACATGGATGACCTTACTATCTTTTCTAAAGAAAGGAGTACTAATATTGTAGTCTTAAAGGAAGTGTTCAATCAATGATGAACGTATAGTATATCATTGGATCCAAAAAACTGTTCATTTTAGTTCACCAAAGGAAAGATTCTTGGTCATATTATTTCTAAAGTTGGGATATGTATTGATCCTAAAAGGATAGAGGCCATTCTTAATTGGTCTCCTCCTCTTAGTTGTAAAGAAATGAAATCTTTCTTTAGAAAAATCAATTTTGTACATCAGTTCATTAGTGGATTTACTGAGATAGTACATAGGGCTCTTAATGATTTTCTCTAGAAAGGAGAAAAAATGAAATTGGTTCTTGAAATAAAGAAATATTTCAAAGACATCAAATTGGAAATCTCTATAGCCCCAGTTCTTATGAGTCTAAATTATGATTTACCATTTAGAATCTACTCATTTTCTTTTGAACATTCATGTGTTGGGATTCTTACTCAAAATAAAGACAAAGATGATGAGAGACCTATTGAATTCATGAGTTTCCTACTCAAGAACATTGAGTTGAACTATTCTAATCTAGAAAAATAGCTAAGAATCTCTACCATTAGATACTCAGGAGTAAGATTTATGTAACTATGCCTAATCCTATGATCAAGACATTGTTGATGTAGAATGAACTAGGTGAGAGATGAGGAAAGTCAATGACTATATTGCAAGAGTTTGATTTGGAGATTCAACCAATGAATTTGGTAAGAGGACAAGGATTAACCAAGGTGGTAGTTGATAATGAGATCAGTAATGATAATGAAATAAGATTTGATGATGAAATCAACATTGATAATCAACAAAAGATCATGGTGTCTCAAGTGAATATTGATCAAGGAATAATCACTGATGTTTGGTATCAAGATATTTTTTACTATCTTTTGCAAAATAAATATCCCAATAGGATGACTAGTTTCCAGCATAGAGGACTCAAGATTAATTTTGAACCCTACATGCTGCAAGATAGAAAACTTTACAAAAGGAACTACAAGGGAATTTATTTGAAATGCTTGAGATGTGAAGAAGTGAAAGAGGCTTTGGAAAAATTTAATGATAGATATGGCATGGGACATGAATCAACAAAAGCTACAATACATATGATTTTGAGATCAGGTTATTTTTGGCCTACCATCTTTATGGATACATTTGAACATGTACATTCTTGCCATATTTGTCAAACAAGTGCAAATAGAGAGAGGCGTCTAGCTATGCCATTGAAATTATTGTTTGAGGTATGCCCTTTTGCTAAGTGGGGGATGGACTTTATTAGTTTATCAAACCCACCATCATCTATAGGAAATATGTTTATCCTCATAGATATAGACTATTGTAAGTGCTAGATAGAAGCTGAAAGTTTTAAAAATTTCACGAAAAAGGTGATTATAGATTTCTTGGAAGAAGACATTGTTACAAGGTTTGGTATCTTGTTCTTCCTAGAATGCAATAATAGATCATCATTTGTGTTGATCTTCCTTACTCAATGGGTACTAGATAATCAAGTTATAATCAAGTTTTCTTCAAATTACTATCCCCAAGGGAATAGTTTGGCTGAGTCCACCAATAAGAACTTGATCACAATGATAAAGAAACTACTACAAGAAAATCTGAAAGATTGTAACACTCAGTTGAAGTATTCATTATGGATGGATACAGTGGGGATGAAAAAATCTTTTGGGATGTCCCTTTATTCACTCATCTATGGAAATGAACCAGTGTTCCCACTTAATCTCAAGATTCTAGTATTGAAATTTATGAAGGAACATGTTAAGGATACATATAGAGTTCAAATTAGATTAATGAATCTCTTGGAATTGGATGGGAAAAGAAAAATCTTGGAGGATATGGAAGAAAATTAGGTTGTCATCAAATGGTGGTTCAACAAGTGGGCCATGAGAAAATATTTTAAAATATATAGGCTTGTTCTCCTATGTGATAAGGTGAAAGAAAAGCTGGGTACTCACACTAAGATTTAATGCTTATGGATTGGCCCTTATCAAATTGCAAAGATTTTGGGAGAAAATAATTTTAAGCTGAGTTCCTTTGAAGGGGAATTGGTCCCATTTCCCATCAAGGGCCAGTTCATAAAATATTACTTTCAGGCCTAGAAGCAGAAAACATTTCAAAATAAATAAATTTTCCCTTTTTGGAAGTGTGTTTATTTTTAGTAACTGTTTTTATTTTCAGCAAGTGTGTTTTCTTTTAGTTATGTGTTTGATTTTAGTTGTGTGTTTTCTTTCAATGTGTTAGTCTAGGGGTTAGGTGCAATCAAGACTTGTTCTTAACACATTTCATAAATCACTTGTGGTTTTCACTTTTAGGAAGAGGTATTTCTTTGTCAAAGCATTCAAATGATTTTGTTTCTTATACCAACTAGAGAACAAATATTACTTTTAGTCATAAAAGGCTTATAGTCTTGAAATTAGAATTGTAGATCAATAGCTCTCAATACTTGGAAAATTTAAAGATTGACTATTTTGGTGTTTTCAAATCAAGGTTGATGACAATAAGGGATAGTCTAAAACTTGTTGGTTTGGACAAAAGGTCTTTTCAAGGAATTGCTAAAGTCATTGTTTGGCACAAGAGTCTCCAAAAGTTCTTAAAAGAGGAACACAAAGTTTATCAAACTAAGGAAAGAATTTAAGAAATGACACCAATGGCTTGGTTGCACAGTCTAAGCATGGTCAAGGTATAGAAAGGAAATAAGAAAAAAGAATGATGGTGTTAAGAATGAAAGATTCCAAAAGGTCTGAGAAAGATAATTTGACAATATGGATATGCCCTCCAAAATGGCTATCTAGTACTTATACAAATTGGTTCATGGAAGAATCAAATGGAAACGTGTGAGTTCTATGAAGTTGGATTGAAAAGATTACTTAGGACCTAAAATACAAAATATGATAACCTATTAAGAGCCCTTTGAAAGGATTCTCTCATATGTTTAGATAATAATTAATACACATGATCTACAAGGGTTCCTAATGAATAGACTAGTGGAGTGGAAAATTATTTCTGAGTTGTTACAAACTCATGATAGATTGCATCTGGAAATGTCAAAGGAAATGAATGCACTAAGCACACATTGAAGTTGAACATTTGAGATTTTGAAGTTTTGAATATAGAGGAACTTGAAAGCTATTTGACATGTTCAGGACTTAGTTTTCATTTGAAACATTTAAAATGAATGCTTGCTAATGAAGAAATCCCTTTTTCATTTATTCCTTTTTGTTGGAGCTATTTGTTGTGGTTTCAGAACACATGCCTAATTTCTCCTAGAAATGGGGACCCCCTAATAATTTTTTAATCTCCTAGACCCCTAGTTTGGGCCTAGGTCATTTTGGAACTCCACTTAGAGTCTGGATCTATCCTTCGATCTCTAACTAAGATGTTTAGGGTGTTAGAAGTTGAGAAAAAGATAAGAAAAAGAGTTTTTTTAGTGCAAATGAGTGTTCACGTGTACCTATCCTAGGTACACTAAATACACATGTCCAAATCATTTTCCTTTGGAGATGCACACATGCACACCTACACATGTGTGCACCTCCAAAGGGTGTGCACTAGCCTGGGCCTAGAAAAGAAAAGATCCCCTTCCCCTTCCTCATTTCTCTCCATGCACTCCACTTTCTTGCACCCTTGCACCCTTCAATGTGCAATAAATTTTCACAAACAAACACAAAACCTAAGTCACCAAAGGTGCCTACATGCACACTTGTTCAAGGTGCTCATGCATACACTTCTATTCATGTTAGAAACCTAAAAGAGAAACTAAAAGAACTTAACTATAACACCAAGGAAAGGTATGCACCTCCCCAAGGTGCACGCATGCACACCTTTTTTACACTAATTTACACTTTTCACATAGAACATAAGGGTGTACACATGTGCAACCCATCAAGACACAAATGTGTGCACCCTTAGCACATTCAAAAAACTAGTAAAGTAATCACCCAACATTGCACTTACACTAAGCATATGTGCACACCTCACCAAGGCACACATGTGTGTAAGTGTGCAACAACACTTAAATAGTATAGTTAAGGCTATTTAGCACACCTAGTGCAATTGTAAGGGTGCACAATGTTTTTTGTTTTGCATTTTAGGGATTAAAGGATGGATTGAAGCTACTTTTTTCACTATATTTTGCTTGGGGCTAGGTTTTTTGATAATTATGGTTCATATATAGGTTTAATTGCAACTATCTAGACTAATGTCTTTCTTATGTGTAGATAAAATGGCTTCCTCACCATCCTTGCTCATAGAAAAGATGGTTCCCAAACTAGTAGTGTTGAAATACCAAGGTGTACGAAATAGATCTTATTTTCAAGATGGACACCAAGCTGGGACATATCGATTGGAACATATTCCTCACCATCTGCAACAAGCCTAAAGAGGGTTCTACAATGTTGGTAGCACTTATAAGATTATGGTTAGTTAATGTGGCATCACATCCAACATTCATCTAGTCATCTAAATTGATTATGACTTTAGAAGATCACTATGTTGTTGAGGAAAAGGTTGTCAATATTGTCACAAGTGAGATAGTCCTAGACGTTCAACCTCACAATATTGAGAAAGTCTTCCATTTTCTTAGGGATGATCAATAGGTAAAGGTGACCTATAACCAAGCAGAAAGATGGTATAGAGAGAATGAAAAGGAAGCCAAAGAAATAATTCAATATTCCTTCCTAATAGATAGAATTCAAATAGATCATAGAATCAAGAAGGTAGATATGACATGATCGTAAATGAGGGATTATATTAGCTAAGCAATTATACTTTTGAGTAGATCCATGGAACTCCCTACAATAGGACACCTTAAAATTACAATGGTGCACTTCATAGAGACCATTATGATGTCAAAAATGCCAATGGATTGGGCTACTATCCCTAGTGATAATTTAAATGAAAATATGGTGGGAGTCAAGACCCACCCCAAGTTTTATATGACATCATATTTGGTGTACTTATTGATATCAAGGACAACTGACTACCCAAGACTTTACAAAAGGGGAACCATGCAAGATGCAAATGCTTGGCCCTATGTAGTGTATCTTATGCTTGATGCAATTTTCAAATAAAAATTCAAAAGCCCTCAAATGAGTCATCTATTTTAATCTTAAATACAATTTATTCAATAATCTAGAGGCATAAATACATATTTCCCAATACAATCATCCATCATCAAATAACAAATCAATCTTGAAAACATACACTTTAATTATGCTATTAGAGATAGGCCTTCATACAAAGATTCATAATTTTTTAACCACATATTATTTCTTCTATATAACCATTTAAATTAGGTTCTATTAGGTTTCCATCAACATATCCCTGTAGGATTTGAGAAAATATGCAAATCAAATCCACGAAGCACAAGAATACCTGCATGTAGAAAACCTGTCACAAAGAAGAAAAAGACAAGAAGAGGCAAGGGTTTGATCTGAAAAATATGTAAATTGTATATTCCAATGAAGAAGAGATTGAAGAGATAAAAATTACAAAGAGATCAATCCTTATAAAAAGATATTGAAACCCAAAAAGGGTAACCTAATATGTTATAAAGGGTAACTTAAAGGTGAAAGCTATTTAATAATTATAAAATACATATTAAATAGAGAAAGCTTAAAAAAGCATAAAGTGAAATCTTAAGAAGGGAGAAAAGGTAATTTAATAAATGAAATGAAATTATCCTTTTTCTCTAACACCCCTCCTTAAGATGAGCAATAATTAGCTACAAAGAATGCAAAAAGAGCAAGGAAGTACAATGCAATGCTAAAAGAAAACTTGGGTCCAGACAACAAGGCTTGATGAGGTACCCAATCACAAAAAAATCTCTATGAAATGGAAAAATAGAGGAAATCCAGTGGGAACAACTCTACTCCAAAAAGAGATAGTAGAAAAATCTAGTGAAGGACTACAAAAGCCTCCAACTAGAGGAATGATCTAGAAAATAGGAACAAAGAGAGATCACAAAGAAAACCACTGAAGCATGAAGAAGTCACAAACTTTGTCAAAAAGAAACTATTGATCTAAAGAACCTCCTCTAAAATGAAAAGAAGAGTGTCTATATGGTAGGTGATCCATCTCACCAAAATGCATAGGTATCCAACCACTACAATCGCCAAGTACATAGGATTAAACACTAAATACATAGGTCACTCCAACAAGCCAAGGAAGCATTAGAAACAATAGAATAACCCCTCATTAATGTAGACAAGGGTGAGGTGATAGGAAACTAAGAATGTGGGCCAAAAATTGCTTGCAAAATAGAAAGAACCAAGAACATTGAGAATGAGAAAGAGATAGGGACACTTATAAAGGCACATGCCATTGACACATCATGGGGCCAATGTCATGGAAGGGACACTCACTTGAGAAAGGAAGAGGGGACTAAATGGAAATCAACTATCCCCGCATGGCACTTTATGACATAGTGCGAGTATAATAAATCACAATGATGAAAAAGATCTTGAAAAGAAAGGAGAGGTAACTTATCTCAGTGCATTTGCATAAATATGCTTGCAAATGATATCAACAATGATAAAAAAGGGCAAAGAGCTTATACAATAGATAGAACAACCCAAAAGAAGAGATCCCATACCAAGAAAAAATCCATAGACCTGAAACATCCATGATATCCACCATAGAGGAAAAGAGAAAAAAAATGATAGAAAGATAGTGGAGTAGAATCTAGAAAAAATTACATCATTTCTGAAAAGTAGATAGAACCAACTTTCCAAAAGAATAACATTTTCAAAAAATGGAGATGAGACACTCAAGATATGCCCTCTAGAGTGAAAAAATAAACATCTACATTTGACTACCAAAACAAGCAACCAAATTGCATCAAAATCGAAAAAAAACTACACCAATGTCTCTATCTTGGAACTAGCTTTTTGGTGCATTTTTCAAATTGAAAAAATGCATCTGTATGCTCAAGTTACAGAAAAATCTGGCAGAGCCCATAGAGATGCACAAAAAATTATTTTTTAATAAAAAATAATTTAAAAAAAAAAATTGCACCACCCACACACAACTGGTGGAGTATCGGCAAGGCAGAGGGCCACTAGTGGAGTAGTGCTATAGTGGAGTTGTTGTGGCACCACTAAGTGATAACTGCTAGTTGTGACTGCAGCAATAACTACAAATAGTTTCACTACGGTTAGATGATTGCCACAGTTAAAAACAACAAATTTTTATATTTTTTTGATTTTTTTAAAAATTCTTCCACCTTGGAGTGCATGTAGAGGCTGTACGATCCTGTCGGGCAATTTTTTTTATCCTCCTAGATCAATGTTGTCCAAAATAGACAAACTCTATATGGAAACAAGGGTTTTCATGCCTTCTAAATCCATCCATGAAGTTCGTTTAACCTCAAACTGCTCCAAAAATTGGCAACCCCCCTATTTTCTTAGGAAATACACATAAAACTCCAAATTTGATCAATCAAACCCTTATTCACCCTTTTTCTCCAAATATTATACAAGCTATAATAGATCTAGGATTGATACGATGTAGGATTTGAGAAAATATGCAAATCAAATCCATGAAGCCCAAGAATACTTGCATGTAGAAAACCTGCCACAGAGAAGAAAACGACAAGAAGAGGCAAGGGTTTGATTTGAAAAACATGCAAATTGTATATTTAGATGAAGAAGAGATTGAAGAGATAAAAATTATACAGAGATAAATTATAAAAGGAGATTGAATCCCAAAAAGGGTAAACTAATAAGTTACAAAAGGTAACCTAAAGGTGAAAGCTATTTAATAATTATAAAATAATTATTAAATAGAGAAATCTAACAAATGCATAAAGAAAAATCTTAAGAATGGAAAAAAGGTAATTTAATAAATGAAATGAAATTGTCCTTTTTCTCTAACAATCTAATGAGAAACATCCAATGGTAGAATCCAAAGTTATGGTCTCTACATTGAGACCCATTTTTTATGACTTTGTTGAAGCTACTTTAAAACTCATTTCACTATAAAAGTCATACAAAATTTAACAAAAAGGTACCAAATCAATTTCATTATGAATATAATTCATTCCTCTTTCCAAAAAAATAAGTTTCATCTCTTGAAATAGAGATTAACTATTCATACATGTTGCTTCAATATGACTATAATTTGAAAATCTAAAAAAAATTGTGATCCAAAAAATGCTCATAACTTTCTCAAATCTGCATGAACTAAACTCAAACCAAAAGAAATGGAAGGATTATTCATTTTAATACTATACTAAATCAATAATATATCAGTTTTGGGTTGTACATCAATGTACAAATCCTGAAAAGCAACAATAGAAGTAGAATGCCAATCAAAATAACAAGTTAGAAACACTCTAAATTTGTTTCAAATGTTACTATTTCCTTCCATCTGATTTGGTTTGACCTTATAATTAATTTTATAGTTTCTTTTCCATTTTAGACCTTAAAAATACCATTCATTACCTTTGGACTTCCTTTTACAACTTTAATGCAATTTTACATTGTTGGTTTTTTTGCAACTCTTCACCTTCTCAAAAGCTTTTGAGACTTTTGACAAATGGGACACCATGTCTTTGCATAAAAAATATATACATATTGAAATGAACATTTCATAACCTTTTATGTGGTTATTATATTTTTAAGGGTCATTTTAAAACTTTTTACATATTAAACCAATTAGGACCTTAACTATGACAATGTAGACAACATTGCATTTTTGTTACAACTTTTCTTTTCAACTGGATTCTATTACATAGAATGAAATTGAAACATATATGTGTCAAATTAAATAATTAAAGAATCAATTATGATCTCCTTTAATTAAATGATGGCTATGTGCTCTTGCACCATACTACCAATTTTAAAATTTTTCCATGTCCCATGCAAATGTGGTGGTGATAACCTACAAAAGAACCTTTGCCTCTTTGCCTCCATCTAGCTTTGATGAATTTGATGTTCTTTCTATCCAAGAGCTATGATTCTCATAAATAAAATTTAAATGGCCTCCTCCAATGTGCTAGAACTATCAAAATTTCACTCCTCCATGTTGCATCACACACAAACAACTTGCCTCACCTAGGAGTCTTCTCTTGCCATGCTCCCTAGGTCTTTTGGCAATTAAATCGATCTTCTTCTAAAGCCCTTGGACAATCTCCTATGGTACCTTAGGTAGACCTCAATGTCTAGGTCTTTGTAGTGAGTGAACATGCACTTGTAACCAAAACTCAACAACAAGAATCAAATATCCATCTTCTTTCCAACAAGGTCGTGGTGTGAATCCTACAGACTCTCAAGAGCTTCTAGCTTTGATACAGATTTGATGGAAGTATCATTATAAAACTTCAATAACCATCAAATAATTCATCTATTTCCATATTAAATATAATTTATTCAATATTCTAGAGGAATCAATACATATTTCCCAATACAATCATCTATCATCAAATACCAAATCAATATTGAAAACATAGACTTCAATTCTACCATTAGAGATAGGCTTGCATACAGAGATTCATAACATTTTAACCACATTTTATTTCTTCTCTCTAACCATCCAAATTAGGTGAAATTAGGTTTCCAAAAACATATCTTAAATTGAGAACTTTAGATCCAATGGTAGAATCCAAAATTATGGTCTCTACACCGAGACCCATTTTCTATGACTATGTTGAAGCTGCTTAAAAATCAATTTTCACTAAAATGGTCATAACTTATACAAAACATAACAAAAATGTACCAAATAGTTTTCATTATAAATATGATTCATTCATATTTCCAGAAACATAAATTTCATCCCTTGAAATAGAGATTAACTATTTGTACACATTGTTTGAATATGACTTTAATTTGAAAATTTGAAAACAACTACTATCCATAAAATGCTCACAACTTTCTCAAAGCTGCATGAAATAAGCTCAAACCAAAATAAATGGAAGGATTATTATTTTTCCTACTCTACTATATCAATAATACATCAGTTTCAGGCTATTCATGGATGTACAAATCCTAAAAACAACAAGAGAAGTAGAACAAAAATCAAAATAACAAGTTAGAAACAATATAAATTTTTTTCAAATGTTATTATTTCCTTCCATCTAATTTGGTTCAACCTCACAATTAATTTTAGAGTTTATTTTACATTATAGACCTTAAAAATACCACCCATGACCTTTGGACTTCCTTTTACAACTTTAATGCAATTTTACATTGTTACATTTTTTGCAACTATTCACCTTCTTGAAAGTTTTTGAGACTTTTGACAAATGTGATGCCATGATGTTGCATAAATGTTATATACATATTAAAATGACCAATTAATAACCGTTTAAATGGATATTATCCTTTCAAGGGTCATTTTAAAACTTTTTACATATTAAACTAATTAAGACCTTGACTAAGACAATGTGGACAACATTACATGTTTGATACAAATTTTCTTTTCAATTGGATTTAATTACATAGAATAACATTGAAACATATATGAATGAATATAAATCATTAAAAATGGCTAAGTGCTCTTGAACCATAGAGATAGGCATGCATCCAAAGATTCATAACTTTTTAACCAAATTTTATTTCTTCTATCCAACCATCTACATTAGGTGAAATAAGGTTTCCAAAAAAATATCTTAAACTGAGCAAGATCCAATAATAGAATCCAAAGTTATGGTCTTTGCACTGAGAGCCATTTTTTGTGACTTTGTTGAAGCTGATTAAAGACTCATTTTTACTAAAATTATCATAACTTATACAAAATGTAACAAAAATGTACCAAATAAATTTCTTTAAAACTCTTATTCATTCCTCTTTCCAAAAATATAAGTTTCATCCCTTGAAACAAAGATTAGCTATTCATGCACATTGTTTCAATATGACTGTAATTTGAAAATTTGAAAATAATCTCATCCATAAAATTCTCATAAATTTATCAAATTTGCATGAAATAAAATTAAAAATAAATAAATGGAACGATTATTAATTTTCATACTCTACTAAAGTAATATAACATTTTAAGTTTGTACATGGATGTGCAAAGCCTAAAAACAAAAAAAGAACTAGAGTGCCAATCAAAATAATAAGTTAGAAACACTCTAAATTTGTTTCAAATGTTACTATTTCCTTCCATCTACTTTGGTTTGACTGTATGATGAATTTTATAGTTTCTTATCCATTTTGGACCTCACAAATACCATCCATGACCTTTGGACTTCCTCTTACAACTTTAATGCAATTTTACATTGTTGCATTTTTTGCAACTCTTCACCTTCGAAAAAGCTTTTGAGACTTTTGAAAAATGTGATACCATGAATTTGCATAAAAATTAAAGACATATTTAACCAACCATTTAGTAACTTTTTAAATGGTTATTATGCTTTCAAGGATAATTTTACAAATTTTAACATATTAAACCAATTAGGACCTTAACTACGACAATGTGGATGACATTACATTTTTGTTATAACTTTTCTTTTCAATTAGATTCCATTACATAGAATGAAATTGAAATATATATGTATGAAAATAAATAATTAAAGAATCAATTATGAACTCTTTTAATTATATGATGGCCAGATGCTCTTGCACCATACTCCCGAGTTTAAAATTTTTACATGTCCAATGGAAATGTGATGATGATAACATGCAAAAGAAACTTTGCCTCTTTGCCTCCATCTAGTTTTGATGCCTTTATTTTTCTTTATATCCAAGAAATATAATTATCATCAATTTAATTTAAGTGGCTTCATCCAAGGTGCTATAGCTATCAAAATTTCACTCCATACTACATCACACACAAAAAGTTGCCTCATCCAGGAGTCCTCTTTTGCATCTCTCCCTAGGTCTTTTGGAAACTAAATGGACCTTCTTCTAAGGCCCTTGGACCATCTACTATGGTTTTTTAGGTAGATATCCTTGTACACCTCTTTGCAGTGAGTGAACATGCACAAAAACTTGACAATGAGAATCAAATATCTATCTTCTTTCCAACAAGGTCGTGGTTTGAATCCTTCACACTCTCAAGAGTTGCTAGCTCTGATACCAATTTTATGCAACTATCATTATAAAACTTCAATAACCCCAAAATAAGTCATCTATTACTATATTAAATAAAATTTATTCAATATTCTAGAGTCTTCAATACATATTTCCCAATACAATCATCCATTGCCAAATAACAAATCAAACTTGAAAACATAGACTTTAATTTTTCCATTAGAGGTAGGCCTATATACAAAGATTCATAACTTTTTAACCACATATTATTTATTCTATCCAACCATCTACATTAGGAAAAATTAGGTTTCCAAAAAAAATCCAAAACTGAGAAAGATCCAATGGTAGAATCCAAAGTTATGGTCTCTACATTGAGATCCATTTTCTATGACTTTGTTGAAGCTGCTTGAAAATCAATTTTCACTAAAATGGTCATAACTTATCAAAATGTACCAAATATATTTAATTAGAAATATGATTCATTACTCTTTCCAAAAATATAAATTTAATGCCTTGAAATAAGGATTAACTATTCTTACATGTTGCTTCAATATGATTGTAATTTGAGAATCTAAAAAAAATTGTCATCCATAAAATGCTCATAACTTTCTCAAATATGCATAAAATCACCTAAAACCAAAAGAAATGGAAGGATTATTAATTTTACTATACTAAATTAATAAGACATCATTTAAATTTGTACATGTATGTACAAATCCTAAAGACAACAAGAGAACTAGAATGCCAATCAAAATAACAAGTGTGAAACACTCTAAATTTGTTTCAAACATTACTATTTCCTTCCATCTAATTTGGTTTGACCTTACAATGAATTTTATAGTTTCTTGTCAATTTTTTACCTTAAAAATCCCACCTATGTATTAGCATGAATGTTGATGATACTACATTGGGGGAGTATCTTAAGCATTGGTGAGTATTGATATGTTGCATTCATGACTGCATTTGTCATTGATGTCAACATAGTAGTAATTCTATAAAGAGTAGAATAATAGAAATTAGTAATATTATGATGTGAAAATGTTTAAGAAGTTTTAGTTTATGTGTAGTAGAGGACATGTTGCTGAGGTTCTTCTGATGGCATGGTTAAGATGACTAATTCTAAGTCAATGGTGTATGGAAGTCACACTTAATTTACTATAAGCAGTGTAGAAAAAGAGCAATGGAAAATAGAGTTATGATGATCTATCACTATATTTTATCTAAGATGTAATGAAGAGATGCATAGTCACATAGTGATAGAGGACACTTGTATGATGATGCCAGCATGTGTTTGAGACATGGTTTCACATGTGCAGAGTTTTGCATAGACTGTGAGCCAATAGTGTTATTGTAATTGTGATACAGTATAAAGGAAAGTTACTTTCCTCAATTGTAATGAACTTGGATGCGAGGACCAAGTGGGATGTGAAGTATTATTGATTAGTGTGAGAAGGAGCAAAATGATTACTGAATGTGTGTAAGTGATCCAAGGGATCATTGGATTTGCAGTATGAGATTTGGTTACAATATCTGAAGGAGTAGAAGTCTATTTGAGAGGATAGAGATACACGAAGGATGTACATTTTTGTTCTATTATTCTACAAGGAATAATACAGAGATCATTTGGACAATGGGTTCTTTGATCTTAACCTTTGGGTTTTTTGGGCAATGGGTGTAATTTTCTTCCACAACTCCTAATAGGGTTGGCACAACTCCTAACTAGGTTGGAATCTCCTAATAGATATTCAAAGTCTCTTAATAGGGACTCATATGTATTGAATTTTGTGATAGACTCCTAATATGGTCTATCTTCTAAGAAGGAATATTTATATTAGTACATCATTTTGTGTATACCATCCCCACTAGGGTTTTCCCTCTAATCAAGGATTTCCCTAGTTAGCATATCTAGTGTTAATTATGTATGAGTATCTTTTTTTGGTTTTAGTTTATATTACTCACATGGTTATGTTATTTTAAGGTTAATATTTGTGATGATAGTTGGATAACTAATTCAACCAACCCCCCCTGCCGCCCCCCCCAGTTATATGATTAGTGGACTATATATTTCTAACAATAAGTATAAGAGCATTAGGTCCTCAAAGATAAGGATTAACAACTTTGGGAGATCAATGTAAAATATGTTGGGGAAGGATAGTCCAAGATTAAATGGTGCCAACTATGATAGTTGGAAGGAAATGTTGAAGAATCGTATGTAATGCATGGGTCTAGGATATTGGCTTTTGATCAAAGATAAGAAGGAAATGGTTGAAAAATCAAAGTTAGAGGAATGCAGTGAGGGAGAAAGAGATCTATTCATGTGTAACATAATATCTAGAGAAGCCTTACTATTATCTCTTCCAAAGAATGAATACAATTAGGTAAAGACATTTCAAACTTCTTATGAAATTTGGAAAGCATTAGAAGTTAGTTTTGAAGGTGATTATCATGCAAAAAGAATGAGATTTCAAAATTAGATTTACACATTTCAAGATGCTAACATGATGGAAGATGAATCTATAAGAAATTATATAGGTAGAATATTATAAATTATTTTATGAATCTAGTATGTTGGTGGAACTAAAGAAGATGATGAGGTTATATGGAAGATCTTGAAAAGTTTAACCCCACCATTAAAATAGACAACTCAAATAATTCAGCTAGTAATTCCCTACACCCAAGATTTCACAAAGGAAACATTGCTTGGAGGGTTAGAGTTTGTAGAAACAAAATTAAGATAGTCTAGAGAATTAGCCAGAGTTGAGACAAATTTTAGTACTCTGAACATTTGACCTAATCTATCAAGAAGAGAAAGTGCAATAGGATAATTTTCTAGTAGTAGTAGATCTAAAAAAGATAAGAAGATTGAAGAAGGAATCGCCTTTCTAGTAAGTGTACATGAAGAAAAGTGCACTTCTCTAAACCCTTCTACCCAAGGTTTTCCATAGATTGGAAAGCTTGAGATGGTGGCTTAGAGCTCCCTAGTCATGTAGTGCAAGAGGCATACAAATGAGCACAAAAGAAGCTCTCAGTTGAGCCTTAGAAACACAACCCTTACTAGTAAACTATGATATGGGAGATTCTTTGAGCAAGAGAAAGAATACTAGTGCCAAAGAAATCTTCCGTATGCAATGCAAGAATGAGAGTAAAATAATATGAAATGCACAATGCAACTAAGTTATGAAAATGAAAGTGTTACATCCATTCTAACTAGATTATGTGAGCTAAAATATTGCAAAAGAACTATATTAACATGCAACTAGGCTAGAATGCCATATGAAAAAATGCCATGGATGAAAGAAATGTAGACAAGAAATAGAAGTTTTGCACAAAAATCTCTCAAGAATCCCAATAGAAAACTTATAGCATGAAAATACTCAAGAGTGTGGATCCTTTGAGGGGGAAAGCTCTCTCCCTTTTAAAGAAAAATGGATGATAGAGATCAAAGACAAGAATATCCCAATCAAGGGTTGATATGAATCTAGAATAAGTGGATCATATTCTAATGGAAGAGACAATTCATATGCATGTTCAAGATGATGGTGATATCTCCACTTAGAATTCAGAATTGGTATGTGATCTTCCACCTTCATCCCATTATGAATTTAAAATTAAGATACTTTATTCCCCTAGGCGTGAAATGAATTTAAAAATAGGATCCTTCATTCCACTAAAATGGAGTGAATTATTAAATTAGGTCACTTCATTCCACTACAGATAGAATGAATATCAAAATAAGATCCTTTATTCCACTAAAATGGAGTGAATTATTAAATTAGGCCACTTCATTCTACTATAGATAAAATATTATCAATTTAAGATCCATTATTCCACTTTGTATTTTTAATTTGATTGGAAATATGACTCATTTTGATTTTATTGAAAATGGATTTTCATGTATTTTTCTCAAAGGGGTTCAAATTTGAATTAATTAGAGTGTCTAACATTTGAATAAATTCAAATGTATAGCCATCCTAGGTAGAAATTAGAGATCAATGAGCATGAGCTAGAATTTGATTTAGTGATTGTTCAATTTTGCTTGATTTGATCATAAGAATTGATGAATTTAGCAATTTGATTTTGTAGGGCTAATTTTGGGTGATTACATTTTCCCCTCTTTGACTAATGTGTTATTGATATGGGAACACATGTGGTCAAAGAATAGTTAAGAAGCTAAGAATTCCTCATCTAATATGTGATCAATATGGGAACACATCAAATGAAGAAGCCATGGTAGAAAATAGATATATAGCTCTAAGTTCAAAGTATGTAGTTATTATCTAACTAATGTGTGATCGATATGGGAATACATGTATTCAAAAAAATAGAGACTATAATAGCAATAGCAAGCATTGAGTGATCAGACTAATAGTGATAGTCGAGAACACTAGATAAATAAAGAGCAAATGGAAATGGTCAAGAATGTGCCCCTAAAAGAGAAAATTCTGACAAAAAATAGCAATGATAGATTATATTTGCCCCCTTGGGATTGGAATTGAAATGATAGAGAAAGTGTAGAAACTAGCAAGATATGATCAATAAAGAATAAGAACAATCATCAGTAGAATGAAAGTATGCCCCAAGAAAGGATGAAATAGAAGAAAAATGACATGAAGTGAAATAGTAAGTGAAAAGAGAATGGAAGCAATGTGAAAATGAAGATGTGAAGAAATGCCCCAGTGAGAATCAAAGATAGGCTCAAGTAAGTTAGCTAATTGCATAGAAAGAAATGGATTTTAAAATGCAATTTTGACCTTAATAATGAGCTCAAATTTTTCTTTCAATACAAAATGAATCCAGGGTGTCAATTTTAGCTATAGGTGCAACTAGGTCAAAATAAGAAATTTGAAGTCAGATAGCAAAATGACAAGATTATGAAAGATATGAAAATATGCTCAAGAAGAAGGAAGAAAAGATGAATGCAACTAGCTGATACATCCATGAAAGATTAAGAGAGGGATCTTTCTCATATGCAAGCCTAAAATGAACCCTATAATGCAAGCTACAAATGCACATGGTTTACTAGCAAAGAACTTAGCCAAAAATGTACACTGAGAAAAGTGCGCTACTCTAAACCCTTCTATCCAAGGTTTCCCGTAGATTGGAAAGCTTGAGATGTTGACTTAGAGTTCCCTAGTCATGGAGTGCAAGAGGCATACAAATGAGTATAGAAGAAGCCCTCAGCTAAGCCTTAGAAACACAACCCTTGCTATAAACCATGAGATGGGAGATTCCTTGAGCAAGAGCAAGAATGCTAGTGTCAAAGAACTCTCATGTATGCAATGCAATAATGAGAGTAAAACTAAGATGAAATGCACAATGCAACTCGACTAAGCAAATATAAGTATTACACCCATACTAATTAGACTATGTGATCTTAACTATTGCAAAAGAACTATATTAACATGTAACTAGACTAGAATGCCACATGACAAAATGCCATGGATGAAAGAAATGTAGACAAGAAATAGAAGTTCTCCACAAAAAGCTCTCAAGAATCCCAATAGAAAACCTAATGCATAACAATATTCTAGAGTGTGGATACTTAAAGGGGGAAGCTCTCTCCCTTTTAAAGAAAAATGGATAGTAGAGATCAAAGACAAGAATATCCAAATCAAGGGTTGAGATGAATCTAAAATAAGTAGATCATATTCTAATGGAAGAGACAATTCATGTGCATGTTCAAGATGATGGTGAGATCTCCACTTAGAATTTAAAATTGGTAAGTGATCTTCCACCTTCATCCCATTATGAATTTAAAATTAAGATACATTATTCCACTTGGAGTGAAATGAATTTAAAAATAGGATCCTTCATTCCACTAAAATGGAGTGAATTATTAAATTAGGCCACTTCATTCCACTATAGATAGAATGAATATCAAAATAAGATCCTTCATTCCACTAAAATGGAGTGAATTATTAAATTAGGCCACTTCATTCCACTATAGATAGAATATTATCAAATTAAAATCCCTTATTCCACTTTGTATTTTTAATTTGATTGGGAATATAACTCATTTTGATTTTATTGAAAATGGACATTCATGTATTCTCAAAGGGGTTCAATTTTGAATTAAATTAGAGTGTCTAACATTTGAATAAATTAAAATGTATATCCATCCTAGGTAGAAATAAGAGATTAATGAGCATGAGCTAGAATTTGATTTAGTGATTGTTCAATTTTGCTTGATTTGATCATAAGAATTGATGAATTTAGCAATTTGAATTTGCAGGATCAATTTTGGGTGATTACATTAAGAAGAGAGAAAGATGGTAAGAAAATATTTAAATGTTGGACTTGTGATGAATATGGTCATTATGCATCTAAATGTCCTAAAAGAGAGAAAAATTTTAGAGGAAAGGATAGAAGTTGTTTAAATGCTAATGAAGATGAAGAATCTAATGAAAGAGAATAGAGTGAAATTGATGATGAATTAGGATTTGTGGCTATGATGGTAGATGATCTTGATAGAGAGATTAGAGAAGAGAGAGCTCTAGTTATCCAAATTGAGAAGAAATTAGATTGGGCAATTGATAGTGGATTTTCACATCACATGAATGGTGATATGAACAAATTTGTTAAATTCATAAATCATGATGAGGGTATTGTTACAGCTAGTAACAATGTAGCCTACCATATTATAGGGATTGGATCTATTACTCTTGATGGTTTGAAGCATAATTTGTTAAGTCTTGAACAATTGGTAGACAAGGGATAAATGTTCAAGTTCACAGAAAAGACTTGCATTATCAAAGACAAAAATAGCAAGCTGATTAGTACTGGAACCAGATCCAGAGGTAATGTATTTCAATTGAATCATACTAGAATAACATGCTTGGTTTCAAAGGTTGACAATAATTTGTTATGACATAAAAGGTTCTATCATATAAACTTTGATAATATTGTGAAAGTTAGCAATACAATTGTAGTAAGAGATCTTCCTAAGATTATTAAGCCTACTAATGTTATTAATAAGGAATATATTTTGGCTAAGCAAAGGAAAGTGTCTTTTCCTAGCAAGAAGTTCTCTACAACATAGAAACTAGAGATTGTTCACATAGATTTGAGTGGTCCTGCAAGAACCAAAGGATTCTATGGTGAAAGGTACTTTATGATTTTTCTTGATGATTTCACTAGGATGATGTGGGTAGCATTTCTTAAAGAGAAGTTTGAAGCTTTTGAGAAATTTAAGATATTCAAGAATAGAGTTGAAAATAAATTTGGTGTCAAGATTAAATGTTTAAGATTAGATAGAGGAGGAGAGTTTGACTCTAGAGAATTCAACATGTTCTGTGAAGAGAATGGAATCAAAAGATAGCTATCTTCACCTAGAACACTTGAATAGAATAGGATTGCTAAAAGAAGGAACACATATATAGCATAAGGAACAAGAGGGATGTTATTTGAGAATGATGTCTTAAAGAAATTTTGGAGAGAAGTAGTTAACACTGTAGTATATACTCTGAATAGAGTATATATAAGGAAAGGTATGTGCAAGACACCAAATGAGTTATGGTTCGGTCATTCACCATCAGTCCAATATTTCAAAATATTTAGAAATAAGAAGTGATGAAGGTATGTTTCTTGGTTACCTATTAAAAAGTAAAGCATATAGATGTTTCAACTATAGAACTAAGAAAATAGTTGAGGGCACAAATTTAAGGATTGATAATAAAAATTCATACTAAAGAAAAGATGGACAATTCTAGATTTTTTAGATAGAATGTTGAAGTTCTTTTTAAGACTAACAATGACTTGCAGAATGATGTATCTATTGAGCATATAGAAGGTCATAGATATGAACTTAGAGAAGAGATAAGAGTTGAGATTTTAACTCCTACTTCCAACAGAAACATTGCAAAAAATTGCCATCTAGAGAATATAATTTGAAGCAAGAATAAAGGTGTGATGACAAGGATCATAATGAATGAGGAATTGTGTGTAATTTCTTGCATGGAACCTAAGAGAATAGATGAAGCATATAAAGATGATCACTAGATTCAAGCTATGAAATAAGGACTAGATTGGATTGTAAAGAATGAGACATGGGAATTAGTTCCTACACCTAAAGATAAAAATGTTATAGGAAACAAGTGGGTATTCATAAATAAGATGAATGAGCATGGAGAGGTTGTGAGGAACAAGGAAAAACTTGTTTGTGAAGGTTACTCACAAAAAGAAGGCATAGATTGTGAAGAGACATATGTACCTATGTAAATAATGGAAGTAGTTTCTTGGCTTATGCAACAAGCAAGAATTTCAAGATTTAATAGATAGATGTCAAGTTAGCTTTTTTGAATGGAGAACTTGAAGAAGTCTACATTGAGCAACCTAATGGATTCCCTTTAATAGAAGATAAAGATTTTGTATGTAGACTAAAAAAAGCACTATATGGTCTGAAGCAAGCACCTCGAACCTAGTATGCAAGGTTGGATAGGTATTTTTCTAAGCTTGGATTTACTAAATTTAAAATAGATGGTAATTTGTATTTGAGGAAAATTGATGATGATTTATTTACAATTGTAATATTTGTGGATAACATAATATTTGGTGGAAATGATAAAAAGGTGATAAGTTTTTTGAAGATATGAAAAATGAATTTGAAATGAGCATGATAGGAGAAAATAAGTTTTTCCTAGGATTACAGATTGTGTAGAACAAAAATGAGATATTTATTTCACAAACCAAGTATCTGAATGATTTGTTGAAAAGATTTGGTTTAGAAAGTTGAAAACCTATTGGTACAACCATGATAACTAGTCACAAGTTATCTAGTAAAGATGAGACACCTATAGTTGAGTAGAAAAAGTATAGATTTTTGATTGGAGGAGTGCAATATCTGACTCACACCAGACCAGATATAGAAAATGTAGTCGAGATTGTAGCAAGATTTCAATTTGATCTAAAGGAATATCATTATGTAACAGTAAAAAGGATATTTAGATATTTGAAGGATACATCTGATTATTGAATTAGGTATGACTAATCAAGTGATTTTACTTTGTGTGTATATATTGATGCAGATTGGGTAGGTAGTATGGATGATTGAAAGAGAACTAGTATTGGATCATTCTTTCTTGGAGGAAGATTGGTTTCTTGGTTGAGCAAGAAATAGGACTACATATCTTAGAGTATAGCTAAGGTAGAGTATGTTGTAACAACAAATAACTATAATCAAGTTATGTGGATGAAACAAATGCTATAGAATATTACGATTGAGTTTGTAGAAATTGTTATCATTTACTATGATAACACAAGTATAGTAAGTATGTCCAAGAATTGAGTATTCCATTCTAAGAAAAAGTACATATCTATTAAGTATCATGTTTTGAGAGAGAAAGAAGTTGAAAAGGAAATAAGGTTGGAGTATGTAAATATTAAAAATCAAATTGTAGATATCTTTATGAAGCCTTTACCTAATGATACTTTTGAGTACCTAAGAGGTATGCTAGGTGTTATGCCCCTCACTACTTCAGAGTAGATGATGCAAGGAGTCTAGTGATATAGGGGACTATGGTTAGACTAGATTGAATGTTGATGCTTCCTAAATGGGGCAGTATCTTGTATGTACTAAGTAATGGAGGACTCTTGGTAATTGGTATTAATGGTGTCTTTGGACACTCGACCTGGTTGATGATTTGAGTAGTTGATTGACAATTGGTATGCAACAATTGATATTGTGATTGACACCTTTGAAATTGATTTCAATGGGGGAGAGATACACATTAAAAAAATCTTCTAAGGCATGGGGGAGAATATGTATGTGAAGAACTCCTAAGCAATAAGAGGGAAATATCTCTTTATGGAGATTTAGAAAGATTCATGTAACAATGTTGGAATATGAACCTAATGTATTTTTAGTTTTATAATTTGAAAAAATTTCACTATTCCTAAAGAAGAAGAAGATGAATAAAGTAGTGTTCTAGAGAATTTCAGATTTTATTGATGAAGAGGATTTGAGAAGATGAGAAAAACAACAACACTAATAGAGTACTATTTGTTATTCTTGGAACTTAGATATTTTTCATCTATGTTTCCATCAAAGCCAAAGGGGAAATTTTTTAGCATGAATTCCAATGATAATAGATTAAGGGAGTACCCTAAGCATTGGAGAGTACTGATATATTTCATTCATAACTGCATTTGTCATTGATGTCAACATAGCAATAATTCTATAAAGACTAGAAGAATAGTAGTCAGTAATCTTATGATGTGTAGGAGCTAAGGAAGTTTTAGATGATGAATAGTAGAGGAAGTATTCCTAAGGTTGTCTTGATGACATGGTTAAGAGGAATAAGTCTGAGTCAATGGTGTATAGAAGTTACACTTGATTTACTAGAAGCAGTGTAGAAACAAAGAACTAAAAAATAGAGTTCTGATGATCTATCACTATCTTTCATCTAAGATGTAATGAAGAGATGAATAATCACATAGTGATAGAGGATAGTTGTATGATGATGCTAACATGTGTGCAAGATGTAGCTTCATATGTGTGCATTTTTGTATAGACTATGAGCCAATAATATTGTTGTAATTGTGAATTAATTAATTATCTTATTTTAGTTAATTGGGAAAGCCTCAAGGCTGACTCAAGGAGAGTTTTTTTCCTTATTTGAAATGAAGTTGAATATGAGGACCAAGTGGGATGTGAATTATTAGTCCACAATGTGAGAAGGAGCATAATTCTTATTGAATGCATGTAAGAAATCTAAGGGATCATTGGATGTGCACTACGAGATCTACTTACAAGATCTGAAGGAGCAAAAATCTGATTGATATGATAGGGAAAAAGGAAGGAAGTACATTTCAATTCTATTATTCTGAAAGGAATAATATATAGATCATTTGGATAGTGGTTTCTTTGATCTTAACCTTGAATCTTTCAGTGAAATGGGTCCACCTATCTTCCACAACTCCTAACTTGGTTCGAATCTCCTAATAGGGATTCAAAGCTTCCTAATAGGGACTCATATATATTGAATGTTTTAATAAACTCCTAATAGGGTCTATCCTCTAATAAAGAATATTTATATAAGTAAAGCATCTTGTGGGTACCACCCCTACTGAGGTTTTCCCTTTGATCAAGGGCTTCCCTAGTTAACATATCTAGTGTTAATTGTGTATGAGTATCTTGTTGTGGTTTTAGTTTATATTACTCACATAGTTAAGTTTGTTTAAGGTTAATGTGTGTGATGATAGTTGGATAACTAATCCATCTTCTTGAAAGCTTTCAAGAATTTGGACAAATGTGATGCCATGACTTTGCATAAACATTAAATAAATATTTAAATGACCATTTAATAACCTTTTACATGATTATTATCCTTTCAAGGGCCATTTTCTATATTTTTACATATTAAACCAATTAGCACCTTAACTATGATAATGTGGAAAACAATACATTTTTGTTACAACGTTTCTTTTCAATTGGATTCTATTACATAGAATGACATTGAAACATATATGAATGAAAATAAATAATTAAGGAATAAATTATGATCTATTTTAATTTTGTGATGGATAGGTTCTCTTGCACCATAACTAGTGAAGAAGAGGCTCTTGGATTAGAGAAATGAATAGATGATAGTGAATGATAGTTTAATATTTGCAATCATCCAATTTATAGAGGGTGACTATGCTAAAATAATGTCAGTAGAGGTAGCATCAAGGATCACAAAAATTGGCACATACTACATTCAATTTTAGGAATTCACATACCTAAGAGTAGTAGGTATACAAGTGAACCCAAAGAAACTTCTAAGATATCTGTTAGATAGACTCATTTTGTTAGAGATTTCTAAGAAGCTCACACTGCATATGACAGAGTGAAAAAACAACATAAGAAGACATGCATGTGGCCAATAACCATAGGTTCATTTGAGGTCAATAAAAACCAAGATATAGTGACCATATATTTAGAATGGGATCAATATCCCTTGGAAGAATAGAACTTCCCTTGCCCATATTTTGATAATATTGGGATGATGCATCATTTGGTAGGGAAATAGTTCGTGTATAAAGACACACTAGAAGATCACCGGATGAATATCATAGATAACTATGATGTACAAATTAGGGACTATTGTAGGATGACTCTATATTTAGCAAAACAGGTGCTTAATATGAAGATTCCCCTCAAGGCTCTTGAGAATGACACAAAAGATGTCTTAGATCCCCTATATAATAGGGAAAAAATATATGAGAGGCCTATAATGAATGATACACAAATTGATAGAGATGAGAATGTAGATATCAAAAATAGAGCCTAGCATATTGTCCATTTGACAAGGGAATAGATCAAGAAACCATTCAATCTTGATCTAGTTCCACAAGTTATTCCTCTACAAGCCACAACATGCCCAATTAAGGGTAAAGATGAAAAAGTCACAATAGTAACCTTCCTTGCTCAATCCCCCATGAGGGAAAAAATAGTGTATCAACATGAGAGGGAGGTTGAGTACTATATGAAATATAAAGGGAAAATAGGAAGAAGAGAGTGACAAAGGGTAGTGAACAAGAAGATCAGGCCTGATCACCTCAACTATTGTAGCAAGGTCCTGAAGAAGTAGTGTCTCCAGATGAACAGATAGCCCCAGTCTAGAAGACTGAGCAATTACCTCCCAATGAGAAGGAATAGGAGCTATAAGAAGAAAAAAGTGTGCCATTAGGAAGGAAAGATGAGGAAAAAGCTTCCCCTCAACTCCTAAGAAGGCCAAGGTTTAGTTCATTGTAAGGCAACCACAAAGAAGGAGAAAAATGAACGAGAAGAAGAATCCTCCCCTATAGGTACCTAAAAATATTCATGAGGCTAAAGAATAAGAAGAGTAGGAACAACTTGATAATGTTACCTTGAGTAAAAGGACTTGATTAGCTAGGGCCTTGGAACTAGAATGAAGAAGGATTTATATTCTAATGCTACCATCAGAGATGTAAGAGTTGCGCAAGTTATAAATTCTGATAATGAGCAGCAACAGTGGATCACAGAATTGGAGGGTCAAGATAAAAATTTATTTAACCTCTAAGATTTTGATATCATGCCTATTGGAACTGAGATCATTGTGGAGAAGATAAGGGATACTCCTAAGAGTCAACCCCTTAGTGAGGACTAGAATCAAATATCACCTCTACCTCAAGGACATTTCAGCCTATCCCCACCACCATCCTAGGATTTTTCATTTTTGGACAAAGGGCTAGTCTCCCCATTTCCTTCTTCCATATGAATAAAAGAGAAAATAGTAGAGGAGAAAGATCCTAAACAAATGCTATCAGATGAAGTATTAGAGGAGGGTCAAATACTAGAAGAACCTCAACAAACTTCTCATGATACAAAGGCAAGGAACTTGGATATAGTACACATAGAGGCTCCAAGTATAGATCTTCCTCAAAAGGAGAAGACACCAGAAAGAAGTGATAAGGTCAAGTGTCCTACAATAAAAAACCCCTCTTCATCCAAATACATGTCTCCTATAGGCACTACACTAGCTAGGTTGAAGAGGGAGGTTATGGTTCAACAAAAGAGGTTGCTAAATGTAAATGTAGGTGAGGGAATGGATGAGTTAGTCAAAGCTATCAAGAAGCCACAACTACCTATGGGTGATGGATGACCCTTGTGCTTCTTAATAAAGAACCAAGATCATGACTTGCTTGCACATATAGCCATCCCTCCTCCACATACTGATATGAAAGATCTAACTCGTAGTGATTACCAAATGAAGGAGGTCTTTTTAGGGAAGCCCATGGTAGATATTGCCAAAGTTTTTATTACTACAAGTTTGAAAGAGGTTTTCAAGAATATGGATAGGAATGAGTCAAAATTGGTGATACTTAGGAGAAAAAATAAGATTATGAGAGGTTATCTACACAAAATAGTGGGCCTAATAGACCCAAATCATCCTAATATTACTCTTATTGTGACATTAGGGAGGAAATAAAAGGGGAAAATTTAGGTAGATCTATTTTTGGGAGTATGTAAGCAATGGTTTGACAATTTTGAATAGAAAGGTGTACAAATAATACAAGGTAATTTGAACATTTTGCATTATGTTTAGTCAAGTAGACATAAATTGGTGTCTATAGTGAACTACCTAATTTTGGGTTAATCAATGAGGTACATACCTTGGCTAAAGATCTGTAGATTTTGACAACAATAACAGGTCAAAGTTATCATACACTCATGGAGGTGTCTACAAAAAAAAATCTTGATAAGATCAAAGATTGAATTGAGAAGATAGCTATAGGAAATAAGGCCATGGAAGGACTTTGTTAAGATATTAGAGGTTGAGGGACCAGAATCAAGAGATGATTTTGGAAGCAAAGAAGTATTACAATGTTGTTGTCCTTGAGATTTTTGAAGATGAGTAAAAAATAAAGCTCAAGTTGGTGTAATGAGTTATTCATAAATTCCAAAGAACTTTTGAGAATGCTTTGTCTAATGAAGATAATAGGCAAGCATTTAAGATTGAAGAGGTATTTTTAGAATTGGACACTAAAGTAGAGGATTTTGTGGAGACCCAAATGGAGGTTAATATCTACCAACAAACAATTAAATTTAAGAATAAAGCATTGGATTTTCTAGAAGCTTCCCAAGTGGTAATGATTATAGAGAAATTCAAGAGAAAACATCTAGATATTACTCTGGTATAAAGGGGTATAAAACCTAGAAGTTAGAAATTCAATTTTGAAACTTGGGAGAATTTTGGATTTTTTGAACTTGTCATCAAGGTGCACAGGTGCACCAACACTTTTGAAGAAGAAACAGTATGCCAATATTTAAATTCTAGTTTCTATTTAAATGCTAGTTTCTAATTTAGAGATTTCCATACACCTAAAATACATTCTAATGGAAGTTCAACTCATAGAAACATCCACAGAAGGTCAAGCTTCCAATGACTCTCAGATCCTCTTGTAGCTTCTTTTTTCTTATGTACTTCCTCTTTCTTTTTTTAAGCCATGTAAAGGTTCATGCACCCATTAATTGATAAAAATAAGTGTGAAGTCCTACTTAGCACCATTTAGTGAGTTAATTTGTATATAATTAGCTTTGGTTTGTTAGTTTTAAGCATATGTTTGCATTAAGAGATCTCTTATTTTTAGCACAAATTGAGGAGATTATTTCATATAAATACATGGATGTAATATGTAATCCAAACCATTATTTTGATGCAATAATTTATTCTATTGGTGTTCTCATTTTGAGTATAGTTATTCTTGCCAGAGTGTGTTATTTTTGTGAATGTATTTTAATGAATAATAATGGAGCCAATACATTTGTTGTGTTAATTTTATTGTGCAATCTTTTAGTTTTGGTTCTTTTTATGTGTTGAAAAATTCTATTTACACACCAATTTGGAGAAGAGATCACCCTATTTTTCCTAGATATATTCTTGTCTCACATGATCACACTTTCTGTGGACTTGAGATTTGATGAGAAGTGAAACATCTTTCAATTTTACTATGTTCCCATCGACGAGTTCATGAGTGGAATTGAAGAATCATTGCTCCTATTTTCATTGGTTCCCTACCCAATCTTTTCAATGATTTAACTCACAAATGTGTTGTTACCATGTTGCCTAATAGTTTGTCCCTCTTTCCATATTGGCTTTATCTTGACTCTAGATTTCCAAAATGTGAGGAAACAAAAGGATGTTACCAAAAAATGGGTTAGTGTATGTGTTATATCACTACCTCTAAATTGTAAGGTACAACTCCCTTTTATGTAATATATGCAATGAATTATGTTTTTAATAGATCATTAGGATATGGGATATGCTCTTAACCTAAGAGAAGAAAAGCATAAACCAAGATGTTCATAACTATAAATGCCCCAAGAAAAAATAGATTTGGGCAACTTATAACACCAAGTGGAATGGATATCACAAGCTACCTTGAAGTTTTAACATCTACTCCTACTTCTAAGAAAATATTTACCATCTAAATGCAAAAGAGGAATGAAGAGATAAGAACATGAGGGAAAATGGAATTCCTTTCACTATCAGCCTTGAATGAAATTAAATCCAACCAATAACTAATAGATTCATATACATTTATCTTTCATTTCCCAATGAAACTACCTAACATGATATGAAATGAATGAGAGAGAAAGTAGAATCACATATGAGGAAAGTAAATGGAATCACTTTCACTACAAACATCAAAATGAAATGGAATCCACTTAATCATCATAGATTTGCATACAATTGTCCTTCAACTCTTTATGCAGAACAAATCTAAGAATGGACATAAAACACAACTAGAGTAAATAGAAAGTAAATTGAATTATAGAATCATTCACCATCAAGTTTTTTGACTCTTCAATTTTTAAATGAAATTAAATTTATAGGCCCCTCCTTAGGGTTTTGACTAGTTATAGATTCATTAGTTACATTGACAAGGCATTTGAATTGCTCAGAAACTCAACAGTCATTCAAAACTAATATGAATAAGACATGAAAAATATCTAACCTTTAACATGACCATGATCCCTTGGTGTATTTGAGAACACTTAGTGACCTTTCATCTTCTTTTGATTCTAAAAATCCTATATAAAATCATTTCTTTGTTCATGTTCCATCATTTCATGCCAAACCCATATATTTCATATTCCAACAATCATTACCTTTTCGAATTTTGGCTATTGATCTCAAATTAATGATCATGATTTAAATGTTATGGATTCCTTTATATTCTCTACTATTGATCCCTCTAGTTTCTTTGTCACTAAGACTAACTTATATGCATCTCTCCATAGCAACAAAGTGAGAAGTATTGATCTTTTAAGATCTGACAAGGATTGCAAAAGTAACCCACTTCTATTATTGTCAGAGAATCTATCTAATTGTAGTACACCAATCTAGAACCCATTTACCTTTTATAGCTCACGAACTAAACTTGGCCCATAGTTCCATGTGTCAAATCATCACTAAGTTGCATAGAATAATGGTCAAGCATCTTCATATAGAGAGATAGTGACTGTTATAAATAGTAGTCCACAAATATAACTGAGGGGGGTTGAATCAGTTATATAAAAATCTTAAAAATTTATTGTCTTAAGAAATCTTAACAATTCAATCAACATAAAAAACAACCATAAATATACAATTACACTAGATACGTTGACTAGGGAAACCCTTGATCACAGGGAAAACTTTGATGGGAATTATGCCCACAAAATGATGTACTAATATGAATATTCCTTGTTAGGGGATGGACCTTGTTAGGAGTCTATTACAAAAATTAATATAAAGAGTCCCTGTTAGGAGACTTTGAATCCATGTCAGGAGATTCTAACCTTATTAGAAATTGTGGAAGGCTACTGAACCCACTATCCAAACAACTTCAAGATCAAATCAATGAAACCACGGTCTAATTGATCTTGGTACTATTCCTTTCAAAATAATAGATGTGTGACAATCTTTTTCTTCTTCCTCTATCCAGTATGTCAAACTTATTCACCTTCAAATCATGCAATTAGATCTTGAACTTTGTATCCACCAATAGTAACCCTTAAGGTCACTCACATGTATTAGCAAATCACTTTGCTCTTCTACTTCACAATTCACAACTCTTCTCTACTCATCGATCTCAATCATGGTGTCTAAAACTTAGAAAACATCTTTCCTTCATACCATACTCAATATTAAATCCTTGAGTTGGCTTCACACTTTACAATATGTTAATTAAATGAAATACACATTTAAGTAATATTATCAACTCATAGTTATACCCACACTTTCACATGTGTGACTTTTGTACCCACGCATTTGCTAACATCATCAGTGGTCAATATACTACCTCCAATTAGTTGTGTAACCCTTCATGTGAATTTAAAATAAAATGCACTGTATTGATCATACAATAAAGATTATTTTCCTAATGCTATGTTGCTATGTGGTTCCCTGCATATCATCAATATCTTCCATACACTATCGATTCAGGTTTTTCATACTTACCCATGTGACAAATACATACTATAGTATGTACTGGTAACTACACAAGTAGATATGTAATGTATTGTCCTTAATACAAAAATCTCAGTCTACTACTCTATTAGTCTTTATAAACTCATTACTATGTTGTCATCAATAAAAAACACAATTATAATAATTTTCTGCAATGCTCCTCCATAGCATCAATATTCAAGCTAACAATCTCCCCCTTTGGCATTGATTACAACATAGATGAAAAATGTCTAGTTCCAAGAATACCAACAAGTCTTCTCATCACTCAAATCTTACTTCATGCAAATCCTTTATTGCAACATTTCTCCCCCATAGTATAATGTTTTTCATGTCACTCTCTCCCTTATAGACATCAATTTCAAAGATAATACACAAATGGTTCAATTGTTTTGAATAGACAATAATCGATCAGCATGACCACAAGCTGGTCTATTTCTTTACAACTTTTACATATAGATCTATAAGCAACACAAGTGTCTAATGACACTGTTGCATTCCAATAATCAATTACCAAGAGTCCTTGACTAACTCTGTTCATCATAGATACTCCCCCATTGAGGAAGCATCAACATTCAATCCAGTCTAGTAATGGTGCTATGTACCCTGGACTGATGCACTTTTGCATCTTCTATTTTGAACTAGGAAGGGGCATAATCCCAAGCATTCCTCTTAGGTACTCAAATGTATCCTTTGGTAAGGCCTTTGTGAAAATGTCTGCAATTGATTCCTTAGTAGTAATGTAATCCAGTTTGATTTCTTTCTTTGCAACTTTCTCTCTCGACACATGATGGTTTATAGCAATGTGCTTAGTCTCAGAATGCAAAACAAGATTCTTAGTCATGTTAGTTGTAGTTGTGTTATCATAGTAAATGATAAAAATTTCTTCAATGTAATTCCAATATCCTTCATCATTTGCTTGATCCATATGACTTGATTATAGTTGTTCATTACTACAACATACTCTGCCTTTGTAGTACTTTGTGAGGTATAGTCTTGCTTCTTGCTAAGCCAAGAAACTAGTCTTCCTCCAAGAAGGAATGCTCCTCCACTAGTGGTTTTTTTGTCATCCATATCTCTAGCCCAATCAACATCTATATAAGTGCAAAGGGTAAAATCATTGCTTCTATCATACCAAATGCCATAATTTGATGTACCTTTTAGATATCTAAATATCCTCTATACTGTTACATATTGATATTCTTTGGGATCAGCTTCAAATCTTGCCATGATCCCAAATGCTTTAGCTATATCTAGTCTACTACGAGTCAGATACTACAATCCTCCAATCATAGATCTATACTTCCTTTGATCAATAGTAGGTGTCTCATCCTTTCTTGATAATTTGTGTCCAATTATCATAGGAGTTCCAACAAGTTTACAATTCAATAGACCAAATCTTTTCAACAAATCTTTCAAATACTTGGTCTGAGAAATAAAGATACCTTATTTTCTCTAAAAAATTTGCAATCCTAAGAATTTTTTTTATTTCTCCTATCATTCTCATTTCAAACTCATTCTTCATTTCTTCTGAGAATTTGTTACTAGATTCATCATTTCCTCCAAAAATGATGTCACCAACAAATATAGTGATTATCAACAAACCATCTTCTATTTCTTTCAAGTACAAGTTACTATTTGTTGTTCCTTTACAAAATCCAAGCTTTGCTAAGTATTTATCCAACCTTGCATACTAGGTTCTAGGTGCTTGCTTTAATCCATACAAGGCTTTCTTAATTTGCAAACCATATCCTTCTCTTTTGTCAAAGGAAAACCTTCTAGTTGCTCAATATAAACTTCTTCTTCAAGTTCTCCATTCAAGAATGTTGACTTAACATCCATCTAATATACATTAAAATTCTTATTTGCTACATATGCTAAGAACATTTTGACCACTTCCATTCTTGCTACAGGTGCATATGTTTCCTCATAGTCAATTCCTTCTTGCTGAGAGTAGCCTTTGCATACAAGTCTTTATTTGTTTCTTATCGCTTCTCCTTGTTCATTTATTTTATTCCTGAATACCCACTTTGTGCCAATCACATTTTTGTCCTTTGGTCAAAGAACCAATTCCCATGTTTCATTCTTTATTATTTGTTGAAGTTCTTCCTCCATTTCTTTTATCCAATGATCATCCTTAATTGCTTCTATTGGTGTTTTTCACCTATTAAGTAACAAGATACTCAATACCAAGATAATGAAAGCACAAATAATCTAAGGATTTGCTACTTCCTATAACCAATTGAATGTGTTTCTTACCTAGACCCAACTACAATGAAATCATGATAGATTTCCTACTCTTTAGGCTCTATAGAGCCAAGGTGGGTATAGCCAAGGGATGGCTCAAATGAATGTTATTGAGTAAGAATCTCTTAGTTTCATTTTGATTCTCATCTCCCATCTTTGACATATACATAGTTTGTTCATTCAATGACACCTTAAGATACTACATATCCCTTATAAGAAGATTTGGTCACAATTCTTCTCATATTTTCAAATATTTCTAGCAGTAGTAGCTAACTAAGGCTTAGAGATCAAATGCAAACAAGTGTTGACCAGCATTGAGATCTTTCAAACAGTGAAGTAAAAATTGATTTTGAGTTTGAGTTTGATGCTTGTCTATGATTTCTCCACATATAGATTGGATTTAATAGATCAGTGCCTTATCCAATAGGATTCAAAGTCCATTCAATTCCTAGATTTGATTGATTGCTTTACAATTAGCATTATCAACAATTCTTACTAAAAATCATACTAACATACATCCTTCCTATTACCATGAAAACCCTATCAATACCACTAAAGCATTTATTTAATTCATTGAATTGATAGCAGTGGTGAATTGATATACAATTTCATTCAGTTACATTCAACTAGACAAGCTTTGTTTATACAACTTCAAAATAACTGGGTAAAATAAATGAAGATAGGATTTAGCCAGAAAAGATGTGGTGATAACTCGTCTTTATATTAATATCATTTTGAAAATAATTGGATACAATTGAACAAGGCTTAGAATGACTTAAGACAAAACATCTAAATCCTGTCAAATTGATGTATTCTCATAAATCTACAGAGAAAATATATCACAAAGTATTCATCAAAAGATTGGACCAAAAAGACTTAGTAAAGACTTAGAAAGACAATAATTCAAACCCTTTCTCTAGCCCTATAATCTCATTTATATACTATGAGATGCAACAAGCTTCAGGCATCGAGAACTGATAGCTATCCTTTAAAAAAAGATATTTACATTTTAAAGCTGTCACAAAAAGAAAAAATTATGTGTAACAGAAGGACCTTTACATAATATTCTTTTTTATAGCTTCCATTTTTGTTACATATTTAGATTCTATAGATCCCATGATTAGCCTTTTGTTATTCTAAATCCTCAGCATATGTAGCTATCAGGTTCACCAAGAATGTGTCAGGCTCTGATTCCTAGAAACTAACCTCTACTTTGACACTTCCACTTATATCTTCATGTACTACCAAGGTGATAGTTATACATGGTTTTATTTTTTCCCCATCATCCATCTAGCCCATGATACTTTCTACCTAAGATGGTGCCCTTCTTTGTCTTATTTTCTCCTCTGATCTTTTGAAGGTGCATCAATTATTTGTATTTTATTTTGATCCCTTTCATCATCATCATTCTAAACTTCTTCTCATTTCTCATCAGAAGTAATATCTACCATCCACTTGTCCAAAAGTGTTTCATCTGGCTAGTTAAATTAAAAAATATCATTTTTCTTCTTGATCACATATTTAGCCTCTTTATCAATATTAACAAAATCTTGTTTTAAAGAATCAAAGAATAATTGGACCTTCACCATTTCTTCTATTTTGATTTCCCACCATGCATGTCCTATTTCATTTATTACTTTATTCATTCTTAGAAAAAATAAATCATATAACTCTTTGGCCCATTCATCTTTATTTTTTAGTTTATTCTTCTTATCCAAAGCAAGTGGGAATAAATCAAATTTCTTACTCTTGTACTTATCCAAGTAGCTAGCAATTCTTCTTTGTAGCTCAACTCTATTATCATCAAATTGTAGAAGATCATGACCAAGGTCATAAGTTATTTCAATGTGGTTATGTGAAGACCTTATGATAGAATAACATAGAAATGTAACCTCTTTTCTTCTCTTCCTCTACTTATTGACAATGGGTTTCAAAGTCTCATCATTTTCTTTTATCTCCTCCCATATGTTGATTAATTTTGATAATTGATCATAGAACAATGGCTATTTAATTTTTTCAACCAAATACGTGTGAGGCTTTCTTAGTTTATCTTCATACTACACATTCAACTCTAAATGTAATGTTGTCAGCTTAATTTTCTCTTCTTCAAAATCTTTAGTTGTATAGTACTATGGCCTCTATGGTTTATTAGGTATCTCAATAAGGGGAGTGGATATAAAAGGCTCCACTAGTGGGTGAGGGTATGTGATCTTTGTTCTAGAAGACTATCCCCTCATCTTATTTTCAAGTTGAATTCTTTTTTTAACTTCTTTACTGTAAGCCTCCAAAACCTTCTCATACATAGCCTATAGTTCCAGCCTTTCCTTCTCATCTCATTCTACAGTGGCCAAAGCTAGGTGAGATATTCCAACATTCAAATGTGCAACCTCCACATGGGTAGCATCTGCTAGTCTCTTTACAATGATATTTCCCATTAATCCAATGTCATGTGACTATGATGAGATAGTCCTAGATCCTTTCCTTAATGACCAAATAACTAAGGTAGCTTGGTCTTGACTAAAGCTGGCACCTTTAATTTCTTTCTTATTTTGGTCATGTACATTTGATTTATTGGAAACATAATTAAAAACTAGAGAATTTTCTCTATCCCAATTGTGTAGGAGTAGAATATTAGATGTTTTACCATTTATCGTCCCTCTTTATGGGTTATATTTTGGAATTCTTGCATCATTTCTTCTTTTACATGATTTTGCTCCATTTTTGGATGCTCTGTTCTTAACTTATTACATCTTTTCTCAAATTTTTCCATATTTTCTCTCCATGCAAATCGGTAGAAGGTTCTTGTTCTAACAAAACTATCATTAGACAAAAATTCATGACCATCCTGTTCAATTACAAGATTTAATTCCTTTCCTCCGTGATCTACCACTGTCAAATCAAGGCTTAGCATCAGACTCTCTTGAAGGTTTCCCTCATCTCGCTCTTCCTAGGTGATAAAAACTCCCCCTTGGGATCCCAACTATTCAACTTGTTCTTAGTGAACTACTCCTCTCCAATCTACAAAGGAGATTGGGTAGGTGAATATTCCTCAAAGTGAGGACCTTGTTCTTTCATTATTTTTTGCCTCTTAGGGGATGGCTCATCGGGTCTTTCTTCCAAGAAAAAAATAGTGAATGTTATTATTTGTTTACCTTTATCCACAATGGTCTTCTTATTTTGGATTATATTATGCCAAACCTTTTCTAGACAATCAATTGTCCTACTCCAACATTGGGAGTGAATGCTAGTCTTCTCATAACCTCCCTAGCTTTATCAAGATAGGTATTGATGAAGAATTGTTTCTTCTCATTCATTGTTTCCATTATCTTAGGAAAAGTTATCATGATTTTATTTATTTGATCTACCTCTATTATTGCATTACCAAGAGGCTCATAATCATTGTTAAAAAGATGAATAAATTCCAAAACTCTTGAAAAGACTCTCTAATTTTCTTTCTTGGTCTCTTGCTCTTGCAAAGAGAACTCATTCCTTATTATGTCCGCAGGTTGATAAGGCTCATGCTTTATAGAACCAAGGTTAGCCTTGTGCCTAAAAACTAGGTCATAGAATTCCTTAGTATCACAAAAATAGGGATGAGATACAACCATCTAGTAATTTGTATAAAGACAACCAACCACCCTTTGTGATTACAAACTGGTGGACTATAGTACAAGTTAAGAAAATTTAACCTCTTTTTCCTTTTACCAAATAATTTTCCTCCAATGCTCCCAACTACCATAGTATCTCAGCTATCCCCACCTTTAGAGGCACCTGGTAGGGAAATACATGAGGAGTTCCTTTGAAACCATAAACTCTAAACATAGTTGAAATAGAGTATGGTATAATATCTCCCCAGTTGCATGATACTTTCAAACCAGAGGGGTTATCCATGGGCCTAATAAAATTTACTAGTGCCTTAGGAACTCTGGGATTGTCACTTAATAAGAGGCACTTTAACCTTGAGGAAAAGTACCTATCAAACCTGACAAAGCTAGCATTTTCTACATCCTAGGACATATTTGTGCTCCACAACTAAACTTGTAGATCTTCTCCCTCTCGTTCTCTATTCAAATCCATTTCTTTCCCAAAATATGTCACACCTTTAAATAAGAACATGTGCATCAATAATGAATAGTGACCAAAAGTTTTTTCTACCTTGCCTTTAGAAATTCCAACCAAGCTTGTATGGATTTCTTCTACTAAATATGAGGAAAAATAAAAAGTAATAACAACACTAAAAGAAGAAATTTGAGCTAGCATATACATAAAACTTATAGGCATGATATTCTTCTCATCCTCACAAAAAACCCTACACAGAGTCCTATATATCTTGACAACCCAAAAAGTGAAACATGCATTTTCAAAAGGTTCCCTAGTAGATGTTGTGGTTAGTGCTAAGTTCCTAATTGTGCCTATGTGTTCCCTTAATGCACCTTGTCTGATCTTATCCCTTTTAGATATATATTATTTTTCTAATTCTTACAGGTTGATAGGTATATGATAATCTGATTGGGGTTCAAGACCAAAAAATTCTTGAATTTCCTCAGGGCTTATGGTGATGAGACATTTAGTATCCAACCTTCTCACTATTCTGATTGTTGGGTCATAATTTTTAGCAATGACCCCTAATAGGTCATAATCCATGAAAACACTAGGGACCACTAGTTTTCCTAGGTCAAAGTTGCAGATGTTACCATGAGGGGCAAATAATTTCATTTTTGAGAACCATTTTTTGAAAATAAAACACCCTATTTGAGAATTCTTAGCATTCCTAACCCAATTTCCCTTATCATATAATCCATCAAAAATGTTGAGTCTAGGGTTTAGAGTGGTTAATTTCTTCACTTGAGTAGATTCATTTGTGGACTCAAGTAAAAATTCAAGGAGTTCATCATGTATGTTTCTAGAAAAATAATCAACCTGACCTGAGAAAACCTTCTTTGGAGGCATGTTGATTAAAATTACAAAATACTAGAAATCTTAGTATATATTGGACTGAGAAACTTGCTCTTCACCATTCTATAATTGTAATTCTATGACACACCATAATTACTATAATTTTTCATGTTTTAGTCACCAAGCACAAGTTCTCAATAACTTTGAGCTCTTTGGAAGCTTGAAGATTTCTTCACATATGGAGGAAAGAGAAAGATTTCTACAATAGACTTTGTTCCTAGTTTACACAAGGAGCTTTTAATTTTTATAAATGTGTTGTAAGGTGAACAAAGTGGCACCACCTTCTATTTTCAAAAATATGCCACTAATTTCAAAAAAATCCCACAATCCAAGAATAAAAACAAAACATGACTCATCATCTACTTGCCAAGTTGAAAGTCAATCCAATAAACTTTCTTTGAGTAAGCCTTTCTATTACTGGTAGCAACTTGGACTGGACCCACTGGCACTTATGGACATGTGTCACCTTCTTGCTATGTCGCCATGCATAAATAGTGAGCAATTTCCATAAGTGACATAATGACTACCATCAATTCATTATAATTTGATGGCATGCATTTGATCACTATTTTAACATGAATATGGTTTACCCTTCCATCTCTTCCTTTATTCGCTATGTCGCTAGCATTAAAAACAAGTAGTTCGTCATAATGACTTAGTACCTACCATTGATGCAAATTTGATTTGATGGTGTGGAATCTACTATTCGCTTATTTCAACTATGGTGGGCCCATACATTCCTTCCATTGGTCACCATTTCATATGGAATAAACATAGTACAACTCTTGATGGCAACTTGGTGATAATTATTGATGAAACTTTGATCTGATGATCCTAAATCTTTTTATGCCCTTTTCTTGAGTGCTTTTCCATGTCACATGTGATTTGAAAATAATTTGACATGTTGGAAAGTCATATATAATATTTTAAACCCTTTCAAAAGATGATAAAATTGAGCCCTACCATGCCTTGACTTTTTTGGTAAGGCGCTATGTCAGTACTGGTGTAACATATTAATTTTATAGTCATGACATAGTGACCACTACATTCTTTAAGAAATCTGGCACAAGAAAAACACACATGGTCTTAATTGTTGCCACTATGTCACAATGATTATGTGCTAGTTGAAAAAATTATGGGACTCATCATTTAATATAACTGTTGTTGTGTTCCATCTCTTTCGGCAAGGCACTATGTCGCTACTGGTAGGATTGCTTAATTTTCTAGTCATGTCATAGCAACCTCCTTAAGGTGTTAAGAAACTCTGGCACTGAGAAATATCACACATATCTACCATTATTATTGCAATCAATACTTTTGAAAAAGCATCATAAGCATACAACCTCATTAAAAAACATAAAAAATTTACAATGCCTGTGCACTTGTTAACCTCACACTTTTATTTTTAGGCAAGGCACTATGTTGCTACCAATGGAGTTCATTGATATTTTGATCACAACATAGCAACCTCCTAGATTCTTTGCCAAAACTAGTGATGGAAAAAACCTAGTCCCTTTCTCTAATACTGACATCTCTGACATTAGTTTGTCTATTGAGAACTTTAAAATAATGAAAAATTGGCACCTATTTTCTTATTTCCATCACCATCTTTATGTTTCATGATGTTCACCATGTCGCTTATGGTAAAATAATTGCAACTTCACACTATGTGACATAACGACCAACATAGATCTGGAAGATATCTAATAGTAGGAAATATTCTGGGAAGAGGAGACTGAAAAGAAAGAAATTTAAAAAGGTGTCTCAAAAGAATATTCCACTTTCAAAACTGAATTGCTCACCAAGCCTCTCTTTTTTAAATAGATAACATATGACTTAACTTATTTTTCTTAGGGCATAATAATATTTAATAGGTTTTCACCTAGGTTTCTTTTTATAAAGCTTGCACAAACAAACCCTAACCTATATGATAACAATTTATTCTGACTCTTTATTTTTTGCAAGAAATCAGACCACCAGTGGCTTTGTCTAGGGATGATAGAATACCTATTTCTATGCATGAATCTAGAATATTTGGTAGAGTAGACCACATAATTAACAAAGAATGACAACATTTGAGAAATCAATCACACTAGAAAAACACAATACACAAGAGCTATACACAAAGACAAAAAGGATATACAAATGGACAAAAACCCTAAAACTATTCTTCATGGATAAAACAAGTATTTTAGCAAAAATACCTCTTCAAGAATTATCCTTGAATTGGTAGCTCAAGAATGTTCCCTAATAGATCCTTTAGCGAATAAGAATCTTCTCCCATGAGGCTTCGATTAGATAAGGTCCTAATTATATAGGATCAAAGCTGCCATGTTTTCTCTTCTCCTCAATCTTGGCATTCCACATGAGGACTAGATCTTCAAGTCCAAATTTATTACTTACTATTCTTATATCATAAAGTTTCTTAACTTGTAGTTTCAACTTCTAATTTTTGATAGATGCCTCTTTTCTAGTTTCAACTAGTCCTACCAATTCATTCATTCTTTCTTGGATATCATCAGTGATGTCTTCATCATACACTTAGATGTAATTATACAATCCCATTAAATTGTTCTGTGGCATTCTTGCCTAGATCCCATAGACAATATCAAAAGATGCTACTCCTGTAGCCTTTTTTCATAGTTGCCCTATCATCCGATATTGCTAATTGCAATTTAGAATCCCAAGCTTTCATATTATCATCTAGTGTTCTTTTTATTACTGTCAAAAAACTTTTATTAGTGGAATCAACTTGTCCATTCCCTTGTGGATGATAGGGAGAAGATGTTGATCTTGTGATTCCATATTTGTCACAAATTTTTTTGAATTTCTTAGATCTAAAGCACATTGCATTATCTATCACAATCCTTTGAGGACAACTGAACCTTAAAATGATGTTATTTAACAAAAAATTATTGACAAATTTTCTAGTTGCATTTCTTGTAGGAATTTCCTCTAACTATTTTGTGAAGTAATCAGTTGCAACCAATATCCATGAATAACTAGTACTAGACTTAGGAGAAATCTCACCTATAAAATTCATTCCCCATTGTTGAAATTGTGCTTGAACTTCAACTGGTTTTAATGGAGTGTTTCTTGAAAATTTCAATTTACCTACAAATCTCTAACAGGCATCACAATTCCAAATCATTACCTGAGCATCTTTGAAAAGGGAAGGCCACCAGAATCTAGCTCTCATCACTTTGTGTCCTGTGGTCTTGGCCATATAATGTCCTCAATAGACTCCAAAATGCATTTCCTTCAATATTTCTTTTTATTTTTCTTAATCAACATATTTTAGTAGCACTCCTTCAAAGTTTCTCCACCATAAGTCATTTTGGACAATAATTTATCTGATGGATTGTAACTTAGTGCTTCTTTTTTCATTTTTCAGTTAAATTAGATGGGGCTTCCATATGTTTCAAATAATACATAACATTAGTATACCATTCATAATGGTCCATGTCACATAAGTTAGATCTCAAATCATTTGTTACTATATTTATCTGATTACCATCTAAGTTGGATTGAGCCATAGGCTTAGCTAATCCTTGACCTCTTACCAATTTTGTGATCAAAATTTTAATATTAAATTCTGGGATCCTGTTGATCCAACTACATCTCCTACTTGATACCTCTTACTAAGAAAAAATGTCTTTGATAGCTGCACTAGGTACAAATGCAATAATAATGGCACCTATTTGTAAGGAAACTCAGGTGCAGAAACAACTTCCTACACTAATCTCTAAAGAGAAGTATGGTGCAAATCCTATTAAAATATTTTACACTTATAGATTCAATATCATGTAAACAATAATATTTCAGCCAAGCAAGCATAAAGAAAATAGACAGAGAAAGAAACACATAACACAAAGATTTGCCAGTGGGGAAAAATCTTTTGGTAAAACAACCCCACCCCTCCAATGTATTATCTTCAACACAAGGTTGCAATACACTTGCAATGCAAGTTCAATAGTGACAAAAAAAGACTCTAGTAGCAACGCATAGTACCAACAATACACTTTTTCACATACTCCTCTTCACAACCCTAAAAATGCTTATAACATGTGCTTCACTTTTAGGTTTACTCCCAAAGGTAACTATATTAGGGTTTTACCATTCTCTGAGAAAATAGGAACCCCAAAATTTTTTTTGAGGTGATGCCCCAAACCTCACTATTGGGGTAGAGTGTACAGTACTCAAAATTATTAGTTGCCACATGTCTTCACCTATCATTGAATCTTCCTAACATAGCTCTTACGTGTCATAGGAATCCATCATAACCGTTTTAGCTATAATCTCCTTATACATAATTCAAGATGCCGATACATCAACATTATTTGCAAGAAATACATTTTACAAAATAAATAATAAGAATAGGAATTATCCAAGGTTGAGACACCTTATTCATAACATTCTCTCACTTGTTGAACACCTTGTAAGAGCAATAGGAACATAACAAGAACTAACTGCTATAGGCCAAAATGCCCATAGACTCCAAACACCATCTGAACTTCTCAGTGGCCACTGGTTTTGTTAATGCACATGCAACATTCTTCACAGTATCTACCTTTTCTAAATTTACCTTTCCATCTTCCACCATATCTCTCACAAAGTGAAACTGCACATCAATGTGCTTCGTTCTGGCATGGAAAGTTGGATTCTTCGCAATGAAAATAGTGCTCTGACTATCACACCAAATAGTAATCTATTCTGCATCAACACCAACATCAGAACACAATCTCTTAAGAAAAGTGGCTTCCTTACAAGCATGAGTAGTAGCCATGTACTCAACTTTTGTAGTGGACAAAATAACCATAGGTTCTCACTTGCTCATCCAACTAATGGCACCACCAAACATAGTGAACACATAAGCACTGGTGGATCTCCTATGGTCAATATCACCTGCCCAATTTGAATCCACAAACCCATGAATACAAACTAAATGCAAAGATCTAGAAGAGTTACCATGATAACATATGGAGTAATTTGATGTACCCCTCAAATATATGAATACTCAATTAAATGCATCCCAATGTACCCATCTAGGATTAGCCATAAACTGACTCAGGACTTCCACTACTTGGGCAATGTCTGGTCTAGTACAGACCATAGCATACATAAGACTACCAACTACACTAGCATAAGGTACTCTACTCATGTCCTCCACCTCACTAGGAGATTTTGGACAATCATCTATAGATAACTTTGTTCCCACAAGAATAGGAACACATAGTGGTCTACAATCTACCATGTTGAACCTATCCAACACAGACTTCACATACTTACTCTGACTCAACCAAAGTTTTTTGTTAGACTTGTCTCTACTGATTTCCATACCCAAGATGTACCTAGCTGCCCCAAGATCTTTCATCTCAAACTATGCTAACAAATGAGATTTAAAATCAAAAGTCATACCCTTACCCTTCCCAAACAGCAACATATCATCAACATATAATGCAACAATAAGAAGGCGATCATTTTCAACTCTGAAATAAACACAATGATCTTATTTTGATCTTACAAATCTAATTGACAACACAAAGGCATCAAACTTAAGGTACCACATCCTAGGAGATTGCTTCAAACCATATAGAGATTTCTTTAATCTGCAAACTAAGGATTCTTTACCTTTAACAATGTAGTGCTTAGGCTGTGACATATAAATCTCTTCCTCCAAATCACCATGAAGGAAAGTTGTCTTCACATCCATTTTTTCTATCTCTAAATCATATGATGCAGCAAGAGATAACATAAATCTAATGGATGTCAACTTTGCAAAAGGAGAATATTTCACCATAATCTATTCCCTCTACTATTTGCAACCAATCTAGCTTTGTACCTTTCAACATTGCCATCTGCACAGAATTTCTTCTTGAACATCCATTTACAGATAACAGATTTTCTCCCTTTAGGCAAAGGCACAAGGTCCCAAGTTTTTTTTTTTTCTCTAATGAAGTCATCTCATCATCCATAGCCTCAATCCAAGAACTTGCATCTTCCATGCCCAAAGCCTCTTTCATAGATCTAGGCTCATCAGTGTTAGTAATCAAAGCAAAGGTACAACTAGAATCTAACATAGAATAACCAAACCTTTCTAGTTTCTTTCTTTCTCTTGTGGATCTCCTCAAGGGCTGAGGTTGAGGTTTTTCTTCCTCTTCTTCTGAATTATCAGAGCTACTAGAGCTCTCGTCATCATTAGACCCAATATGGTCTCTCTATTCAGTCTTCTTAGGGGTAGGAGGCAACTAAACAACATCTTTTTCCTTTTCTTTTTCATCTGGTTGTAGCACAATAGGAGAAGATGTTAGCTCTCTAAAAATAACATTTCTCCCAAAGCTTGTATCCTTTCACACCAGCACTGTATCTGATGAAAATACATTTAATAGCTTTGTTTTACAACTTAGATATTTTCTCCTTTGGAACATGTGCATAAGCTTCACAACCAAAAACAAAAAGATTTCTAATTGAAGGCTTCTTACCAGACCACACTGCCATGGGTTTCTTACCAACAAGGGTTGATGTAGGAGATCTGTTAACTAGATAGCAAGTAGTGGCCATAACTTTAGCCCAAAACCTTTGTTCTAAACTAGCTCCACTAAGCATACTCCTAGCCTTCTCCATCAGTGTCCTATTCATTCTCTCTACAACTCCATTTTTTTGTGGTGTATAAGGAGTTGTCTTATGCCTCTTGATACCTTATTCTTTATAGAATTGTTCAAAATTTGCTAAGCAAAACTCACCACCATTGTCAGTTCACACACACTTATTCTTCTTACTAGTCTGATTCTCTACAAGGGCTTTAAATTCCTTGAATAGATTAAAGACTTGTGTCTTACTTTTAAGGAAATAAATCCATGTCCTTCTACTATAATCATCTATGAAAGATACAAAAAATATAGAATTGGAGATTGAAGGAACTTTTACAAGACCAAATACGTCAGAATGAATAAGATCCAAAACATCAGAAGATTTGTGAGAACTAGAGTAAAATTGGACATGATTTTGTTTACCATAGACATAGTGTTTAGAGAAGTCAAACTTGAGATTGCAATCATTTAACCCCTCAACAAGATTTTTATTTTTTAGGGTTTTGAGACCCTTTTAAAAAATAATAAGAATAGGAATTATCCAAGGTTGAGACACCTTATTCCTAACCTATCAAATAACATCTAAAAGCCTTAATGACCTTTACCAAGGCATATGCTTGCTTTCGATTTATCAAATATTTTAGTTTAGTAGGCTGGAGTGATTTAATGAAAAAAGAAATAGGTTGTTCATATCCTTCCTCATTCTTCTATAAAAAAACTACAACTATAGTATGAAAAGATGCAAAAGAGAATATGTGCATTGGTTTTGTATAATCTAGGGTCCTAAGGACTAGAGCATTCTTTATGGTAGTTTTTATCTCCTAAAATTCTTGTGAAGGTTCACCATCCCAGTTGATAATAGCTCCCTTATTGAGCATTTTTGAAATGGGTCTACTAATCTTAGCAAAATTTGTAACAAATCTCCTCAATAAGTTTACTTGCCCAAAGAAATATTGAATTCCTTTAACATTTTTTGGCTTAGGCACGTTGTCAATAGCTACTACTCTTTCAGGATCTATCTTTACTCCATCCTTTGATACTATGCATCCCAATAATTTTCCTTCAATTACCTCGGATGTGCATTTCTTTGGATTTAAGGATACCCCATATTCCAAGGCTTTAATAAAGATCTTTTCTAGATGACTACAATGATCACCATCTTTCTTGGAATATTTTGTAAGGTCATCTTGGTATACCACCATAAATTTATCAATATAATCATGGAATGCTACATCCATCACTCTTTGAAAAGTGGCACCTACATTGATAAAACCAAATACCATCCTCACATATACATAAGTTCCCCATGGAGTTGTAAAAGTTATTTTAAATTTTTCACTCTCCTTCATAAGGACCTGATTATATCCTAAAAAATCATCCATCATTGACATTAGCTCAGCACTAGTTACTTTTTGCAACATGGTTTCCATATTTGGTAGTCTATAATTATCCTTTAGGAATGCAATATTCAAATTTTTGAAGTCTACACATAATCTTATGTCTCCATTCTTCTTATGGATATGTACCAAATTTGAAACCCAGGTGGAATGTCTAATTGGCTTTGTTATCCCACCATGTCTTAGCTTCATCAATTCCTCTTGTAATTTGGAGGCTAGAATGGGATTTACTAGGCTTTTTTTTTTTCTAAAAGGTTTTACATTATTTTTTAGTGGTATGACATGTTGGAACACATCTTCCCTATAAGCCTTGAGGTCATCATATGACCATGCAAAAACATGTATGTACTTCCTCAAAAAATCAATTAATGGTTTTCTAATTTTGGTAGGCAAGTCTAGTCCAATATAAACCTTCTTGAGAGCCTCAATAGTACTAAGATTTACTTGTTCTAATTCTTGAGGCTTGTGGTGTCTAGTCCTAGGTTTTGCTCTATCTTGGTTATCAAAAATATTCTCCAAAACCACTAACCCCTTAGGTACCTTATTGGTTTTCAACTACATAATCTCCTGGCCAAAAATAGTTTCCTTACCATCAATGCTTTCAATTAAATCACTACAATCCATTTCTTGACCATGGTATTTGTACTCACTTAGCATGAAATTTAAAATATCCTTGTCATCTTCAAAACCTTTCCAATTTTCAATATTGTCAAGTATTGAAGGTTTGTTTTAAACTTCCATTTGTGAGATTTTAGTGAATGATATTTCCTTAGGCTTGATTGCTACATTTTCTAGTAAATCTAAAATTTTATTCTAACTTTTGTCTCTCCATGAAATATCAAAGGCATCAAAAAACTTTATTTGATCCCATACTACATTTCTATATTGTTTCAACCTTTTTCTTTTTGAATCACAAGTTTCCTTTATTTGTGGAATGACTAGTTTAGAATCACCTATGACATGAAACTTCTTGATTCCATGATGGGTGGTAAGTTTTAGTCCTAATAACTAGGCTTCATATTCTACTATATTGTTAGTACAAGAAAATTTTAGAGTAAATGAATATCTGAAGGTATTCTTCTTAGGGGAAACAAAAACTAACCATACCCTTGAACCTTCTTTGTAACTAGCCCCATCAAAGTACATAGTTCACAAAACTGGTGAATCCATACAGCATTCCACTTCATGTTCAATTACAATAGGCAATTTCTCTACTTCTTGAATGATCAATTCTTCCCTAAAAGCATTTACACTGGTGTCCAAAAAGAAAGTTGAATCCTTAACAATGCCTTCTCCTAGAATTTTATTGACCCTTGGTTCTCTATCTACCCTAAATACCTTATCACCTATATGGAAAGTTACATAAGACAAGTCACATTGTAGACTACCTCCCATAGCAACACTCCACTTTTTGAGAGAAACATTCCATAATGTGGGGGGATTTCAACCACAAGGACTGACATGGTCAATTCTGCTTTAGGGTATGTAGCTAACTTAAATGGTAGTGCCCTGATAGTACCTATAATAGGGACTTCTCTAGCATCCATACCTCTAAATATACCTTGTTTAGTATATAATTTTAGACCTAAAGTTTCCATGACTTTAAAAGGCATAATGGTGTTAGATGCTCCTAAATTATCATGCAATTCTTTAGGGTTTTTCCTTTTATAATCAAGCTAAGAAAAAATGGGTCAATACCTTCTATGTAAGCTACTGATGAATCATCAAAAATAATTTGCGGGATGTGGGACATAATACCATTATCTTCTACCACTACTGAGGTTTTCTAAATGTTACTTGGTTCAACCATATTACCATTATTTCCTATCCCACCCAACCATGATAAGGCCTTACTCTTATGCTCCTGAATTCTAAATAATTTAGAGAAAGATAATTTCACAGTAATTTGTGACAACATAGATATCATATCAATAGGTTTTGACACAATGGGCTTCACAAGAATACTTGGAGTGGAAGTCCTTTGAATAGTAGGCACTACAATCTTCTTGGTTGAATTAGATGCTAAATTCTTTTGTGGCACTACTATTCTAGGGGTATCACTTGTTTGAAATTGCACTTTCTTTTTAGGCTGCCACTTCTTGATTTTGCTATCTTTGGCCTTTGCTATCTTAGTATGAGTTTTTTTTCTCTCATCCTTCATGTTATGTGTAATATCCTTGATGCATATACCAAAATATTTTATAGCATCACTTTAAATTGTCCTATTCCTCAGGTTATAGTTACTGTGCACTTGAGAAATCATTTTTGCAGTGATTTTGTCAATCTCCTCCTTTGAAGGCATTCTCAAGTTTATATTATCTACATTTGAAGATACATTACATACCTTGTCTTTATCATAATTTTCATCATCTGATAGTACTTGTTGATGATGTAGCTCATAAGAAATTCTTTGACTAGTAACATTATCCTCACATTCCTCTAAATTAGAATCTATACAATCATCAAACATATCTACCATATTATAGTTCACATCATCATGCCTCTTTTCTTATTTTTCTTCATGTTGTGTACTTTGATTTGAAGAAAATGACTAAGCAATTGTAAAACAATCTGCAAAGTGGGGTGACTAACATATGATGCACCATGGTACATCATCATTCATATTAATAGAACTTCTCTACACAGGATATGGTGTACCCTTATGTTTTGCATTCTGGGTTTGGTTGGGAATTATTTTACCATCTTTACATTGAGTAGTGTGAGGGTAATTCTACATTCTTGGCTACGTATTGAAATGGTTATTATTTGATAGGGCCTTCTCACCAACAATGGGTTTTTTTGAACTAAATGTTGATGGATTCATCTTTTAATAAATCTAGTACTTGATCTATTAAGGGTTCTTCAAGTTTCTTAGCTGCAGGAGTTTCATCAACTTCCCTTTTGTTGTTATTCTTGGGATTGAATAGCTTTGGATTGTCTATCCTCCCAAGCTTACTAGAATTTTTTCTATTATTTTCAATATTTATTGTAATTCTAAAAGCATCTATCAAAGTCTTAGGTTCCTTATCCCTCAACTAATAAGCCATCTTGCTATCAAAAGCATTAAAATATGTTGTAAGACAAACATCCTCATTCAATCTCATAATCTAAAACAACTTGTACATTCCTTTCTAGAATCTTACATTAAAATCAAATGTAGATTCATTAGGGTTCTTCTTAATATTATTGAAATCATTCAACATAAAACCATTATTAGTATTGTCACCATATTGTTCTTTAAACAATTTTTCCATATCACTCCAAGAACTAATGCAATCATCTGGTAATGTCCTAAACCAATCCCTAGCATCTTCTATTAAAAAATGCACAAATAGTTTCATCACCACATCTTCATGTTCAACTCCAAAGTCATTCAACATGTCTACAAAGACTCTCAAATGTTCCTCTCTAGTGACATCATTATTCCCAGAGAACTTAACAACTTTATCTCTTAGATCAAAAGATATGGGATGAGGGAAACCAAGAATCCTTAAGAATGATATTTTTGTAAATTTTTCCATACATATAGGCTTCTTCTAAAATCTAGTAGCATTTGATGTTCTTGCTATATTGGCTTGAGTTTGAGCAATATCTTGTGATTGTTGTATTTGGCTAGTAGGGATCTGAATACTAGTGGTGGATGAAGAGATAGGGGAAGACTGAGACATACCCTGGGGCTAGGTAGCTAAAGAAGAGTTAGACTTAATGAACTAAATTTTACTCTTGGTTTCTATTGCTTGAGCTTCATTCTCAACTTTATCAAGTTCTTTTTCCATATCCTCTTTCTCTTTTCTAGCCTTTTCAAGATCAAGGCCTAGTTTAGACATGGGAGGATTTACAATTTTTCTTAATGTAGCTTAGGATTCATTTATTTGAATTCCTATAGCTTTTCCCTTTCCTTTATCTATGGGTTTTATAGTAGGTTCTATAGGATCTGCTTGGATAGGCTTATAAGCTTGGATTTGAGAAATGACAAGTTCTTGCCTTTGGCTCATGAGCTTTTCTTGTTCTAGAACCTTTGATTGTAAAGTATCTATATCCCCAAAAACATTAGCATGAAGGAATGAGGTCCTTTCTTCCAACTTCTTGTTTTATTCTTTCAGAGTATCCATCCTTCTAAGCAGGATATCTCTTTCACTAATGGTGTTCAAGGTGGCTTTCTCCCTTTCCTTCTCCAAATGAATATGTTTAGCCTCCTCTTCTACAACCCATTTTTTTAGAACTTCTATTTTTGAACATACCTCCTTAGCATCTTCATAAATTTCTTCTAAGTTAGTAGGATCGTCAAGATCTAAAAGATTGGTCTCCATAAATGGAACTATTCCAGTATCCTTCATTACATTCCCATATCCTAACTTATGATTCATATTTGATCTATGAAATGTATCTCCTACTGAGGAAACATTCTTATCATGATGAACTTGGTCTTCTTGTAGTGGAGTACTGAACATCCCTCCCAAAAACCTCGTAATTTTTGACTTAGAACTTAGTGAGGAGGATTCCCTTCTTACCACTGGTTAGTATTGAGGGAAAACTGATGTATTACCCCTTGGTTTGCATGTGGGATTTGGATCTACTTTCTTTTTTCCCTTGATTTTTTCTACCACCTTGGGGCAAATCAATATATAGAGGCATATTAGGATTGGTCCTTGTGTAAAATATTTTATTCTTCCTTTTATTAGCCATTAAGAGGGAATTTTTTATTAAATATGCACTAGCTTCAAAACCTTGACTAAGTCACCACCTTATTTTAGGGAAAATTTGACAGTAAAATAGCTTTTGACTTCAATGTAAGGACAAGAGAAAATGTGTAGTTATTTTATAACATAGATATGTCAATCACAAAATACATGATTGCTTCTACTGCTTAACAGATAAGACACTTCAAAAAAGTTGTGTACGTCAATGTACACTTGTGGCACTAGGGTTGTCTCTCTCTCTTTTTTAAACTCTCAAGGTTTTTCACTAAAATAAGCCCACTACAACCATTAATAGTACTACAAAAAGATTTGACACATAACATAGATAGAAAAATAAAAGAAATTGCCATACACTTTACACACACACATATGTTAAGCAATTCTCGAGTAGATTTGCCATTTTGTTGGTGTTTTTCAACTATTAAGTAACAAGATAATCAATACAAAGATAATTAAAGAAAAAAAAATCTAAGGATGAACTACCTCCTATAAAAAATTGAATGTGTTTCTTACCTGGGCCCAATGGCAATGAAATCATGACAGATTTCCTACTCTTTAGGCTTTGTAGAACCAAGGTGGGTATACCTGAGGGATGGTTCAAATGAATGTTACTGAGTAAGAATCTGTTAGTTTCATTTTGGTTCTCATCTCCTATCTTTGACATATGGATATTTTATTCATTCCATGACACCTTAAGATAATACACATCCCTTATAAGAAGATTTGGTCACAATTCTTCTCAAATTTGCAAATATTTCTAGCAATAGTAGCTAACTAATGCTTAGAGATCAAATGCAAACAATTGTTGACCAGCATTGAGATCTTTCAAATAGTGAAGTAAAAATTGATTTTGAGTTTGATTTTGATTGTTGTCTATGATTTCTTCACATACAGATTGGATTTAATAGATCAATGGCTTATTTATTGGGATTTAGAGTCTATTCAATTCCTAGATCTAATTGATTGCTTTACAATCAACATTATCAATAATTCTTACTAAAAATCATACTAACAAACATTCTTCCTATTACCATGGAAACCATATCAATACCACTTAAGAATTTATTTAATTCATTGAACTAATAGCAATGGTGAATTGATATACAATTAGATTCAATTGCATCCAATTGGACAAGCTTTTCTTATACAACTTCAAAATAACCAGGTAAAAGAAATGGAGACAAGATTCAACTAGAAAAGATGTGGTGAAAGTTAATTTTTATATTAATTTCATTTTGAAAATAATTGTAGACAATTGAACAAGACTCAATGACTTAAGAGAAAACATCTAAATCTTGTCAAATTGATGAATTCTCATAAATCTACAGAGAAAATATATCACAAAGTATTCATCAAAAGACTGGACCGAAAAAACTTAGTAAAGACTTAAAAAGAAAATAATTTAGATCCTTTCTCTAGCCTTGGAATCTCACTTATATACTATGAAATGCAACAAGCTTCGGGCATCTATAACTGACAGTTGTCCTTTAACAAAAGATATTTACATTTTAAAGCTGTCATAAAAAGACAAAATTGTGTGTAATAGAAAGACCATTACATAATATTCTTTTTTATAGCTTACATTTCTATTACATTTCAGATACTATAGATCCCATTATTTTCCTTTTGTTATTTTGAATCCTTGGCATATGTAGCTATCAGGTTCGCCAAGGATGTGTCACACTCTAATTTTTACAAACTTGTCTCTACTATGGCACTTCCATTTGCATCTTCACATACTGCCAAGGTGATAGTTATACCTAGTTTTATTTCTACCACATCATCCATTTCTCCCATGATACTTTGTACTTGAGATGGTTGCCCTTCTTTGTCTTCTTTTCTCCTTTGATCTTCTAAAGGTGCATCATTAATTTGTATTTCATTTTGATCCACCTCATTATCATCATTCTCAACTTCTTCCCATTGCTCACCAGAAGCAATATCTACCATACACTTGTCAAAAAGTGTGTAATCTAGCCAGTTAAGTTACATACTATTATTTTTCTTCTTGATCACATATTCAACCTCTTCATCAATATTAGCAAAATCCTATTTTAAAGAATCAAAGAATAATTGGACCTTCGACATTTCTTCTGTTGTGGTTGCCCACCATGCATGTCTTGTTTCATTGATGACTTTATTCATTCTTAGACAAAATAAATCATCTAACTCTTTGATCCATTCATCTTTATTTTTTAGTTTATTATTCTTATCCAAAGCAAGTGGGAATAAATCAAATTTCTTACTCTTGTACTTATCCAAGTAGCTAACAATTCTTCTTTGTAGCTCAACCCTCTTATCATCAAATTCTAGAAGATCATGAGAAAGATCATAAGTTATTTCAATGTGGTCATGTGAAGACCTTATGACAGAATAACATAGAAATGTAACCTATTTTCTTCTCTTTCTCCACGTATTGACAATGGGTTTCAAAGTCTCATCATTTTCTTTTATCACCTCCCATATGTTGATTACTTTTGATAATTGATCATAGAATAATGGCCATTCAATTTTGTCAACCAAATACTTGAGAGCTTTTCTCAATTTATAATTTGACAAGGGCTCAGAACCAAAACCTTCTCAAATTTCCTAAGGGCTTATGGTGATGAGAGATTCATGATCCAACTTTCTCACTACTCTAACTGTTGGGATATAATTTTTAGCAATGACCTCTAATAGGTCATAATCCATGAAAACACTAGGAACCACTAGTTTTCCTAGGTCAAAGTTTCAGATGTTCCCATGAGGGGAAAATACTTTCCTTTTTTAGAACCATTTTTTGAAAAGAACAAGCCCTATTTGAGAAGTCTTAGCATCCCTAACCTAGTTTCCCTTATCATAAAATCCATCAGTGATTTTGAGTCTATGGTTCAAAGTGATTAATTTCTTCACTTGAGCAGATTCATTTTTGGACTCAGGTAACAATTGAGGAGGTCATCATGTATGTTTCAAGACAAATAATCAACCTAACCTAAGAAAACCTTCTTTGGAGGCATGGTGATTAAAATTGTAGAATACTAGAAAGCTTAGAATATAATGGATTGAGAAACTTACTTGCTCTTCATGATTCTATAATTGTAATTCTGTGACACATCATGATTACTAGAGTTTCCTCACAATTTAGTCACCAATCACAAGTTCTCAATTACTCTGAGGTCTTTAGAAGCCTGAATATTTGTTTGTGTATGAAGGAAAAAACAAGATTTCTATAATATACTCTATTCCTAGTTTTCACGAGGAGCTTTCAATTTTCATAAATGAGTTATAAGGAGAATAGAGTGGCACCACCTTCTATTTTTAAAAATATGTCATTGATTTAAAAAAATTTGACAATCTAGGAATAAAAAGAAAATATGACTCATCTTCTACTTGCCAAGCTAGAAGTTAATCCAATAAACTTTCTTCATGTAAGCCTTTCTATTACTGTTGGAAACTTGGACTAGACCCACTGACACTTAGGGACATGTGTTGCCTTCTTGCTATGTCACCATGCATAAGTAGTGAGAAATTTCCATAAGTGACATAATAACCACCATCGATTAATTATAATCTAATGATGTGCATTTGATCACTATTTTAACATGGCTATGGTGGGCCCCTCCATCTCTTCTTTTAGTCACTATGTTGCTAGCATTAAAAAACATGTAGTTCTTCATAATGACTTAGCACCTACAATTGATGCAAATTTGATTTGACAGTGTGGAATCTACTATTCTCTTACTTCAACTATGGTGGGCCCATGCATTCCTTCCCTTGGTTTCCATGTCACATAGAATAAACATATCACAACTCTTGATGGTGACTTGGTGACAGTCATTGATGAAACTTTGATATGACGATCCCAAATCTTTGTATGCCCTTTTTTTGAGTGCTTTTCCATGTTATATGTGATTTGGCAATACTTTGACATGCTAGCAAGTCATATATAATATTTTAATCCATTTCACAATGTGATAAAATCAAACCCTACTATGTTTTGACTTTTGTGGTAAGGCGCTATGTCATTACTAGTGTAACATATTGATTTTTTGATTGTGACATAGTGACCACCACATTCTTTAAGAAATCTGGCACAAGAAAAACACATGTGTTCTTAATTGTTGTCAACATGTCACAATGATTATGTGTTGGCTATAAAACTTATAGGACCTGCTATTCAATATAACTTTTTTTGTGTTCCATCTCTTCGGGCAAGGCACTATGTTGCTAACAGTAGGATTGCTTGATTTTCTAATTGTGACATAGTAACCTCCTTAAGGGATTAAGAAAATCTAGTACTAAGAAATATCACATGCCTATGCCATTATGACTACAATCAATGCTTTTAAAAAAGCATCATAAGCATACAATCTCATTAAAGAACATAAAAACTTTACGGTGCTCATGCACTTGTTAACCTCATGCTTTTATTTTTAGGCAATGTGCTATGTTGCTATTGGTAGAATTCATTGATTTTCTGGTCATGACATAGGAATCTCCTAGATTCTTTGCCAAAATTTTTGATGGAAAAGAAGTAGTCCCTTTCTCTGATATTGACATCTCTAACATCAGTCTATACATCGAGAACTTTAAAACAATGAATAATTGGTGCCCATTTTTCTATTTCTATTATTGTCTTTAATTTTTTCAATGGTTACCATTTCACTTATGGTAAAATACTTGTAACTTTTCTATGTGACATCATAACCACCTAGATCTAGAAGAGATCTGACAGTAGGAAATATTTTGGGAAGAGGAGACTGAAAAGAAAGAAATTTAAAAAGGTCTCCGAAAAGAATATTCCACTTTCAAAATTGAATCGCTTGCCAAGCCCCCTCTTGTTTTAAATAGATAACATATGAATTAACTTATTTTCTTAGGGTATAATAATATTTAATAGGGTTTCACCTAGGTTTCTTTTTATAAAGCTTGCACAAACCAAACCCTAACCTGCAGGATACTGATCTATTCTAACTCTTTATTTTTTGCAAGAAATCAGACCACCAAAACCAAGGGTTTCACCTATGGCCTTGTTGTTTTGGCACTTTCCACCATGGGAATTTGACGCCCCTTGGTAGAATGTAATCCCTATCAGTGTACTTCATGATTTTTTAGGTTGTATAGATGGCTAAGCAAGGAAATAATTTTACCACCATACCCTAAGTGGATGGCTCCATACATGCACCATTCAACATTTCACCACAATCACTATAACTTTTGCTCCAAAAGTTATCCAAGGTCTATAACTTTGGATTTGGACTTGTTTCACATGCCCCTAGTTATTCCAATAATTTTTTTTGTAGATTGACACATGTGAAAGGGTACCTATAGTGTAACTATAGTGTAATTAGGTCTATCAACACTTTCCAAACATTTTTACAATAATGGCTTCTAGTCTCTTCTAGTTTGTGAGGTTTACATATGGTTTATAGATCCAAAATGGTTGTTTGAATCTCACTTTAAATTATGTCTTCATGTGGGGTTTTTCCATATTATGTTCAATTTATAGTTTGAAGGGCTACTAGCCTTTTCAATGGAAAACTACTATAGTTGTTTATTAGTTTTGTTTGGACACAAGAGAATCACTTTATCTACTATATACAGACCTTAATAGGTTGATAGTGTGTTTGTATTCCATTCCATGGTCATTGTTCTCTTTTCATTCATGTTTGGGGATATGTTTCCTTATAAGGCTTTTGGAGAATCCTTATGTTTTGGTACTTTTGAACTTAGGAAAACCTAGTGATTAGGTTCCTTGCCTTATTTGGGTTGTGATAACCCATGATAAGTTCATTATTGATGCTCAAGTGATAAGTGTCCTAGCACTAAAACCTCTTTTTGGGAAATTTGAAGGATTCCAACCTTGTATAATTGCCTAGTAGCTTGCCTTTCAGAAGCTTCCACCATGCACTACTACATCACAACCTATCCTAAGTGAACTATCTAGGATCCTTAGGTGCCCTCTTTGATGAGTCTAGAATGGGTACTCCTACACTAGTCATCTACTTGATTGGGACATGTTTGGGAACTGACAATCTCCATTTAAACTCAAGTCTCCATTTAAAGGTTCCAATGAGCTTTTTGTTTTTTTGTTAAGATCATTAATATATTTTGATGAGAACTTTGAGGGATCATGCCCAGCTTGAGTAACCTAGCTTTCCAATTTTTGTAAATGTAAGGCCATTGATGAATAGGTGTTTCAAATTAAAACATCTATGGTGCTGGAATGAAGTGTGTGACTAGAATCTTTGCCTACTAATGAGCCAATTTGAGGCTTCACTTCACATTGCTCCATGAATAATTCTATAGCACTTGTTACTTCTCCATCTGAAAATTTTGTGTGTGTACATGTGCACTCTCTCCCAATAGCTATAGGTTTTGTATCTTCATCCTAAGTAATTAGTATACCCTAGATGACACTAAGATAACAATTTTCTTCTGAAATATCCTTTTCTCTCAGATTAATCTCTCTATTAAGTAGGTTTTCTATATCTTCCTTTGTATATTTAATAGATGTAGTTGCAATTCCTTTGTATATATTCCTCTGTATATTAAGCTTTCCTCTATAAGAATGAGAAGGCATGGGAAGTGAGGCCAACTATTGTTCATTGTATTAAAAAGGTAGTTCTTGGCCATGCCATTGATGGGAATCATTTCAATCTTATTTTTAGAATTGGTACCTCATTTTTCCTGAAAGAATAATATATATTGTTTTCAATGTCTTTGAAATATCTATAGCTGGTAGCCAATTTCTTATTCATTACCTTTCAATATTAATGGGAAAATAAGGTATTTGGTTACCTAATAGGTCCTGGGAATCTTAACTAGGGTCCTAGAATAGTCCTAGATAGACCCATTTAACCTAAATATGTAAAGAGGAAAAAATTGCTCCAAAGTTGCAATGTTGCTTGAAAAGTTGCTTGAGCAACTTTTGCATTTTTTGCAAAAAGTTGCAAATGGAACTTTGCAAAGTTGTAATTATCCATGCTTGGGTATATGAGCATGGGAAACATATTTTTGAAGGTTAGAAGGTTTTTAGTTAGATTTATTAGTTTGTGGTGACTGATCAAGGAAGTACTATACATACTTCATAAATTCTTTGGGGTTTGGGGCATTACCCCAAATTTTTTTTGGTACTATTTGTTGATTTACCACTAAAGTTTGGGCTAATATTCATCAATTTATGGCTGAAATGTTGTAACCCCAAAGTGGAAAAAATGTTTGTATAAAAGGGCTTAGGGTTAGGGATTCTTTTAGTGTGAGTGATGCAAAAATTGGTTCTTGCGATGGTATTAAGCTATAAGGGATTACAGATTGTAATCAGGTTGTAATCACTAGATCCTAATAATATCAGACTTGTTGTTTGGTAGACATAGCCCAGGGATTGGGTGAACTACATTAAATCTTGGTGTCTTGTGTTCTTTTTTGTGCGATCTATTATTTTTTGATATTTTTTATATTTGTATGTAATTGTTATTTCTATCTGAGGTTTAATCCTAACAAGATTTGCATTATTAAGCAACTTTTACAACTTTTGCAATTTTGCACAAAAAGTGCAATTTTTCCACTAAAGTTCACTAGATTTCACTTCTAGGACTTGGAAAAAGTTCCAAAATATTAAGAAACAACTAAAAACACCTAATCCTAGGCTATCTTGACCAAAAACTTAAAAAGACCAAATTTTGACTAATCAACAACTTTTGTTGATATCTTGCACAAAGTGATCTAGGCATACACATCTTGCTCACATCTCTGTCACTGTTCATCATGTGATCAAACTATCTATTCCATTAGCTCTAGGTGGATGGGTAAACCCTAGCCCAAAGCTCATCCCATCCCGTTGAGTGCTCAAACATTCCCAGGTATGTCGAACCTAAATGTCCCTAAGAGTCACTAAATGCCATATGATAGTGATCTTTGATGGGTCATATCATGGAGATCGTGTGAGGTATAGATGTGATTCTAGGTGCTATAGGACCATGTTGCATAGATCTACAATAACCTCTCTCACTTTTTGGAGATCTTATTCTATTTTGATTTTGTGACCCCATCTTGAGTGATGTTGAAACTTGTAGTGTTGGCTAGTACAAAGTTGCCAACTAGTGAATCTCCTTCACTGTTCATCATGGGATCAAACTATCTATTCCATTAGCTTTAGGTGGCTAGGTAAACTATATCCCAAAGATCATCCTATCTTATTGAGTTCTTGAACTTTCTCAAACATGCCAAACCCAAACATCCCTAAAAGTCACTAAATGCCATAGGATAATGATCTTTGATGGGGTATATCTTGAAGCTTGTGTGAGGTATGGATGTGGTTCTAGGTGCTATAGGACCATGTTGTGGAGACCTACAATAAACTCTCTAAATTTTATGAGATCTTATTCCATTTTGGATTTTGTGACCCTATCTCGGGTGATGCTAAAACTTGTAGTGTTGGCCAATACAAAGCTACAGAATCTCCCTCATCATTCATTGTGGGATCAAACTATTTATTTTATTAGCTCCAGGTGGCTACGTAAGCCCTAGCCCTAAGCTCATCCCATACCATTGAGTAGATGAATGTTCTCTGGCACACCAAACAAAATCATCCCTAAGAGTCACTAAGTGGCATAGGGTAGTGATCTTTGATGGGGCATATCTCAGAGTTTGTGTGAGGTATGAATGTGATTCCAAGTGCTATAGGATTGTGTTGTGGAGATCTACAATAACTTCTCTCTCTCTTTGGAGATCTTATTCAATTTTAATTTTGTGACTCCATCTCACATGATGTTGAAACTTGTAGTGTTGGCCAATACAAAGTTGCCAAGTGTTGAATCTCCCTCACCATTCATCATGGGATCTAACTGTCTATTCTATTAGCTCTAGGTGGTTAGGTAAGCCCTATCTGAAAGCTCATCTCATATTGTTGAGCACTCAAATGTTCTTGGGAACACTAAACCAAAATGTCCCCAAGAGTCACTAAATGCCATAGGGTAGAAATTTTTGAAAGGGCATATCTTAGAGCTCGTGCAAGGCATAGATGCAATTCTAGGTGATATAAGAGTGCATTGTGGAGATCTACAATAACCTCTCTCACTTTTTGGAGATCTTATTTGGTTTTGATTTTGTAACCCCATTTTGGGTGATGCTAAAACTTGTAGGGTTGGCTAGTAAAAAGTTGTCAACTACTAAATCTACCTCCTTATTCATTGTGGGATTGAACTACCCATTTTATTAGATCTGGGTGGTTGGGTAAACCCTAGCCCAAATCTTATTCATCTAGTTGAGCACTCAAACATTCTTAGGCATGCCAAACTGAAAAATCTCTAAGAGTTGCTAAATGCCATAGGGTAACAATCTTTGATGAGGCATATCTCAAAGCTCCTACAAGGTATGAATGGAATTCTAGGTGCTATAGGACCATTTTTCAGAGACATACAATAACCTCTCTCACTTTTTAGAGATCTTATTTGGTTTTGATTTTGCAACCCCATCTTTGATGATGCTAAAACTTGTAGTGTTGTCTAGTACAAAGTTGCCAACTATCAAATCTCCTTCACTATTCATCATGGGATCAAACTATCTATTCTATTAGCTCTAGTAAACTGAGTAAACCCTAGCCCCAAGCTCATTCCATCTCATTGAGTGCTCAAACATTCTCGAACACACTGAACCAAAATGTCCCTAAGAGTCACTAAATGGCATCGTGTAGTGATATTTGATGGGGAATATCTTAGAGCTTGTGCAAGGTATGGATGTGATTCTAGGTGCTACAGGACCATGTTATAGGGACCTACAATAATCCCTCTCACTTTTTGGAGATCTTATTCTATTTTGATTTTGTGATGCCATCTTGGATGATGCTAAAACTTGTAGTGTTGGCCAATAAAAAGTTACCAACTACCGACTCTCTCTCACCTTTCATCATGGAATCAAAATATCCATTATATTAGCTTTGAGTGCCTGGGTAAACACTAGCCCCAAGCTCCTCCTATCTTATTGAGTGCTTTAATATTTTTAGGCACACCGAACTAAATCATCCCTAAGAGTCACTAAATGCCATAGGGTAGCAATCTTTGATAGGACATTTCTTGGAGCTCATGTGAGGTATGGATGTAATTCCAAGTACTATAGGACCATGTTGCAAAGACATACAATAACCTCTCTCTCTTTTTGGAGATCTTTTTCCATTTTAATTTTGTGATCTCATCTCGGGTGATGCTAAAACTTGTAGTGTTGGCCAATACAAAGTTGCCAATAGTCAAATCTCTATCATTGTTCATTGTGATATCGAAATATCTATTCTGTTACCTCTAGGTGGCTAGGTAAACCCTAGCCTAAAGCTCCTCCCATCCTTTTGATTGCTCTAATGTTCTTGATCACACAGAACCACATCATCCCTAAGAGTCACTAAACGCCATAAGGCAATGATCTTTGACTATGGAAACTAGATATGTCATCTCAACCAATGATGGATGCTCATGATAGAAGTTAAAGGGGTGATCATAGCCTCATTTTGAACATGTTATTTTTTATGATAGTAAGGTAATCCTTTTTTGTAAGGTCAATGGACTTGAGGTCACTTATAAACCCAAGTTGCCTTAGTCTTAATGATTTTTCTTTTTTTGTTGTTTTTGTTAATAAGTTGACTCAAATAAGTGTTTAGAGAGTCATGAAACCTTATATAGGCCCTATTTGTTACCAAAAACCACTTGGCTAAGTTCTAGGAAGAGTTAGTGCAAAAATTGTATTTTGCAATAAAAGTTGCTGACAACTTTTTGGCAATTTTAGTAATTTTTTGGAAAACCTTGAAATTAACCTTGTAACCAGTCAATCCAACTGGTAATCAGTTGGAATGGATGTCAAATGATTAAAATAACCTCTATGAAGTTATAGGAGGCATAAGGTGTTGGTGATTATTAAGTTTTTTTTTTTAATATGGCAAGGAATCACTGCTGATGTTAAACTTGTATATAGGATCATTGAGTTATTGTCAAATATCATTACTTCCTATTTGGAACAGAAAACTAGTACATTGTTAGAATGAAACACCACTTTAGCTACATTTTATCAGTTAATGGAGTTAGCGGAAGATGTTGAGGTTCTTCTTGGTTGTCTTAATAGCCATTTCATGGGTTTGAAATATAATAACTTTCCTTTGTGAAGAGTTGTCCAAAAATCAGCAAATTACATGTTGTTATAAAGAAAATACAGTCATAGGATGTTGGAAGATCATTTTCACTCATAGGATGTTGAAGAATCTATTGAAAGGATGGAATAGATGATAGATTAAAGTTTGTGAGATAGTTATTAGATGCTCCTTAAAGTGTCTAAGGTTTTAGTTTGAAGCAAGAAGTTGATTATGATTCATTTCTCAAATTTTCTCATTTTTCCCTTATTGCTTCCCAAGTCTTGAATAGTGAAAGTGATCAAGTAGTTTTGTGAAGTTGGGTAGAAGTTTTTTCAATGTTGTAACCAAGTTGGAAAGAGTATTTGAAGGCACTTAGGAAGGTGGGAAAGGTAGTTTTCCTTAAAACTGTTAGCTTTTCATGTGAGCACTCTGCATCATTTTGGATGCAAATTACATTCAAATGAAATACATGTTCAATGTACTTAAAATGTAAACAAGAAAAGGAAGATATATATTATGATAACCAATAATGTCATACATGGATGAACATATAATATATTATCATAACCAATAATGTCATAAATTAACAAAAATATTATATGTTATGATTAAAACAATGTCATGCATGAACACAAATATCATATATTAACTGATAATGTCATAAGTCTAATAATGTCATGCATCAAGTATATGTCATACATCAAATATAAAATGTCATATATACATCAAATGTATATCAAATATGTCCACTAACATAAAAACCAATAGATATATCCACTAATGCATAAATATGTGTATCTATCAACTTTATCTTCTACTTCCCATGAGGGGAAGGAAATAAATACCTAGAGTTCTTCAGTCATCATGTCGAGGGAGATAATGGGGATGATGGGGTCTTCCTCACATGCTTTTTCATCCTCTTATTTAGGCTCTTCTATAACTCAAGCTAATAAAAAAAAAGTATATATGAATCAATAATTATTATACATTGAAATAAAATAAATGTACACACAAAATTAATTATTTTCTTACCATCATCAAATAGTCACTCTATACATCCACCTCAAAGGCCCATGGACGATCGGGTGTAATAAGCCCCTACACAAATTCAATCAATATAATCACTTATAAATAACATTTAAAATTTCAATACTAACTATTATAAACAACAACTAAAACTAATAAAATGCTTTCATACCTCGGTCAATGGCTCTCAACTAGCCATTGCTGTAGAAACTCCACAATTGATAGACTAGTGAAGATGAGAAGGAGTCTTAGACATCAATAGTTGCATGTCATATAATATGATTCACATGTAACATAAAAAATGAAACAAATATAATCAAATGAATTAAATTAACATGAAACAAATGTGCCTCTATGAAGCTCATATGAAGCCTAGGGTCAGAGTCCTTTGTGAATGTTGATGGTCTAGTAGAGAATTGATGCACATGCATGAATTTTTTTTCTCAATCCTTCATATGATTACTTAATAAATATATGTATTAATTTAAATGACTAAATTGATACATACCTCTCAACTCATCGATGGGACAAAAAATGGGGTCGGGGAATCTGTACTAGGGCCAGTAACACTCTTACCCTAAATTTTGACCAATATTAATACATGCTAATTAATTAGTCATTCACTATACATATGAAATGTGATTAGATTAGTTTATTATAATTGTATTATAATTGTAATTTACCTATGTGTCAATTCCAAATGTGTCATTCCAAAACTCATTAATGACTAGACCAACATCCATAATGTCTCCAACATGATTGCCAAATGTGCATAAGGATCCACATGATGTACACATGTGACCAAAATGCATAGAAGGCTCCTCCTCAACTAATGGACTGGTGTAATGAATGAGGATCTACATCAAAATATTGATAGTCCCTAGAGTTTTGGTCTCTACATGTTCCTTCACAACTGAAGAAATAATCACATGCTCACCTTGTGGCTTAACAATAGGTGCCCTAACTACATTAGGATCACGACATGTCCTAGCCTCTCAAATGATGACCCCCCACCTCTACCTTGAGATTATAATATATCAAAATAATTAGGGATCTCCCCAAGGACAAATTCACAACATAATTTCTTTAAGAAATACATTGGAACCTTGTGATTATTGTAGGGAAGGGCATCAAAGAGCATCCACCATCTATCCCAAAAGTTATTTCTAATACCATCATGTATGCACAAATGGATGGGGAACCTTTTAGTTGTATGTTTAACAATATCTTTGTTGTCTAGGCTTTTTAAATAATGCACAAATGATACCTTTCGCTTTTTTTTTTTTTTTTTAACATCTTGATATGATAATTTGTTTGCATAATATCTTATTTGTTCATCGCTCTTAACATACCAAATATCCAACTAACCACTAATAGAAGTTGCATGGGTCATAATGGACTCAAGGGAGGATTCCCATTGTACTCTCATAGGACTGGTTTGTCCACAAGATTTCAACCTACCAATGAGTGCTTCTAATTTATTTTTCCCTCTTTCTATTTCATTCATTATGTTGTCTTGGGTGCTGGGAGTAGGTCTTCCAATTAGTGCAGGTTGCAAAATTTCTTTCTCTTTGTCATGTCTCCTTTTCAAATAATTAAAAAATAAAAATCTTTGCTAAGACAGGCAGGCCCAAGAAAGTGAAGTTTCAGAAAAAGGGAGTTAATCTTTGGAAACCGTTGGACTAATAAATGATAATTATTATTAAAATATGTTTCATTAACCTCTTTGGGATGTGAGTTACAGATATGCCCTTTTTAAAGAGGTTTGGAGGCATTTTGGGGGGGATTCCAGACTTGATTTTCGCTCATTCTTTGTTATTCTTTAGAGGCTGCCAAACCTGTGGAGAAGGAGACCTAAGAACGGGAGTTTGCAGGTTTCCAGGGAGACCCAAGAATGGGAGTTTGCAGGTTTCCAGGAAGGCTAAGGATGGGATTTTGAAGCCATTCCATGTGCATGCTCATACAGAGTTTGCCTTTGTGCTGAACAGTGTAGATTTGTGGGTTTTTGGGTGTGTTTTTTGCATGAGTTTGGTGTTTTCAGTTGAGCATTTCATATCATTTTTGGTTGCTTCTGTATTTTAGAATTTAAATTGTTAAAATAGAGTTGAATATATGTATTGGGACATGATTAAACTTCTGAGATAGTTTATTAGTGTTTTTGTGGTGTTTTCGAGCATTTTGTGTTAATTTCGAGAGCCCGATGAGCATAGTTTTTGTCCTACATTTGTGAGCTGTTGTGTAAAGGCTATATAGATCTGGAAATGTCATTTTGTAGGCTGTTATGCTGCTGAACTTTCTGTAAAAATTTCCACTTTCAGATTTATTAATAACAGGTGAAGCTATGAAGCTTTTTGGCACTATTTTCGGCATACCCGATTTGGGGTTTCTTGAGAAATTTGGTCGATCTTTGTGATAGCAGTTGTTTGATTTTGAAAATATGATTAGAGGTGTGAAATAACATATCAAATCAGAAAAGGGACATTTCAGTGGTATCAGAGCCATGATCTTGCCAACTTGAGTGTTTGTAAAAGTTTGCAGGTCAGTTTTGACAACTACCCAGATCTTGCATTTCAGTTTTGAGAACTACCCAAATCTTGCATGTCATAATTTATGATTGCATGTTTCTTATAATCACCTACATGTCAAAATTTATGGTTTCATGCTACTTCTAATCATTTTGATGTTAGTTCTTGGTGAATTTGGTGGTTGTAGAAGTTTGCATTTCAGTTTTGACAAGTACCCAGATCTTGCATGTTAGTTTTGACAACTACCTAGATCTTGCATGTCATAATTTGGTGGTTGCATGTTGCTTCTAATCAGTTGCATGTCCAAATCTATGCTTTCATGCTACTTCTAATCATTTTCATGTTAGTTCTTGGTGAATTTGGTGGTTGTAGAAGTTTGCATGTTAGTTTTGACAACTACCCAGATTTTGCATGTCAGTTTTGACAACTACCCAGATCTTGCATGTCATAATCTGGTGGTTTCATGTTGCTTCTAATCAGTTGCATGTCCAAATATATGGTTGCATGCTACTTCTAATAATTTTCATGTTAGTTCTTGGTGTTTGAAGAAGTTATATCCTATTGGGGTTACACTCTACTTTATCCAGAATGGACAGGTATAGTACAGAGTCTTAGAGGGAACGATCTTGGACAATTGATAGCCAGAGTCAAAATAGTAGAAAGGATGGTTATTTAGACATTCGAGATAAACTTATGAAAATAAGCCATGACATGTCTAAACAGTTGGTTGAGCACCACCATATAATGAATGACATGTTATCTGACCCAACTAAGGTGGATAAGTTGACTGGATTTCTATTTGGAAGATTTTCTCACAAGATAGATGATACAATTCCCAAGAACTTGCATGAGGAGTTTGAGAAACTAGCTGATAGCCAGGTAGAGGTCTCAGATTCTACTTTGCCACAAGAGGTGGTGGGAAAGGATATTACATAGATTGATAGTCATAGTCAACTTGATACTCAAATTGAGACAATTGTTTATAGGTTGTCAAAGAGTGATGCCACAGGTATTCAGGATGGTATAGTTACAATAGGCAGTGACTACAGTGTAGTGGGTTCAGATGATGATTATGAGGATGTTGTTGTGCAGGATGGTGAGATACCTGGTAAAGATGAGCAGACATTGAGCATTCATGACTTTGCTGAGAAAGAGTACCAGGCGCAGTTAGATGCTTCATCACATGAGGTTGAGGCAGGTAGTACTTCACATGATTTATCCCGCCAGCTGAAGGTGAGTGAAGATAGTATTGTGACTTCATTACCTCATCATGACAAGTATGTGGAGTTAGTTGGTATTGGTCATATTACTCAGGTGAGGAGTTTGCTTGAGTTACCAGTTGATTCTAGTTTACAGATATGGACTCGAGATTGTTATATTGGTGTTTGGGATTCAGTTGACTGGAGATCTTTAACACTTTTTGGTAGCAGTGTTTGTTTGGGTGCTATCATGGATTTGATTAGTAGATTACATGGTGTTGTCTTTTCTTGTGCCAGTATCTTGTCTGATGTTGGTATTAGTTTTTATACACCGGTGTTGGGCTTTTTTCATATATCCAGTTGACCATACTTGCTGGAATGTGTTGATGATCTTTCATATTTGGCAGTGTGTACGAATGAGTCCCAGGATGATATTGGCATTGATGACATCCAGGAGGATGTAGTGGGAAATTTTGAACACTTAGTTTCTTTGGGTACAGAGGAGTTGGACAGCAGTGCTACAGTTTTTGATACTCTGTATGTTGATATGAGCTTTAAAGTTGATTCACGGGACATGGATGGTAATACTCTAGAGACTAGTAACTTTGAGGATACTCCTTTAGACAATGCATCAAAGGAGGTTTGTAGGAGACAGTCAAGCCAATGCCATCATGTGTCTAATCAGTTGAGAGTTAGTGACCGAGACATTGCTATCACTTGCCAACATTTTGATGCTTCTTGTCAGTTATTAGCAGTTTATGGATGGGGTTCTCCTACTAGTGATGAGCAGGAAGGAAGTTATCTTTCCTTGAAAGAGATCCACTCTTTATGGGAGGCTATTCGGATTTTGAGACAAAATTATATGCAGTTGGTAGCTGACAGAGATTATCTTATGGAGTGGGGTAGTACAGCATATGATGCATTGTTGGCCAAGGAAGATGAGGTGAGTGAGCTTACTGAGCAGCTTGAGGTGACTTTTGAGATTCTTGAGAGTACACAGTTGGCTTTCAAGGAGTCACAATTTCATTTGGCTAAGGTGACCATGGAGTTAGAGTGACTACAGTCTTTATCTAATTCTATACAGTCACAAGCTATGGTGTTTTGTGATTCGAGGATGTCCATGGATGAGATTGTCAGAGACAGTGGAGATGGGGATGCATCCATCCTTGATACTAACATTGACATATCAGGTTCATTCCCACTAGAGTCAGGTTTAGTTGAGTTGGGTATTGTAGCAGATTATTGTATGCTTGACAGGTTGGTGGCCTCTAGTACTGAAGGCATAGAGACTAGAGATGTATCAAAGGTCATGTGTGATGTTGGTGAGTCGACAGTTGGCATGGTTCTTGCTAGTAATACTACTCCCTTGGTGATATCTTTGGAGGTAGTAGTCAGTTCCAACATGGTTGATGATCAATTGTAGTTAGTTTCATCTAGATTATAGTCTGAGCCACTGATTGAGATTGGTGCATTCTATCGGCATTACACTGTGAGGTACGCTCATCAATTTACCTTTGATGACCATGTTGATGAGATTATGATACAGAGATGTACTTTGGTTCCTAGTGCTTATCATCAGTTATGGAATAGTTTGATGCCTTGAGATGAGAGTTGTGATGGGCATGACATGGCAACAGGTTCTGTAGTTGATAGCTTGATAATACATGACTTAGAGCAGGAGTTTTGGAGTGATGCTTCAGCAAGTGTTGTTATTGATTCTACTCTTTTGGCTATGACATCTCCTGACTTAGCTAGTGATCAGTCACAGTGGGTTGTATCACTTTTTCATGGTGAGCTATTGACTAAGGTTGGTTTTTTTAATGAACATTATATTGCAGGGTATGTACATCAGTTAACAATTGATCCTTATGCTGAGGAGTTGATGGCAGGAAAATTTGGTTTGGGTTCCATTTCTTGTTGTTTATCTTGTGATGGCTTTTCACCATCAGGGGTGCATGGGAGTTATGGTTATGAGACAGTGGCCAATGATCTACAGAGTTGTGTTGATTGTAGGAGTTGTACAGTGTGTGGATTCTCCATACTTGGTATAGTTTCATTTGAGAGCATTCACCATTGTTGCAGAGTTGGATTGTACATTCCATATAGGCCAGTGGAATGCATTGATGGTATTTACTATGTTGGTAGTCCACTTTACTTGGGTTTTGATATTCTAAGAGTTTGTGTTTCATGGGTTTTTGACTGTGGTAATGGTGATTTTGGAGTTTGGTTGAGCTATAATTGCCAGTTTGATTATGAATTCCTCTTGGTCATATTGCAGAGGATCTTGCAGAAGTCTATGTTAATTGGTAGTAGTATAGTTCATGACTACATTTGGGATCCAAGAGGATTGATTGGTTTATTGTTCAGCCATTGCTTGAGGAAAAGCAATGTTTGGGAGGGGAGGACTTGTCATGTCCCCTTTTCAAATAATTAAAAAATAATAATCTTTGCTAAGACAGGCAGGCCCAAGAAAGTGAAGTTTCGAAAAAAGGGAGTTAATCTTTGGAAACTGTTGGACTAATAAATGATAATTATTATTAAAATATGTTTCATTAACCTCTCTTGGACATGATTTACAGTTATGCCCTTTTTAAAGAGGTTTGGAGGCATTTTGGGGGGGATTCCAGACTTGATTTTCGCTCATTCTTTGTTATTCTTCAGAGGCTGCCAAACCTGTGGAGAAGGAGACCCAAGAACGGGAGTTTGTTGGTTTCCAGGGAGACCCAAGAACGGGAGTTTCCAAGTTTCTAGGAAGGCTAAGGGCAGGAGTTTGAAGCCATTCCATGTGCATGCTCATACAGAGTTTGCCTTTGTGCTGAACAGTGTAGATTTGTGGGTTTTTGGGTGTATTTTTTGCATGAGTTTGGTGTTTTCAGTTGAGCATTTCATATCAGTTTTGGTTGCTGCTGTATTTCAGACTTTAAGCTGTTAAAATAGAGCTGAATATATGTATTGGGATGTGATTAAACTTCTGAGATAGTTTATTAGTGTTTTTGTGGTGTTTCCGGGCATTTTGTGTTAATTTCGGGAGCCCGATGAGCATAGTTTTTGTCCTACATTTGTGAGCTGTTGTGTAAAGGCTATATAGATCTGGAAATGTCATTTTGTAGGCTGTTATGCTGCTGAAATTTCTGTAAAAATTTTCACTTTCAAATTTATTAATAACAGGTGAAGCTATGAAGCTTTTTGGCACTATTTTCGGCATACCCGATTTGGGATTTCTTGAGAAATTTGGTGGATCTTTGTGATAGCAGTTGTTTGATTTTGAAAATCTGATTAGAGGTGTGAAATACCATATCAAATCAGAAAAGGGACATTTCACTCTTCTTGTGGAGGGTTTTACTTTGGATCTTGTGGAGGATTTTTATTTTTATTTTGTTGATTCGGCTAGGGATTTGGCAGTTCATTATTCACATTTTTTGATAAGAAATCAATTGCAATCTAAATAAATAAAAAATTTTAAAGAAAAACTAAAAGAACCTACAAAACAATGTAAAAGCTTACAAAATAATGTTAAAACATATAAAACAATGCAAAAAAAAATGTACAAAACATACTACATGATCTTGATCTTGATCTTTGGTGACAAGGAGGCATTTTGAGGAGGTGGGTGACAAAATTCTTCAACATTTCCAATCTGCATGCATGTTGTTAAGGAGAAAAAATGTGAAAACAAAAAAAATAAAATAGGCTATAGGTTTGCAACCCATATATAATTTTTTTTTATTTCACAAAGCACGTATGTGTTATAGCACACACATGCTTAGGCTTGGGCTCTACTAGGATTATGGAGCCCAAGCCAAAGCACATGCACACTATAGTGCATATGTGATATAACATGCATGCACTTTGTGAAATTAAAAAAATAAAATTGTGTGTCATGTTTTTTGCAGCACAACTTGGTGCACTTACCCTATATCATGTCTCTTATTTGTTAAATAATGTAATGAATTAATCTAAGATCTATACTTTTTATATTCAATAGTAGGGATTCACCTTTTCTAGATAGTTTACAACTAGTTTTTGATAAGGTAAACAGGTTTTAAGGGGTCCTGAAACTCATAAGTTTAACAACAAGAAAGGCTGAAAATAATCAAAAAAATGCCCAGCCAAAACATAAGCCTTACGGCTGAAAATAAGCCCAAAGGCCCAGCCCGAAACAACTGCCCACTAAAATGGCCAGAGAACCAATCAGAAAAATAGAGACCAGACAAAAAGCCAAAGCCAGGAGAAACAAAAACCAAAGGACAGAGACCCAACCTAGCAGACTACTTCTCCATCTCGAGCATGGTCTGGGCAGCTTCGGCGCACTCTTGTTGCTCTTTTGCCTTATGATCCTGGGCGTTCGTCAAATCCTTCTCCATAGTGCTGTACTTGGCTTTATCCACATCTAGCCTATCTTTGTCTCTGTTCTGTTTATCATCTTCCTCCATCTGGTTCCTGTCTTTGAGATTTTCCAAGAGAGAGAGGATGTTGTCGTTGATCGAAGCGAGGAGGGAGATCATTTGACTTGCCAGGTTGTGATTGTAGTTCTCAATATTTTTTACTCTCCTCTCCATCAGAGTCTCCCAGCTATTCTGGTCGCCTTGGCTTTCTGCACCTGTCTTGCTCTTGATTTTTTCCATTTGGGAAACCCTATCTCTGACATCCTCAAGCTCATGGAAAAGACATTTAATTGATCTGAAGTTGTCGATCATGCTATTGCAGGCATTGTTCAATAGATTCATGCCCATTTCTCTTGCATTATCAGAAATAGCCACCATAGCTGGGTTAATTAGCTCATTGAGTCTAGGCTTCTCGAGGTCGTCCACCAGGAGTTGGGGGTTCATCGCCTCTCTGTAGATTCCCATAGTGGCCATTCTCACATTGAAGTTCTTCCAAGCCTTCCTTCTGTTATTAACTTGCACTTCCCCCTCAATCTGTCCAGAGTTGTCATTTTCCTCCAAAGGAGGTTGAGGATGTATAGGGGAGAGGGGAATGGGCAGAGAATCCTTTCCCTGACTACTAGAGCGCTCCATGCTCTCTCCCTCCCTCTTCTGTCTTTTTCTCAGTTTCTCCTCATCCAGCTCCTCCTTCGAAACCTTGTCAGAATCATCAGTATCCATTTCCTCCTCCACCTCAGTAGAGCCAGTTTTAGCTAGGGTATGACCTCTAGGGCTCTTTTTGCTGGGTAATTTGATAGAGGGGTAATCCTTCTTATGGCTTTTAGTCTTCTTACCTGAATGCTCAAAAACCTCATCAGAGCTGATGCTCTCGACATCGTCAGAATCTAAGGAAAAACTGGAGCTGCTCTTGTCAACATCTGCCCCTTGGATAGGGTTTTTGCTAATGTTTTGAGCATGGAAATGCTCATGAATCAGAAGCAGAAGACCCTCATGCAGGGCCGGGTTGACGGTAGCTTTCTTTTTAAAACTAGAAATGGCCTTGTTCATCGAGTTAAAAAGATAATACGGGAAGGAGATCTTACTACCATGGCGAAAATGATTCAGAATCACAAAATGGTGAGTCCTAACCCTATCAAACCTGGGGTCTAGGGTTATATATTCAATGACAGTGTAGAGAACATACCTCCAGAGCTTCTTTATAGTATCCATTACAAAAAATGTCTCTTTCTTGCCCAGCTTGTTCAGCTCTTCAGTGTTTTTCACAAAATCCTTGATTGCATTAGAAGACATCTTCTTGTCTCTGAACAATTTATGCCCCTCCATCAGAATCCCCGTGACTTCAGCAACCACATCCTCAGTAATTTGAAAGTAGACCCCGTTCACCTTAACCTTACCATTATTCCACGAATTCACCATGCTGTTAGTGATCTCAGGATCCGAGCCATGAAGTTTCTTGAAGAAATTAGTAACCCCACCCTTTTCCAGCTCTCTCCAAACTTTGGCCTTGTTCTTCCACTTCTGAACTTCCTCCACCGGCTCCTTTCTGCTCCTCTCACCCGTCATGTTTACCTGATCAACTTCCACAATTCTCATGAACTCTGAACTGTGCAAGTTATTAGCATTTGAAAAAATGGTGATGTTTCTTTTATGATACCTGTGAATATACCCCTTTCTGAAAATAATGGTATCATCCTTTCGAACGTGTCCAAATGTCAGAGGAAACCCCTTTTTCTGGTGAAAATCACGATGCCAATAATGGCACTTACCATTTATTAAGCAATCTTTATTATCCATAATTGCATTAGATTTGAGCCGTCCTTCCCAAGATTTTATCTTGGTCGATAAGCAACTTTGCCTCCGCCGGAAAATCTTTTTTGGCATGCCAAGTCAGATTATTGGTGGCGTTAACCCCTTTATTAGCAAACCAATCAGTGATTGGGTTTGCCTCTCTGTAAACATGAGTGATGTGGACCTTATCGAACTTTGTGAGAGTGGCGCAAGTCTCAGCAATTATGTTCGCAATCATCCACGAGGGAGGGGAAATACCATTAATGGTATTAATAATGTTTTTGGAGTCCCCCTCAAGCCAGAGTTTAGTAATCCCAGCTTCAAAAGCCAACTTGACCACCTTACTCGCAGCTCTTGCTTCAGACAGATGAATAGTCTGGATTCCCAATGGGGAAGCAAAGGTAGCTATTCCCTCCCCATAGCTATTTCTTATGATTCCACCACAACCTAAAGGGCCTGGGTTGCCCTTAGAAGCCCCATCAAAGTTGTCTTTTGACCAACCATCTAGGGGGAGAAGCCAGCTAGCATCCTACCTTTTGAGGTTCCTGTCTTTTTCTTTAGCTATCTTTCTGTCCCCTTCTTCTTCTTCTTCCTCCTTTAGCACTTGGAGATTTTCCTTTATATTCTTCGAGACCTTCCTGCCAAGGATTATAGCCGGCTCCTCTCTATCTCTAAATATTCTATTATTCCTTTCCTTCCAAATTCACCAGCAAAAATGGGGTAAAATCCAGTCCGAGTGATCCTGCCGACCAGCAATCTTACAAAGACCTTTCCACTAATGAAAAAAATCCATGAGATTATCCGGTTTGCACTAGAGGGTTTCATTATCATGTGTGATGACATTCCACACCTCCCTGGCATAGTCACATAAGATGAAAATGTGATTTCCGGTCTTAGCCTGATTCTTACACAAGGGACATCTACTGGGCATAACATGTCCTCGCTTCATGAGATTGTCATGAGTAAGGATTTTGTTCTGAAGAGCCAGCCAGTAAAAAATGTTGATCTTTGGAGTGAGACCCGAAATCCAAGCCTCCGCCCAAGGGGCCTTCTCTTTTAAGCTCCAAAGGGAATTATAGCCTGAGGCAACAGAGTATCTTCCATTGGAATTATCGCTCCAGACCAGCTCATCCCCCAAATTGATAGGAATAATGGAATTGAGCATAAGCATTATAGGAGTCAAGTCCTCAGAGATGAGGGATAGGTCACTCCATTCCTGGCCATTCCAATAATCACAAACTTTGGACCCAATTTGATCAGTACAAGCTTGCATCCATCTCTCAAAAATAGGGTTATTGATAAGTGGATCTTGGGAAATCCATCTATCCGACCAGAACTAGATGTCCTTCCCATTTCCCAATTTCCATGATATCCTGGCCTTAGCCAGATCCCTGGCTTTCATGATCCCATTCCAAATGTTCGATCCTTTTGGGATATCTTCATTAAAAAGGGTGAAAAGAAGAGTGGGTCTTCTAAGGTACTTGTTTACCAAGGTGTCCCTCCATTCATCGGTGCTACTGAAGATCCGCCATATTTGTTTAGCTAGGAGAGCCTTATTGAGGTGGGTGATCTTTCTAATGCCCAGACCTCTGTACCTCTTAGGGAGGAAAACCTTCTCCCAAGCAACAAGAGGGTATCTTTTCTTCCCTTCATTACCATTCCAAAGGAAGTCTCTCTGGATTTTCTCCATTCTTTCAGCTATTTTCCCCAAAATTCCAAAGAGGCTCAAGGCGTAGATTGGCAGATTTTGAAGAGAAGATTTGACTAAGAGGCATTTCCCCGCTTGACTAAGAGAGACCCCTTTCCAACCAACCATCTTCCTATTGAATCTGTCCAAAATACCATTCCAAAAAGACTCTGGGGGTGAGGATCCCAAAGGGAGACCAAGATAGGTAGAGGGGAAAGAGCCTACCCCACAACCCAGAATCCTGGCGATTTTTCTTTGTCTAACCTCAGAGGTGTTGATGAAAAAGAGTGAGCTTTTGTTCCAATTAATCAGCTAACCCATCCCACTGGAGTAAGTATCAAGAATCTTCTTTAGGGCTCTGGCCTCTTTGACAAAAGCTTCCCCCCCCAAGATAGTATCATCAACAAATTGCTGATGAGTGAAGGGAACGCAATTAGAGGAGGGAAGGATCCCTTTGATACAAGCCTCATGCTTTCTACAGTCTATAATCCTTCCTAAGCATTCAGCTAAAATGATGAACAAAATGGGAAAAAAGGGGTCTCCTTGTCTGAGGCCTCTAGAAGGTTTGAAAAAATTAGAAGGGACTCCATTAACCAGAACAGCCAAGGGGGAGGTGGACACCAATTGAGAGATAATTTTGCAAACTTTACTGTCAAAGCCAAAAGTCGAGAGGACCTTCCCAAGGAGAGACCAGTCCACCCTGTCATAAGCTTTAGAAAGATCCAGTTTGAGAAACATACCTTCCTGTTTGGATGCCTCAAGAGAGTGGATGACTTCGTGCACCATCTGGACAGAATCCAAAATTTGTTTCCCTGGAACAAAACTCGATTGATGCTGCGAGATTATCATGGGGAAGATCTTGAGCATTCTTAAAGTGAGAACTTTAGAGATGATCTTTTAGAGTGAGTTGCATAGACTAATAGGTCTAAAGTTGTCCAACGAGTCCGCCCCAGGGGATTTAGGAATGAGAACCACAAAAGTCAAGTTTAGCTCCTTGAGAAAAGATTTGGCTCCAAAGAATTCCTTGACAACCTAAACAACCTCTCCCATGATCACCGGCCAGAACCTTTGGAAGAAAAAAGTGGGAAAACTGTCCGGGCCTAGAGCCTTGTCACCAGGCAGAGAAAAGAGAGCCTCTCTAACTTCCGAAGCATTAGGAATAGCACAAAGCTGTTTATTATGGATAGGTTGAATGAGTTGAGGGATATAGTGTAACAAATCCTCCTGGTCCAAATTGGAAAGCATTGGGTCCTCAGAGAGAAGGCTAGAGAAAAAGAAAACAGCTTCTTCCGAGATGGCAGATTCTTCAGTTAACAGCTCCTGCCCCTTTCTGATACCATAGATCCTGTTACTAGCACGGTGCTTGAGGGTGGTTAGGTGAAAAAACTTAGTGTTCCGATCTCCTTCCTTTAGCCAGGTGATCCTTGATCTTTGCCTCCAAAATTTTTCTTCCTTATTAATAATGTTATGAATTTCAGACAGGGTCTTGAGCTCCGAAACCCTGTTGGTCTCAGTGTAACCTTCCTTCTGAATGCAATCTTGGATAATAGTTAGATTATCAAATAACTCTTTCTTTTCATGGAAGATATGACCAAAATCAGACTTGTTCCAAATTTTAATCATCCTCTTCACATTGCTAAGTTTTCTGGTGACTCTGAACATGGCTGAGCCCTCCACCTCTATCCCCCACCATTTCTTGATATTATCCAGGAGGTCAGGGTGAGAGGTCCACATTTTCTCAAACTTGAAAGGATGGTATCTCCTGTGTACCAGAGGGGAAACTAAAAGAGAAATGGAAGAGTGGTCCGAACCAATTCTGGGAAGCAGAGATAGTCTATAGCTGAAGGATTGAAGCCATTCCGAAGATATAAGAGCTCTATCCAGCCTAACCTGAATGCAATCATGGCCTTTTCTCTTGTTTGACCAGGTAAAGGATCCGCCCTTAAGCTCTACGTCCATAAGGGCCAGATTATTTATGAAGTTAGAAAGATCTTGTTTACTTTCCCAATCCGGGGGCATACCTCCCTTTTTCTCTTTATCTTCTAGCGGTGTGTTAAAGTCTCCCATGATTATACCTTTCTTAATGTCACAATCTTGCACCATATTACCAACTTTGGTCCGGAAGTTTTTTCTATCTCTCTTATTATTGGGGGCATAAATATTCACTAAAAACCAGGAATCATTGGTGTGCAAATGTTGAACTCTGTAGAAAAGAATGTTATCTTCATCATACTCAGCTACTATATTGAAATACTTATCATTGAAAAGTAACAGCAGTCCTCCAGACGCTCCTTCAGAGTTAGAGGCTATGCCCTTCATGCTATTGTTGAACTTAATATTTTCCATCCTTTCCTTCTTCATTTTAGTTTCCTGGATTAGAAACACATCAGGCCTTTGGTCCCTTATCATATTTCTAATAACTTCTTGCTTGTGGATTCCATTGAGTCCACAAATATTCCAAGATAAGATCTTCATGATTTAACTACTGAACATGCTTCCTGGATGGTGCACTGCGTACCATCCTTAATGTTTCTTCTGGCTTCCTCTTTCCTGATTTCATTCTTGTTTTTCCTTCCCACTAGGTTAGATTTGTGGCCAAGATCAGCCTTGGCCATGCTTCTAGTAGAAGGGGGAGATACCGAAGAAGGGTCCCTACTATTCTTCTTCTTTCTACTCCTGACTTCTGTCCAGGGATTCTCTTCTCCCTCTAGTCCTTTGTCCAGCCAAGCATCAATTCTCGCCAAATCTTCCATTGTCAATGCAGACAGCCTCTCTATGATTCTGTTTACTATTGAAGGGGGGGGGACAACACACCGGGTTAGGGTCCTGGGACATGGGTTCCCCCTCCTTTAGTTATTCCATGGAGTTCGGGACAAAGGATAGTTTCAAGTCATCCTCCTGAGAATCCAGAGGGGGAAGAGTCATATTTTCACCTGTCTCCTCAGGTTTCTTCTCAGATTCCTTCGCATTGGGGAGAGGTGTTGAATAGTCTTTCACTCCTTTCTCTTCTCCCCCTCCTACGTTTCTAGTCGCCCGAGGAGGCCCTGATTCCTCTTGGGGCGCATTAGGAGCAGTATTTGTTTTTCCTTCTGCCTCTCCATTTGCCTTGACTTGCGATGCTTTTTTCCTCCATTCTTTTTTGGGATCTAGAGAATCTTTTATCCCCCCTTGTGGACGAGCCTTTCCCACCGTACTCTTCCCTTTGAAAAGTGGGCATGATCCAGCCTTGTGGCCAGCCTTCTTACAATGGAAACAAGCAAAAGGCACACTTTCATAGTCAATCTTTTGAGATCTGTTTCCTAGACGAGATTGTAGTTCTAAAACTTGAGGCATGTCCTGGCCTTCGATGACTCCTACACAGATTCTTGCATAGTTCAATCTTTTCTTAGCTGCTGTGACAGGGTCAATGGAGAGGAGCTCTCCAAAGGTCCTGGCTATGCCATCAAAGACATCCTCATGCCAATATTCCAAAGGAAGTTCTGGAAGTCTTAACCAAACTAGAACCTGAGATTGGAAATCATTGTTCAAATCCAAGTTGGATGTCCATTTTTGCAATATTAGGTTGGATCTGTCCAAAGACCAGTTCCCAGCACATAGTATACGGGAAAAATCTTCCGAGCAAGAGAAATCGAAAGACATGAAGCCTTTGGCCATAGCAGTCACTTCTACATGCCCTTTAAGGTCCCATTTTCTCCTGGTAAATGTCCTCACTACATATATATTAGGTCTTGGCCCTACAAATTTTCCTACCAGAGTGTTCGCCATGCTTAGGATATTGTGGTCAATAATTTCCCTAGGGATTTCCAGAGCAAAAATACCTTTCTCCTTATCAGATTTGTCAATGACTTTTGGGAAAGACGATTTACCTGATGGTTTTATCCCAAATAGATTCGACCAGCATCCCCATGCCCCAGACGGCCCACTGCCCACATGGGGGGGAGGGGGAATCTTCTCACCTGGATGGGGCATCATAACCCATGGGTCCCCATCCTTTGAGGCATCCTCATCTTTCCCCTCTGTTTCCTGCCCTGCGCTTGCTGCATGCCTTGCTGCATGCCCTCCTACAGACGTGCTCTCCTGTCTTCTGCCTTTCTCCAGATTCGAAACAACATGATTCGAATTGCAGTTCCCGCCCGCTCCATCCCTCTCTCTCACCGTGCCCATCCCTCAACTACTAGTGATGTTTTATAGTTTACAACTAGTTACCATAGGTGTTCCAACAAGTTTGTAAATTTCCAATCAAAATCTTCTCAACAAATCTTTAAGATACTTAGCTTGTGATATAAAAATTTCATCTTTGTCCTATACAATTTGCAATCCCAAAAAGTATTTCATTTCTCCAATCATAATCATCTCAAATTACTTCCCCATTTCTTTTGAGTTCATATCTTACTTGTTTTATCACTACCTTTAAAACTAATGTCATCCAAAAATACTTCAATAATCTACAAACCATTATTGTTCTTTCTCAAGTTATAAGTTACTATTAGCAATACCTTTTAGAAATCCTAAACTTGTCACATGTTTGTCCAATCTTGCATACCAAACTTGAGGTGCTTGCTTCAATCCATACAATACTTTTTTCAATGTAAATGTCATATCTTCTTTATCTGTATAATATAAACAATCAAAAAGTTCAATATTGTTGAATGCAATTGATTAATTTTTTATTGTCTTTGATGTTACACAAAATGTCATATTATTGCCAGTTAATGTATGCTGAGCTCACTCGAGCATTGAAGATAGTTTCCTATGTCTATTGAGCATTCTAGAGTTTTCCTAGTTCTAAAGATAATAGTTTCCTATGTCTATCGAGCATTCTAGAGTTTGCCTAGTTCTAAAGATAATGTCTACCAAGTTCACTTAGGCATCAAAAGAAAGTTTGTGAAAGATGAGTGTTAACTGAGGTCACTTGGTTAATGAAGGAAATTTTGGATGGAACCAATGTTCACTGAGCTCACTTAGTTACCAAAGAAACTTTGTGAATATGCAGTGTTAACTGAGTTCACTTGGTTAACATGGGAAAATCATCTTTGAGTTAGTATCTATCGAGTAGGGTTAGCTAACGAAGGATTTTTTTTTTTTGGCATATTGAGTTCAATTGATTTGTCTGTTGGTTCTAGTTGACTGAGAAGATGAATATTAATTATTATAAGTTATCTCCAAGCTTACTTGACAATATGAAAGATATAAATATGAGGTTAAGCTGAGGATTAGAAAGTGTGATATTGGAACAAAACTAAAGATTTGATGTTGCCAATTGGAACCAAATTTGAAGGATAAGTAGAATACCCTTGTTGAAATGCAAAGATACATTCGATCAAGAAAGATCAAGTATACAAGCTAGAATTGAGATCTGTAATCACTAATTTAGTTGCATCAAGAATTGTCATCTCATTGTTACTCTCTAACCATTGTAGTAGTGATCTAAATCTCTTAATAGAGTTGGCTTAATAGCTAATTGTAAATCCTCTGACAAGGTGGAATTTCTATTGAATTGTCTAAAGACCTCTAACAAGGCTACTCCTAACAGGGTGATTAAATCCTCTAACATGGTCAAACCTAACAATTTCTTTTGTAACCTTTAACAGGGTTAGCTCCTTACAAGGCCCAGTTTAGAAGAGTGAAAATTAGTAACTAGTCGTAATTGGTGATTTTTTCCAAATTGGGTTTCCATGTTAAATCTTGGTGCCAAGTGTGTTCATGCTATATATTTTGTGTTTACAACTAAGTTAAAGCAATATTAATCATAGATAATATCTTAAATAATTTTATGTTATGTATTTGTTGAGCTATTTCAATGTTTACCAATTTACAACATTTTTCTATGTGTTTACAGAGTTCTAGCAGAGTTGTTTCAAAGAGTTTGTTTTGTACTAACATCTAAGGTATCTAGGACTTGTTTTATAGTAGTTAATTAACCCCTCCCATCTCAGTTACTCCTCTTATATTTCCAACACAATATATACTTATTCTTAAATTTCTCTATTTAGAAAAGTTAGTTTCACATCTATTTGATAGAATATAAAGTTATTGTTAGTTGCATAAGACACAAAGAATCTTAGTGCTTTTAATCTAGTTGTAGGTGCAAAATATTATTTAAAGGCAACCCCTTCTTGATATGAATAACCTTTATAAACCAACATTGATTTGTTTCTCACAACTTGAACTTGTTCATTGATTTTATTTCTAAATACCCATTTAGTTCCAACAACATTCTTATTTTTATGTCTATGAATTACTAATTCCCAAGTTTTTTTCTTCTCAATCTTCTCTAGTTATATTTTCATAGCTTTAATCCAATAATCATCTTTACAAGATTCATCAATATTATTAGGTTCAACTTGAGAAATAAAACATTATTCTTCACTTACCTTGTTCTTTTCTATATTTCCTTTATTTATACTATCAATTATTTGTTCAATGGGGTGATTCTTTGGCACATTTCTATTAGGTTTTAGATGTTCAATTCTAATTTATGCTCTAGGATCATATTGAGGCTCTTCTCTCTATATTTCTCCCTATAGTTCAATCTATAAATTAGTATCAGTTTTATAAAATAATTACTTATCTATTGAGTTTTCATGGATCTAATGCAAATTTATTAAGCACCACACTATTAGGTATGTGTTTTACAAATGCATCAAAAACTTACATTTATATTAAGAAAATGCAATGAATAGATGTGTCACTTAATAGGATATATCTATTCACTAATTAGATAATTAATATAATAATAAATATTATTCTCTCTCATATATTTATATCTCATATAATTATATATATGTTGAACTGACAAAAGGTATCAAACATCAACATACTCAACATTTCAAATGTTAGTTCTTTGATCATTCTATCCACAAGAATCAGAGTCAAGTATTCTTTCCTAAATTCTATTTTAGAAATAGGAAATACTAAGAGGGGGAGGGTGAATTGGTATTTCACAAACTTTAGCTCAAAACTAGATATCTTTAACAACTTCCTAACATGCATAAGAAAGTAAACTAACTATGCTAAATAGTAAACACAACCATGTAATAAGATAACTTATAATAGCATGTTTTTCAATAATAAGGAAAAATTGGCCAAGGAAAATCCCTGGTGGGGATGGTACCCACAAAATGATCCACTAATCAAATGTATCTTGTGAAAGATATTGACCCTATTAGGAGTCTATTACATCTATGGTCCTTGTTAGAAGCCTCAACCCTATTAGGAACTATTATATACAAATAAAAAATGTATGCAAGATGAGTCCATTGCACAAGCATGCAATGTACAATATAGTTATTCAATACAAAGAGATAGATACAAAAACCTCTTTACATTACTATCGATATCTTCAATATTAGATCTTTCCTTTGCTTCCTATTCAAAATTTTTGCATTCCTATGATCATAGATCAGAATTTTCATCACAAAATATGACATCAAAATTGCATTACCATGTCTGTATTTTTACCCATATATATGTGTGTGTGTGTATGCACGCACGCGCGCGTGCGCGTGTGTACATATATATATATACATATAGATATATTATATCTATATGTATATATAGCTATATGTATACATACATACATATGTGTGTGTATTTATGTATGTATATATGTATATACGAGTATATATATGTCTATATATGTACATGTATATATATGTATGTGAATGTATGCATACACACACATATATGTATATACATATATATATATATATATATATATATATAATTTATAATGTTGATCACTTCCACAAACTCAAATAAGGAGAAGTAATAGTTTTTTTCATGATATTAAGTGTTTAATATTCTTATAGCCTTTATCAATGCTTACCAAATAGCTCATGACTTGTCCAAGGTATACTTTGTTTCCTAGCGTATAAATCATTCATAAAGGTAATTTAGAGCCCATACTTGGTGACCTATGTTAGAGTAATAAAGTATTTTCTTATTAATTAAATCATATTAATTTAATTATTAAGTCACTTATTCTCTTTATTTTACTTAAGCTAAACTTTAGGCATATAATAATTCATTCTCTTATTAATTATTATCATGCAACATAGGTTTTTCTTGTTATGGTTTTGATCCCCTTTTATAAGGATTGATCTCTTTGTAATTTATTCATTCACTTTTGACTCTTTTTTTTCTCATCAAGAATGTCTCATCTGCGGATTTGGGAATTCTAGCCTCTATATCTTTTGCTACTCTCTTTCTATGATAGGTGTTTGTGTGTAGGTGAGTCTTGGGAGCTATAAGGTTGATCTTTCATCAACTTCAACATGGTATCAGAGCTCCAGATCTTCACACCTCTATTTTTTTCTTGAGAGATATAGCATCAACTTTTAGATCTATGGATTTTAGAGGATTTTTGTATTGAATGTGGAGGTCACTAATTTTTGGTGCACTCTAAGCCCAAATTGACATCATTGTTGAGCTTACAGAATATGAAAACCCCTATTTTCATATAAAATTTGTCCAGCTTGGACATACTTGAAATTTGACACAAAAAATATTGCATTGAGATTGAGCATGTTTCCTGAGGCAATAGTTTTCTAATTTTTGGGACATATATCAAGATTTTTCACACAAAAATTGAGATTTTTGGCATGGAAATTGATATTTTTTGGGCACACAAATTGAGATTTTTGGATGCTCAAATCAAGAATTTTGACATGCAAATCAAGATGTTTTGGCACACAAATCAAAATTTTGCACACGTAAATTGATATTTTTGAGATGTGAACCAAAATATTTTAGAGTAATAATCAGTCCAAAATATCTTGAAAATATTTTGGGTTAGAGTAATAAAGTATTTTCTTATTAATTAAATCATATTTATTTAATTATTAAGTCACTTATTATCTCTATTTTACTTAAACTAAACTTTAGGCATATTATAATTAATTATTTTATTAATTATTATCATGCAACCTAGGATTTTCTTATTAAGGTTTTGATCTCCTTTTATAAGGATTGATCTCTTTGTAATTTATTCATTCACTTTTGATAATAAAAATCTTTTTTTCTCATTGAGAAGGTCTCATCTATGGATCTAGGAATTCTAGCCTCCATAGCTTTTGCTTCTCTCTTTCTGTGGTAGATATTTGCATGCAAGTGATTTTTAGGAGCTATGGGGTTGATCTTTCATCAACTTCAACAATCTAACGAAGGACTAAATTGGTGACCCAATCCTTGAATCCCATTTAGAAATGCTTGCCCACATTTGTCTGATGTTACAACCAAAATGCATATTCCACGATAATAACATCTTCCTCCATATAAATTAAGATATCAAGAAACAAAATAACTGATAACTTTCACGATGACTAACCACCACTAAAATTTTTCTTAAAATATAAGAATTCATTTTCAGTTGAAATAATTATCATCAATTAACAAGTCATTTATACATGAAATAAAAGTTATTAACTAACAATTCATTTATATATGTGAAATAATATTTATTAACTAATAAGTTATTTATACATGAATCAAAATAGTTAATCATAGCTTCCTTTTCACAAAATGATGATATCCAAAATTTTCTAACCCTTATAATAGCTATAATTTTTTTTTAAAGATAACAAAATTAGGATATAATTGTTGGATAGAATTGATTAATTGTGTGTTATCTTTGATATTACACAAATATCATATCATTATTAGTTAGTATATGCTAATCTCACTCAGGTAGTGAAGATAGTTCTTAGTGTCTACCAAACATTCCTATGTTTTCCTAGTTTAGAAGGCAGTGTTTACCAAGTTCACTTGGGCATCAAAAGAAAAGTTGCAAAAAGTGAGTATTAACTGAGCTCACTCAATTAATTAAGGAAAGATGGATGGAACTAGTGCTAACTGAGATCACTTGGTTTCCAAAGGATTTTTGCAAGTTTGCAATATTAACCAAGCTTCTATTGGTTAACAAAGGAAATCATTTCTGAGTTAATTTCTACTGAGTTGGGTGGGCTATTGAAGGAATTTTTTTATTTTGGCATATTAAGCTTAATTGATTTATCTATTGATTCCAGTCAACTAAGGTGATGAATATTGATTATTCTAAGTTGTATTTGAGCTAACCTGACAAAGTGAAATATATAAGCATATGGTCAAGTTGTGATTTCAAAGTATTCAAGTGATGATGATGTGATTGTAGAGCTAGTGATGAGAAGAGGAAGCAGATTTGAATGATAAGTAGAATATCCTTGTGGAGTAGCAAAGATATATTCAATTAAGAAGGATCAAGTACAAGGTAAAATAGAAATTTGTAATTAGAAAATTAGTTGCATTCAAATAAGGTCATCTCATTGTTACTCTCTAACCATTGTAGTAGTGATCTAAATCTCTTGATAGATTTGGCTTAATAACTATTTGAAAATCCTACAACAAGGTGGCCCAATTCTATTGAATTATTCTCAAAAGCTCTAATAAGGTCACTCCTAACAAGGCTCACTTCAAAAGAGTGAAAAAAATAACTAGTTACATTTGGTGATTTTTCCCAAATTGGGTTTCCATGACAAATCCTGGTGTCTACTATGTTCATGCTATTTTTTTTTATGTGTTTGAAACTAAGTTAAAGTAATAGTAATCATAGATAACATCTAAAGGTTTATATGTTAACCATTTATCAAGATAATCTAGTTATTATTGAGTTACAACATTCTATGTGTTTACCAAGCTTCAATAGTATTCAATTATCTATTTGTATTTTGTACTGATAGCTAAGGGATTTTGGATTTATTTTTGTAGTAACTAATTCACCCCTCTCCTCTTAGTTACTCATCTTATATTTCCAACAATTGGTATTGGAGCTTTTGGTATTTGTAGAAAAGGTTTCAAGGACCTAAGCTAAAGATTAGGATGTCTTACAAAATTGGGATTCCCAAGCTGAATAGAGACAATTTTGCAACATGGAAATGACTAATGAGGTTACATCTAGCTACCATCAGTGATTCATGTTGCAAATATCTTGATGCTAAATAAAAAACTCTCACTGGAACATTATTAGTTGAAGATATTGCTAAAAAAAAGAATCATAATATCATGATGATTGACATTGCATTTGCTCTCATTTATGCTGAATTTGATGAGGTAAAGGACTAGAAGAATCCTTTTGAAATGTGGAACAAACTAAAAGATATCTATATAGGAGATGACAATGTAAGAAGAGCCAATGCAGAAAGCCATAGAGGACAATTTGATTAAATGAGAACGAGAGAAGATGAAAACATTGCAAAATATGTGGAAAGAATCAAGGCCAATGTAATTGCAATCAAAGCATCCTTAGGAGACATTAAGGAGAAAACTATTGTAAGTAAAGCGCTCAAAACTCTTCTTCCTATTTATGCAATTAGAGTGTCTACTATTTAAGGAAAGAGATGTGATCCAAATAAAAAATTAGGCTTGGATGCTCTCATTGAGAGATTGATAGCTTTTGAATTAGATAACTATGATAACTATATTCCTGCTTCAAAGAATATTAAATCTGCATTTAAAGTCAAACTCACACTCAAAGAAAGGGTAAAAAGTCAAAATCTAGTCAATTAGGAAGTGAAGAAGATGGAACATCAGAAGAAAGTTTAGATAATGATCTTGAATTTGTTGAAGTCCTGCTTGTAAGGAAGTATTCCAAAGGTAGAGGAGAGTAAAAATGTAAAGTTTCTCTGATCTACTTTTCTTGTGAAGAAGTTGATCAAGTTGTTGCTAGGTGTCCAAACAAGGAAATCAAGGATGAGAAGTGTTGTGGTGTCTACAACACATGCCCCATTCCTCACTAGGAATGGGGACTTCCTACTTTTTTTGACTCCTAAACTCATAGTTTGAGAGTCAGGAGAAGAAGAGTTTTATTAGACTTTAGAATTTTAGAGTCAAATATTCAAAAAAATACAAAAAAAATCAAAAATTTGAAAAAATCACAAAAAAATCAAAAAATTGAAAAAAAAAAAAAAGTAAATAAATTATTATTAAAGATTTTGCATTGGGCGGACCTCTCATGGAGGTGCGGATGCACCTGCATGTCCTTCATGGAGGCATCATACACACCTACCATGGAGGTGTGCATGCACGTGTGCGTCCTCCATGGAGGCACCCTGCAGACCTCCCATTGAGGTGCGCATGCACACATCCTCCATGGGGGCATCACGTGTGCATCTTCGATGGGGCATTGCATGTGCCTCTCATGGAGGGGCGCCCATGCCATGGAGGCATCACACGTGCCTCTCATGGAGGCTCTGCGCATACACCCTCCATGAAGGCATATTGCGCATGCATCTTGGTTTGTGTGTCCAGATAAATGAAATAAAAGGGGTTTAAAATATATCATTTAAGTATAAGTTGATGTATATTTAATTCATTAATTCCTTATACTTAAGATATATTTTAATATATGTGATGAATCATTTGAGATAGGTTTCAGACCTCCCTGAGATAAGGTAAAGATTCGAGGAAATTTTAGGGCTTTAGAAATCCAGACTTAACCAAATTTCAAGGCTTCAAGATTTCAGACTCAGCTAGATTTTAGGATTCACCTCCAATTTTGTTTGAGTAGCTAGTGTGTCTTTACTATGCATTGTTAACTCTACACACTAATGTTTACTTCTTTTGTGGATCCTCAAAAAAAATTTCTTTCCAAGAGAGGAATTACACTATGGATTCCTGCCATTGACCTCGTGCAAAATGAATGCCCAAAAGAAGTGGCACTAGAAGGTGGGCCAATACAAAGAACCTAATAGTGGAAATAAGAAAGATTTGATAAAGTTTCAAAAGTTTTGCACCCTTGCAATAATCCGCACTCTGTAAAAAGTTCAAAAATCACTTCTAAATTTTTTAGAAATTTAGGTCCGCAGGTCCACGGCTCCATAGATCCGTAGGTACACAGGTCCACAAATTTGCAGGTCCATAGATCTATAGGTAGGTAGGTCTATATATCTATAGGTAGGTAGGTCTATAGATCCACAGCTCTGTAGATCCGTAGATCTGTAGGTCCGTAAAATTTTGTGGTGCACTATTTTTGAGAAAGTGTGCTTCTCTAGAGGTGCACTTTTCTAGAATAAACACAAGTTGTTAGAGCTTAGTCACTTTCGAAAGTATCAAAGTGATAAAGGGATTCTAGGAACTCCAACCATTTACATTACACATTTCATCATCATTGTTCACTTTACATTCCACTTCACACATTTCCATCATTATGCACCATGTCTTTCTTCAATGCACAAAGTTCACCTTTGAAGCTAACTAGATCATTACATGACTTGCCCAAAAATCCTAAAAAGTTTCATCCATGATTCATCTATGGAGAATCAAGAATAGTAGAGGATCATCTTAAAATATTCAAAGAGATTTGTAATCAAAACCAGATTCAACATATGGATGTGGTATGCTACCTTTTTCCTTATACTTCGGGGGAAATGGCATTCAATTGGTACCTCAATCTACCACCAGCATCAATAATAGATTGGAACTCCTTTGAGAGAAAGTTTTTGGAACAATTCAAGATCTATGTTGATCCAACTCTTCTATATCATCAGTTCATCTTGATTAAGAGGGATCCCCATGAGACTATTTCATAGTTTAATCATTGCTTCTATACGATGTATCAAAGAATGGAGTTTCCATACACTATACCTCAGGAGGCTACCATCCAGATCTACTTTTGAACAATGGATTCATTAACTTCTATTTTTCTAAGAAGGCTCCCACCTAGAGACATTTATACCATTGAAAAGGTTTTCAAAGAGGCCGTGGCATTCATGAATTAGGTTACTACTGCTCTAATGCCAACAATTACATATTTTGGATATGGGTCTCAAAAGACTACTTTCTTTGAGCAAAAGGCAGTTGCATCCATTGAAATAGAAAATGATGTGGCTAGAGAGCTTAAGGCCATGAAGGAGATGATGTATCTTTTATCCAATGAACTCATCAAAATAAAGTCAAATTCTTCAAGAGACCAAGGCAATCATCTAAGACAACTTACTACCCAAAACAATTATTCTCAAAATTAGAGTGGGAATTCTAGCCTTTACAGAAACATCAACAATGAGAATAATTGTATTATAGGCATGAGTTCAAGTGAAAATGGGTATGGGTACAATGATGTTTTAGATTAGCCTTAACAAGTCATGGAGGAGCAACCCTTGCAGTTTAGTGCAATGATGTTTGAATCATGTGATAAGTCCGTAGGAGAAAAAAATCATGAAGATGGTTGAGAGGAGTTTGTGTTCCCATTCAATGAAGAAATTCTTCCAAGTTTTGATGTTTCAACAAGTGTGGATATGCCAAGAAATTTTGAGGGTGTGGAAAATTTTGAAGTTCCAAAACTCCAAGAAGTTGCAAAAAGTGATGGAAATTTAGAAGATTCTGAGGTTGGTGAGATTTTTGAATCACAAAGTCATCAAGAAGAAGACACCAATTCTTCCTATAGTGATATTGATTCCCCATTGGATAAAGATAAGATATCTCCCTCAAAACAAGATTTTTCATTAGAAGAGATGGATAGAGTGTTCAATTTGGTCTCAAGCTTGACTGAGGAAATGTCTATTTGTGGGTATTTGACACACATATCAAACCATGTAATAACTGAGTCATGTAGGATCCATCCATTTGGTTTCTATTCAGAAGAAATTTGCCCTAATTTCTTGTTAGCTTGAGAGATTGTAATGGATGGAAAATATGATTTTGAACAAGTTTCTTTGGGATATGAGGCAGAAAACACCTTGGTCGATGATAGTGATGAATCCTATAAATTGAAAGGAAGGTTGATGATGGATTTTTCTAGTCCAAGGGAGCCTAGAGTAGAACCTAAAGTGTTTCCATGTGCGTGTGAAGTGGTGTACCATGAGATGAGACCATCAGAAGGAGAAATTATGATGTGTGAGTGTACCCCTATGGTGGGGGACTTGCTAGATCAAGTGATATCTTTTCATTATCCCTCTCAGTTTGATAATTTTCAATTTGAATATGATGCTGAAGGAAAGAGAACTTGTTTTTGGATTAATCATGACCATAAAGAGTTACCAAAACTTCTAATTTTGTGTGGTTTATGCCCCAAATTTGAACCAAGATTGTCTAGATTTTATTTTTCTGAGTACAAAGACAAGTTACCATTTTTGAGAACTATATGGGGTGGTTCATTACTATTGCATGTAATGAGAAATCTACTAATAACTAGCCAATATTCTTATTATTCAAGTTTTTCTATAAATAAGTTTTTGTTTTTGTTTTTGTTAGTCTTTTTAGTCTTTCTAGTTAGGTGTTGTGTGTTTTCTTTCAATCGTGTGTTTATTTTTTAAAGTTATGTTAGTCATAGGGGGTAAGGTGTACTTGGGATTTTTCTCAAGATTTTACTAACCAATCTTTGGTCTTGTTTCAAGAAGAGGTATTTCTTTGTCAAAACATTTGGACAATTGTGTGTCTTATACCAACCAAGCAACTAACATTTCTTGTGGAAATAGGGGACTTTCAGTCTGGAAATTAGAAGCCTAGACCAACAAGCTCTCAACATTTTGCAAATTTAAAAATTTGATTGTTTTGGGTGTTGTTCAATTAAAGTCAAAGACGATGTGGAATGATCCAAACTTCAACTAGTTCAAGTAGGAGGGATCTCCTCAAAAGGTTACTAAGATCATTGTTTGCATGAGAATTTCCTAAAAGTTCTAAAAGAGGAACGTAAGGGATGTTCATAAGAGATCGAATCCAAGAAATGGCACTGATGTTCTGACTACATAGTCTAAGCGTAGTCAGGATACAAAATTCAAAAAGAAGAAGAAGAAGAAGAAAAGACAATGTTAAGTCTAAAGGATTCTCAAGATCTGAAATGGCTAAAGATACATTGCAAAATAAAGTATCTTGTATTCAAAAGTATTGTTTCATCAAAAGTAATGTGTTGAATGACATGGGGCAATTATACAAAAGGCTAGAAATCAAAAGAACATGACATCCCACCAAGAGCCCTTGAACTAATTCTCTCATCTGGTCAAGCAAGTGATTGATAAAGAGCCTTTGTGGAGATTTCGAATGAATGAGCTAGAAGGAGTGGTAGATTGTTTCAAGTTGTCAGAAAATTTTGATTGATTGCATCCTAACACATCAAAGGGAATGAATACACAATGCACACACTTAGCTGGAAGGTTTTGAGTTTTGAAATTTTGACTAAGAAGTCATCCAAAAGATGTTGAAGGTGTTCAAAGTTTGATTGGTGTTTAACAAACATCGGAGGAATGTTTGTTGATGAAGAAATGTCTTGGTTATTTCTTCCTTTTTTTGGGGCTATTTTTTGTGGTGTCCACAACACATGCCCCATTCCTCACTAGGAATGGGGACCCCCTACTTTTTTTGACTCCTAGACTCATAGTTCAAGAGTTGGGAGAAGAAGAGTTTTATCAGACCTTAGAATTTTAGAGTCAAATATTCAAAAAAATCACAAAAAAATAAAAAATTTGAAAAAATCAAAAAATTGATTAAAAAATAAAAAATAAATTATTATTAAAGATTTTGAGCCGTGCATGCCTCTCATCGAGTTGTGAACACATGCCTCTCATGGAGGTGTGCATGCACGCATGTGTCCTCGATGGAGGCACTACATGCACCTCCCATGGAGGCACGCATGCGCACCTCCTATGAAGGTGCGTGCATGCACACACCTCTCATGGAGATGCATGCACGTGTGTCATCTTAAGATATATTTTAATATATGTGACGAATCTTTTGAGATAGTTTTCAGACCTCCCCGAGATAACTTAAAGATTCTAGGAAATTTTAGGGCTTCAAAAATCTAGACTTAGCCAAATTTTAGGGCTTTAGGATTTCAGTCTCAGCCAGATTTTAGAATTCACCTCCAGTTTTGTTTGAGTAGCTAGTGTGTCTTTACTATGCATTGTTAAATCTACAGACTAATGTTTTCTTCTTTTGTAGGAAAAATGGCATCCTCAACTTGTCGAGGTCATAACTTTTGACCTGTAGTTCAAAAATCAGAACTGTTTACATCATTGGAAAGAAGAATCGAAGATCTAATTTTAGTCCTTAAAATAGTGAGCCTTTAGCTGTCCAATTTTAGGGACCAATGAAGGTTTTGACTTGAAATTTTGAGCAAAAGACCTCCAAAAAGGTCATTTAAAAACACCTAGAAAATTTGTGAAAAAATATGAAAAAGTTGCAAACATTTGATCGTCCTGGATAATTTGGATCACTTGGTTTCTTGCCGAGAAGGATTGGACAAGTGGAGTGAAGACAAAGGTCAAAGATACAATGGTTGGACACATAAAGCAAATTAGGTTCCTCATCTTATGCAGCTATTGGGGACAAGATTCAATGCAAGTGCCTTGAGATTTACGATTGAAGAAAGGGAGGGAGTGCAAGTTTATGAAAGTAATTAGCTATAAAGAGGGTGTAAATAATCAGAAAGGGGCATATAGCATATACAAAAATTGATCTAAAACCTCATTTGAGCAAAACCCAGAAACCATTTTCAAAATTGATAACTTTGATTTTTTGGTGAATTGAGCTTTGCAGGTCTATAGCTCCGTAGGTCCACAACTCCATAGGTCCACAAGTCTATAGGTCCACAAGTTTGCAGCTATGTAGTTCCATAGGTCCATAGGTACATAGGTCTACAGCTCTATATTTTTATGTAGCTCTACAATTCAGAGGTGCACCAATAGTTAACTACCAATTCCAAAAATAGCATTTTTCATGCATCAGGAGTGCATTTTGATGACAAATTTACTCTGACACACATCAAGTTAAGGGCCAGCTTTCATTTTTTACACCTCCATGCACTTCCACTTCACCTAATGGTTTCCTCCTACTTTGTCTCTTGTTTCTTCTTTATTTTTGACATGTAAAGGGCTCATGCATTCAATTAATGAATAAAATATGGATGGAGTCCCTCTAAGCACCAGTTAGATTGTTAGTTTGTATATATTTAGTTTCTTTAAATGTTTTAAAAACATTTTATTGCATCAAGATATCTCTCACTCTCAACACAAATTGAGGAGACAATTTCTTATAAATACCCCATTGTAAAATGTAACAAATGTCACCATTATTATGCAATAAAGTTATGCTTTTGGTGCTAGCATTTAGAGTGTAGTTATTCTTTCCTGAATGTGTCATTGTTTTGTGAATTTTATTCATGAGATTGTGATTGAGCCAAAGGTTTATTGCATTGTTTCTAGTTGTGTGATCTTCTAGTTTTGGTGTTTGTTGCAGATATATGAATTCTTTTGACATAACGAGCTTGAGAAGAGACCACCCAATTGTGTCTACATAGCTTTTTGTCTTGCATGAGCACACTCTCCATGGCCTTGTGATTTGATGAAGAGTGAAACATCATTTGATTTGTTAAAGATTCTCACCGATGATTGCATCAATGGATTCTAGGAAGTGTTGCTCCTATTTTCATTGGTTTCCTACCAATTTCTTTGAAGGTTTAACTCGTAGTGTGTTGTGTTATGTAGTTTATGTCCATTTAGGAATTTCAATTTCAAGTCATTTGATTTCATGTTATTTGCTTTTCTAACCCCTAGTTAGAATAGGACCTCATAACTTAGCTACATTTTTAGAATTGCATTCATTGAAAAAATAAAAAAATAGAAAAATATTGTTTGTTTTGGTGTGATATTTTGAGACAACAAACAGATTTTACTTCAATTCCAAGATAAAAGGGTTTTAGAACCAGCAAAGGCCTCCTCATGAACACTCACATTTATCTTCTACTGAGTGAATTTTGGTACATCGCAAGAAAAACACTGAACCTTGGAGTGAATCCTTAAAATGATTTTCTTTTCAAGAGAGGAATTACACTATGGATTTCTGCCATTGACCTCATGCAAAACAGACACCCAACAGAAGTGGTGCTAGAAGGAGGGCTAATAAAAAGAACCTACTATTGGAAATAAGAAAGATTTGATAACATTTTGAAATTTTTGCACCCTTGCAATAATCTACACTCCATAAAAAGTTCAAAAATCTCTTTTGAAATTTTCAAAAATTCAGGTCCATATGTCTACAGATCTATAGGTTCGTAGGTTTGCAGGTCTATAGATTTGCAAGTACACAAGTCCACAGATCTGCAGCTCTGCAAATCTATAGATCCACAGGTCCACAAAATTCTATGGTGGACTATTTTTGAGAAAGTGTGCTTCTCTAAAGGTGCACTTTTCTAGAATAAACACAAGTTGTTAGAACTTAGTCACTTTCACAAGCATCACAGTGATAAAGGGATTCTGGGAACTCCACCCATTCACATTACACATTTCATTAGCATCATTCTCTTTATATTCCACTTCACACATTTCCATCACTATGCACCATGTCTTTCTTCAATGCCCAAAGTTCACCTTTGAACCTAACTGGATCATTCCATGACTTGCCCAAAAATCCTAAAAAGTTTTGTCCATAGTTCATCTATGGAGAATCACAAATAGTAGAGGATCATATTAAATTTTTCAAAGAGATTTGTAATCAAAACCAAATTCAACATATGGATGTGGTATGTTGCCTTTTTCCTTACACTTTGGGAAAAATGGCATTCAATTGGTACCTCAATCTGCCACTAGCATCAATAATAGATTGGAACTCCTTTGAGAGAAAGTTTTTGGAACAATTCAAGATCTATGTTGATCCAACTTTTCTATATCATTAGTTCATCTCGATTAAGAGTGATCCCCATGAGGCTATTTCATAAGTTAATCATCGCTCCTATAGGATGTATCAAAGAATGGAGTTTCCATACACTATATCATAGGAGGCTGCAATCCAGATCTACTTTGGAACAATGGATTCATTAACTTCTATTTTTCTAAGAAGGCTCCCACCTAGAGACATTGATACCATTGAAAAGGTTTTCAAAGAGGTTGTGGCATTCATGAATCAGGTTATTGTTGCTCCAATGCCAACAATTACATATTCCAGGTATGGGTCTCAAAAGGTTGCTTTCTTTGAGAAAAAGGCAGTTGAATCCATTGAAGTAGAGAATGATGTGGCTAGAGAGCTTGAGGCCATGAAGAAGATGATGTCTCTTTTATCCAATGAACTCATCAAAATAAAGTCAAATTCTTCAAGAGACCAAGAAAATCATCCAAGACAACTTGCTACCCAAAACAATTATTCTCAGAATTAGAGTTAGAATTCTAGCCTTTACAAGAACATCAATAATGAGAATAATTGTATTACAGACATGAGTTCAAGGGAAAATGGGTATGGGTACAATGATGTTTTGGATCAACCTTACCAAGTCATGGAGGAGAAACCCTTGCAGTTTAGTGCAATGATGTTTGAATCATGTCATAAGTTCGTAGGAGAAAAAAATGATGAAGATGGTCGAGAGGAGTTTGTGTTCCCATTCAATGAAGAAATTCTTCCAAGTTTTGATGTTTCAACAAGTGTGAATATGCCAAGAAATTTTGAGGGTGTGGAAAATTTTGAAGTTCCAAAACTCGGTGAAGTTGCAATAAGTGATGGAAATGCAGAAGATTCTAAGGTTGGTGAGATTTTTGAATCACAAAGTCATCAATAAGAGGACACCAATTCTTCTTGCAGTGATATTGATTCCTCATTGGATAAAGATAATATATCTTCCTCAAAATGAGATTTGTCATTAGAAGAGATGGATAGAGTGTTCAATTTCGTCTCAAGTTTGACTAAGAAAATGTCTATTTGCGGGTATTCCACACACATATCAAACCATGCAATAACTGAGTCATGTAGGATCCATCCATTTTGGTTCCATTCAAAAGAAAGTTGCACCAATTTCTTGTTGGCTTGGGAGATTGCAATGGAGGGAAAATATGATTTTGAACAAGTTTCTTTGGGATATGAGGTAGAAAACATCTTGGTCGATGATAGTGATGAATCCTATAAATTGAAAGGAAGGCTAGTGATGGATTTTTCTAGTCCAAGGGAGCCTAGAGCGGAACCTAAAGTGTTTCCATGTGTGCATGAAGTGGTGTACCATGAGATGAGATCATCAGAAGGAGAAATTATGATGTGTGAGTGTACCCCTATGGTGGGGGATTTGCTAGATCAGGTGATATCTTTCCATTATCCCTCTTAGTTTGATGATTTTTAATTTGAATATGATGCTAAAGGTGAGAGAACTTTTTTGTGGATTAATCATGGCCATAAAGAGTTACCACAACTTCTAATTTTGTGTGATTTATGCCCGAATTTTAACCAAGATTGTCCATACTTAATTTTTTTGAGAATAAAGACAAGTTAGCATTTTTGAGAACTATATGGGGTGGTTCATTACTATTGCATCTAATGAGAAATCTACTAATAACTACCCCACATTCTTATTATTCAATTTTTTCTATAAATAAGTTTTTGTTTTTGTTTTTCTTAGTCTTTTTAGTCTTTCTAGTTAGGTGTTGCATGTTTTCTTTCAGTCGTGTGTTCATTTTTTAAAGTTATGTCAGTCCTAGGGGGTAAGGTGTGCTTGAGATTTTTCTCAAGATTTTACTAACCACTCTTTGGTCCCATTTTAGGAAGAGGTATTTTTTTGTCAAAACATTTGGATGATTGTGTGTCTTATACCAACCAAGCAACCAACATTTCTTGTGGAAATAAAGGACTTTCAGTTTGGAAATCAAAAACCTAGACCAACAAGTTCTCAACACTTTGCAAATTTAAAAATTTGATTGTTTTGGGTGCTATTGAATTAAAGTCAAAGATGATGTGGAATGATCCAAACTTCAACTGGTTCAAGAAGGAGGGATCTCCTCGAAAGGTTACTAAGATCATTGTTGGATGAGAATTTCTTAAAAGTTCTAAAAGAGGAACACAAGGGATGTTCATAAGAGATTGAATCCAAGAAATGAAACTAATGTTTTGAATAAATAGTCTAAGCATAGTCAAGATACAAAATTCAAAAAAGAAGAAGAAGAAGAAGAAGAAAAGACAGTGTTAAGTTTGAAGGATTCTCAAGATCTGAAATGGCTAAAGATACATTGCAAAACAAAGTGTCTTGTATTCAAAAGTATTGTTTCATCAAATGTAACATGTTGAATGACATGGAGCAATTATGCAAAAGGCCAAAAATCAAAAGAACATGACATCCTGCCAAGATCCCTCGAACTGATTCTCTCATCTGGTCAAGCAAGTGATTGATAAAGAGCCTGGAGATTCTGAATGAATGAGCTAGAAGGAGTGGAAGATTGTTTTGAGTTGTCAGAAAACTTTGATTGATTGCATCTTGACACATCAAAGGGAATGAATACACAATGCACACACTGAGCTGGAAGGCTTCAAGTTCTGAGATTTTGACTGAGAAGTCATCCAAAAGACATTGAAGTTGTTCAAAGTTTGATTGGTGTTTAACACATGTCGGAGGAATGTTTGCTGATGAAAAAATGCCTTGGTCATTTCTTCCTTTCTTCAGGGCTATTTATTGTGGTGTCCACAACACATGCCCCATTCCTCACTAGGAATGGGGACCCCCTACTTTTTTTGACTCCTAGACTCATAGTTCAAGAGTCAGGAGAAGAAGATTTTTATTAGACCTTAGAATTTGAGAGTCAAATATTCAAAAAAATAACAAAAAAATCAAAAAAATATTATTAAAGATTTTGCACCGTGTGCGCCTCTTTTGAGATATGTTTCAGACCTCCCTGAGATAAGGTAAAGATTCTAAGAAATTTTAGGGCTTTAGAAATCTAGACTTAGCCAAATTTTAGGGCTTGAAGATTTCAAACTCAGCCAGATTTCAAAATTCACCTCCAGTTTTGTTTGAGTAGCTAGTGTGTCTTTACTATGCATTGTTAACTCTACAGACTAATGTTTGCTTCTTTTGTAGGAAAAAATCGCATCCTCAACTTGTCAAGGTCATAACTTTTGACCTGTAGTTTAAAAATAAAAACCATTTACATTGTTGGAAAGAAGAACTGAAGATCTAATTTTAGTCCTTAAAATAGTGAGCCTTTGGCTATCCAGTTTTAGGGACCGACAAAGGTTTTGACTTGAAATTTTGAGGAAAAGACCTCCAAAAAGGTCATTTAAAAACACCTAGAAAATTTATGAAAAAATATAAAAAAGTTGCAAACATTTGATCATCTTGGATAGTGTAGATCATTTGGTTTCTCGTTGAGAAGGATTGGAAAAGTGGAGAGAAGACAAAGGTCAAAGATCTAGAGGTTGGACACATAAAGCAAATTAGGTTCCTCATCATATGCAGCTATTGGGGACAAGATTCAATGTAGGTGCCTTGAGATTTACGATTGAAGAAGCAAAGGGAGTGCAAGTTTATGAAAGTAATTGGCTATAAAGAGGGTTTAAACCATCAAAAAGATGCATGGAACATATACAAAAATTGATCTAAAACCTCATTTGAGAAAAACCCAAAAACTATTTTCAAAATTGAAAACTTTGATTTTTGGGCAAATTGAGCTCCGCAGGTCCGCAGTTTCACAGGTCCATAGGTCCACAGCTCAACAAGTTCATAGCTATGTAGGTCTATAGCTTCGTAGGTACATAGGTCCATAGCTCCAAATTTTTTTGCAGCTCCACAATTCAGAGGTGCACCGAAAGTTAACTACCAATTCCAAAAAAGTACTTTCCATGCATCGAGAGTGCATTTTGATGACAAGTTTACTCAGAAACACATCAAGTGAAGGGCCAACTTACATTTTTGACACCTCCATGGACTTCCACTTCACCTAATGGCTTCCTCTTACTTTCTCTCTCACTTCTTCTTTGTTTTTGACATGTAAAGGGCTCATGCATCCAATTAATGAATAAAATATGGATGGAGTCCCTCTAAGCACTAGTTAGATTGTTAGTTTGTACATATTTAGTTTGTTTAAATGTTTTAAAAGCATTTTTTTGCATTAAGATATCTCTCACTCTCAACAAAAATTGAGGAGATAATTTCTTATAAATACCCCATTGTAAAATGTAACAAAGGCTACCGTTATTATGCAATAAAGTTATGCTTTTGGTGCTAGCATTCAGAGTGTAGTTATTCTTGCCTGAATCTGTCATTGTTTTGTCAATTTTTTTCATGAGATTATGATTGAGCCAAAGGTTTATTGTGTTATTTCTGGTTTTACGATCTTTTAGTTTTGGTGTTTGCTATAGATATATGAATTTCATTGACATAACTAGCTTGAGAAGAGATCACCTGATTGTGTCTACACAGCTTTTTGTCTCGCATGAGCACACTTTCTGTGGCCTTGCAATTTGATGAAGAGTGAAACATCATTTGATTTGTTAAAGATTCTCACCAACAATTTTTATTGGGTTGAAGGATTGAAGCATAATCTACTAAGTGTGGCACAATTGAACACTAGTAGAATTTTGGCAAATAAATGACTATGTGACAAACTTTTAGTCACATGACTAAAATTGATCAAATTCTAGTAATTTATTATTATTTGTAAGTATAAATGACTAACTAAATCACTATTTTGGTCATTGGGTAAAATCACAAGATTATAATAAGATGTGACTGAATAAATGACTAAACAACTAGTCACTAATAATTAGTCACCCAAACAAATGACTAAATGAGTGATTGATGGATTTTTATTATCATATTAATATATTTTGTAACTTTTTTAGTAGATTTATAAATGTATATTTTCATATTTTTCTTTTAATGTTTAGTGTGTAGAATTTATATTTTTGGGTTGTTGGAAGCTTTTGATATCAAGTATTATGAACCAAATAGATCTATGTACATCAATTGTTATAATTAGCAAATATTTAATAGTGGAATTTATATAATCTCAAGGGTAATGCAAGTCCCACAATAACCATAATTTGGAGCTTGAATGTAAATATTTAAAATGTATGTAAACAACTATTAATTATGGAACCTATAAATTTTTAGTTAAAATATGACAAGAATAGTATATATACATTTTGTAGTAATAGATTTGAGAAATTTAAGACTAAATTTAATTTCAACTGATGTAAAGAGCTTAAATTTTTGTTGTTTAGATCATAATATCTTATCTTGCTATAATCTAGTTGAAGAGAAATATAATAAATAGATATAATCAAAGTTATCCTATGGACATGAAAAGGGGAGATAAAGAGGAAGGGCGAGAAAGGAATATTAATAAAATATATAAAAGTGAGATAGTGCAGTATAAAGATAAAGATATATGGAGATAGAAGGGAGGTGATAAGGAAAATAAAGATAAATATCATATAGAGAGACTAAAAATAGAAAGTAGAGATAGATAAATCAAGATGTGGAGAGGAAGGGATAAATACAAGTTATAAAGAGAGGAAGAGATAGAATGGTAACTAGGGCAGAAATTTTTAAGATATAATTTTTGTACAATAATGCAAATTGTGATAAAATAAATATTATTATAAATTAATAATTCTATAATGAGTTATTTAGTAAGGCACACATTTGGTAAAGGTTTTGTAAATTTGGTGTTTTGACACATGAAGTGGTCTTAATTTTTTATGAAAATTTGTGGTTAAGGACACTTGAGCTAGAGTAGTACTGAGATGGGTGACCTCTCATGAGGAAGTCTTAGTGCTTCAATTTTAAGAGGATTACCTAGATTTAATGAGTGTTAACTGTTTTATCTATTTGTTGGACTAACCACTGAAATTCCCATTCGAGATTCATGACATGGCTTAACCACCTACTATGTTCTATAAGTCTAGTGATTGCATTGAGCATTGATAGACTGATCTTTTGGTGCAATGACAAATCTATCTTGTAACAAGTGGTATTAGAGCTTGGTCACATGTTTGAATCTCCTCGGGTAATGATGAGGGGGGATTTTTGGACTAACCATCAATGTTCCCCTTTGAGATTTGTGACATGGTTGAACTTCCCCCTATGTTCTATAAGTCTAGTGATTGTATCGAGCATTGATAGGTCGATCTTTTGGTGTAATGATAACTCTATCTTGTAACACTATTATCATGAGAGATGGGTTCATGTGAAGAACTACTCATGAAATAAAAGTTAATTATTTTGATTTAAAAAAATACACCATTGAACATGAAAACATATCACAAAAACAATGGTTTCATCTTTGTCACACATATACACTATCCTTAAATTCTCTTATCCAATTATACTTCTGAAGACATTATATGTTTCATAAATTTTATAGAGAGTGTTAAGGGATGAAGCTAATTAGAAATTGCATGGGAAGTGTCATTTTTTATTTGATGTATCATGTCAAATAAACATTTGTTGTTTAGAAACTATTAAAATTAATTTATCATATCTTCTTTCTCGCTTCTCTTATTTATACATGTTTCTCAACTTTGGGAGTCTTAAATTAGACTAACATTATTTTCCACAAAATCTTATTTGATTTTATTTAGTTTAACATATAGTCTTATGATTATACATTATAAGATAAATACATCCTAAAGTCCATATAACATTTCATCCTTCTAATGACTCATATTTGTTTATAAGCTAACAATAATTTTATCTTTCTATTCAACAATCATTATATTTAACTTAATCAAAATTATAAACTTTGGAGATATAAATATTATTTGAAAAAAATTAAAATAAAAAACTAAAGTGAGTGCAAAATAAATAAATGAAAACTAATCAATCTATCATTTCTTTAGATAGATTTTATTTATTTTTTATAGGTAATGGATCGAAGCCTAAATTTTTATTATTATTTATTGAGATTAATTATTATCAAGTTTGAGTATAGTTGAACCCAAAACCTCCCATATGAGAGGCTCACATGTTACCATTGTATTATAGACTCTTGCCTAGTCACTAACTTTATTATTATTTTATAAAATTTACAATATTGTTTTAACATATTTTTAAACCCCATTCAATGTAATATATATTAGATAATTTTCATCTTGAATTGTGAGGGGAATATAACCTAGTTATCTTTTGGTATGTCAATGCTCAAAGATGTTTCCTTTACTAATGAAATGAATATCTATCTATTGTTTATCATATTTTGAAAAATCATCTTTAAAGATATGTGATGGTTTATAGACATTCTAGGGGTTTCTTATACCACTTATTATTATTTTCAAAATTCATTTTACTTCAAATAAAAATAGCATATATCATATTCAAATAAAAAATATTATCTTCAGATTTATACATTAAATAGTGTATGGGAGAATTTTTTAGTTATAATAGAACATTTCATAATACTAAAAAAAGGGGTTCATTGCTATTATCAAATATTTTGTATTGATATTAATTTAAATTTGATTCTATGTTATATTATTTATATCGTACCTACATATCAGTATAATGGGTGACACATTTTTTTATTTTTTTTGATAGGTAATTGAAATTATCATTCTTTTATTATTGTTGTTGTTAGATTAATTATTATTATGTGTTAATCTTGAGTAGATTTGAACCGAAGACCTCCTCGATGAGAGGCTCACAATTTACCGATGCATTGTAGGCTCTTGTTTGTATAATGAGTGACACATTGAGCTGAATTCAAAGTGATCAAATTATGTGGGACTTTTTTTAGAGTTCCCTAAGGATGGGTTGTTATTTATTTCTAAAATAGATTACCTTCTTCATAAGATTTTTCTCTTTAACATCATACAATATTCATAGTTTATCTAAAACAAGTTGCCCACTTTCTCCTTGATTGTGCAAAAAATAAGAGTTCGACATTAGGATATAAAATCTATCAAACATAATGGAAGAAGATTTTATTAGATTTGAAAGATCTCTCTCCCCCCACGAGCCTTTAGTAATGGAGCCTCATAAGATTTTGATTGCTAGTTTCTCCTTGATCATGCAAAATGGAAAGATTTTATTAGAATATGAAATCTATCACATTATGAAGGAGACCTATATTATTAGATTTTAGAGATCTCTCAATACAAGACTATTAATGTGGAACCCAAATATGTTCTTCATTTAAAAAAATTACTTCTATTATTTCTCCATTGTGACCTTTATTGCACAAATATCACGACTTCAACTTTTATATATGTATTAGATTTTTTCGATAAACAGTCCATTTCTATAAAAAAAAATGATATATAATAATATAATGTTATATATTCTCAAATATAATAATATTAATATAAATAACTTAATTACTATCAAATAAGTAACCGATAGGTTATATATACTGATGATCCACTGATTCGATGATATTGGATATGACGAAATCTATCATGTTGCCGAGAAATCTACTATTGTTGGCTAGAACAGAAAAGTATTGTTTTAGTATTTGCTGTACTAAAAAATCATTATGGTTGAGGCTGCTACTCCTTTGTTCATCACAACATTTTATTTTTTTGGATACAGAACGAGCATTGTAATCGGCATGAAATATTAAAAATTATACAATTATTACTACATACAAAAGACATGCTTTCCAACACTCTTAGTGTTTTACCATATGAAACAAACAAGCCTTTCAATCTGAAGAGTTCACACTTACCAGGTTACTCTGAGCCTGTGCCAAATTCAAAGCTTTGGAATAGGGTACACACATCCAACAAAGTATAAAGGATACACTACTATTATCATAAGAAGTTCTTGGATCTTTCTTGGTAGACATGCATGCAAAATGTCGAAGCATGTACAAGGCATGTGAATTATTTGACAAAATGCATCAAAGAAATGAGCTCATATGGAACACGATGGGTGTATTTTTGAAAAAGCTTTATAAAATCTCAAGCAAATGCACGTCTCATTTATAAAGGAGTCTATAACGTTTTTCAATATTCAACCTTCCTGTGCTAAAATGGGGATTTTGTACTAGGGCATGGACATCCATGATGAGTATAGAAGGTCCATGATTTATGTCATATGCTATAGTTGCAACTGGATTGGTAGACATTTACTCAAAACATGAAATCATCGACAAGGTAAGTGAACTCTCTGACAGAATACCCCAAAAAACTGTAGCATCATGGACTGATTAATACATGAAATGTATTTGATTAAAAAGCTTTAGGAACATTCAACCTATGTCAATACAAGATCTTTCAAATGGGGAATAGACATCCATCAAAGCATAAAGGATAGAGGATTTTTTCCAGATGTTGTGGTCATTATGGAAGCTTGAATAAAGAATGCGATTTTTTTGATAAAATGCATCACAGAGATGGCATTACATGGCAATGTTTGCAGGATATGTACATAATGGATCTGTGAAAAGGGGTTCAATTACTAAATATCCTTGAATACTAGAATGAAATTGTCATATTTTTTGTTAATACAGAGGTTTTTGTTTCTGTATTTTTGTTTTATATTGATCTGAAGAGCCATGAGTTGAAAATCATCTGAATGTAGGCTTCATTTGGGAATGTAAGGCTTTCTCAAAAAAATTCTCTGAAATATTATATTTTCATGTTTTTTTTTGCACACATCTAACCTTAAATATTACTATTTGGTAGTCCCTGAAGTTTTTTGATGTTTATTTAAACTAATTTGTTAATGTATACTATATCTCTATATACTTTATTGGCCAATCAGAGGATTTCTCTTTGTTATGATTTCATCTTAACCTGTATTGGTTAAAACTCCAAAACATTCATCCATGGATTCCATTTCAAGATTTTCAATGCTTAAGAATCAGTTATGGATGTCTCAAAAGACTTTGTTAGAGCAATATCAAAACATAATTTTATCAAAAGAATCTTTTATGCTATATTTTTATTTATGAAGATTTTTTATAATTGCGAACATCAAAACATAACCTATCCACAATGGCATGATGTCCTTTGATAATGAGATAAAAATAGCACATAACTCACTACAACATCATTTTGGATAGTGAGATGTTTCACCGCCAGATCCCCAAGCCATGAGTCCTCGATCTGGGTAAATACAGGGTTACCTTTTATAAATCCCTTCACCCTAATTGTAGCCATCATGGATGCCTCTTGGTCTAGAGCTTGAGTAGGTGTGTTGGTTGTGGGCATGTATTGTATTTGAATGAGGCATGATCTGTTGTGCCTTCGCTGATAATGGTTGCATTGTTACTTGGAGGAACCAGACACTAAGGGAAGCAGACAATGATAGGTGCTATAGTGCCAAACAGTTTAGTTCTCACTATGCTCCTCGGACTGTATGGGTGGCCCTTTCTAAGCCCTCATAAGGTTTAATAGTTTATTTGTAGTATTGACTGATTGGAAGACAACAAATTATCATTGACGCTTTTTAGTTTGGACAAACTTCAGATTGTTGCCTTAGCTCAAATGTAAACAAAATCCTAATAGGGCTTTCACCTTTTTGACTATTGGATATTTTCAATCAGTCAAAAACAAAGAGCTTTAGAAGGGTTTCAAAAATGATAAAATCTTAGAAACCTTTAGAAGTTTTTTATTCCCAAATTTGTATTAGATAGGCTGTAAAACATGTGACAACATTTCAGTTGTACATTCTAGATAGGCTTTTGGTGGACTTATGATCAAAATGCATTGAGGTTGTGGTTCAACAATAGGCAAAGATAGCTTGCATATTCTTGGTCATAGATTACTTTGTTAGAATTCTTTTAGAATAACTAAGAGGGGAGGGGGGGGGGGGGGGGTGAATCAGTTATTTAAGGTCCAAATGCCCTATTAATACCTTTTTAATGAATCCATACCCTTAAATCAGTCATATAAGAAAATTACTGTAAATCAACATGCAAAGATAAAACATTCAAGATCAACACATAACACAACGATTTACGTGGAAACCCAATTTGGGAAAAACCACCAGTAACATGCTACTTGATTCTCACTCTTCTGAAGTGATGCCCTGTTAAACGCTTACAACACACTATTAAATGTGACCTTGTTAGGGGATTTCACCAAACTGTTAAGAATGGGCTTGGTTAAAGGTCTTTAGAACATTCACTAGGAATGCCACCCTATTAAAGGATTTATCTAATGGCTGTTAAAACAAACTAAGTCCATAGGATTTATCTTATTGTTACAATTTCTAGAAAGTAACTATATTGGTCTTTTGATCTGACATAACTTACAACATACTTTGCAGATTTTAGATCACTCTTTCAGTTCAATCCTTATGCTTGTCTTCAATTACTTTAGCTTTGGCTACTTGTTTCCTTCTCAAGCTTCGTCTCCTTAAGTCTTATTACTCATTCTGCCAATGCAATCATTTTTGTGGTCATCTATTTAAACAGAGTTCCTGTGATTTCTTCTCCTTAGCACATCCTTCAGCACTTCATGCTTTTATGCTTGACCACGGCTCTCTCTCACACTATCCCCACTTTTCCACTCTCCTTTTTTTAACTTATGTCTTCTTATATAGAAGTCTGATTTGCCTTTTTTTGCTCAATTTTTCTTTTCCAATCTTAGGGTTTCAAAATGGATTAGGTAGGATACAATGTATCTACCCCATATCTTGTTCTCTTTTAGAAACTTTTCTAGTTGTATCTTAAAAACATTCTACATGGTGTTCTGTGTCACCAACTCATCTTTCTTATCTTCCTTTTAATTCACAGATTTCTAGATAACAACTTTTTTGGCTTAGATCTGACAAATCTTCAATTTCCAAAATAATGCAGCAACTTAGCATTATTGAGTTATTGGTGCTTGACACCTTTGTGTTACTCAACATTATTGACTTACTGGTGCTCGGCACCTTTGTGTTACTCAGCATTATTGAGTTACTGGTGCTTGGCACCTGATACTGCTTGGCACTTGATTCTGCTCGACACTTGCTCGACACTTGATTTTGCTCGACACTTGGTTTTTCTCGGCACTTGATTTTGCTCGACACTTGCTCAACACTTGATTTTTCTCGACACTTGGTTTTTCTCGGCACCTTCTCTCTAATGAACTTAGTTTGAGCTTTACAAAAGACTTAGCTAAAACCTTAGATCTTTGATATGTTTTAGTGTGCTCATTCTTTGTATCTTTTAGTATGTCATCCAATACACTGTTTCATCAATGGCTTAACTAATCCTTGTACTTCATTACAACATCATAACTTCAACCTTTCTCTAGGTGTTCTAGTTACATCTTATTGATTGCCTCCACCTTGACAATCAACTAATTGATAGTATTTGGATCACTAAAGCAATTGTCATCCCTGCAAGTATCTAGTTTGACATCAATGAAAAAACAATGATTGAGGACATTCTTTACCAGTTCCATAAATTATTCCAACAACTTTTCTTATGATCATTTCAATCATTTCCAACAAAATACCCCAAACAAATTTGATGCTAAGAGGATGGCAAACATTTACAAGCTAGCTCCATTAATTCACCAATCACAAAAAATTGGTAAGATATTTAATCTAACTCCATGAGCTAGGCTTAAGAGTTTGTCAGTAATGTCTACTATAAAATTACCTAGTGCAACTTGACAACTCAAATATCGATAATTTATTCACCTAATCTTAAACAAATTTCTGTTGCCAGAGAGAAAAAAAACTACAAAACTTGCACTAAATTTGAACAGAGAGCTTTAAGGGAGATGGGTGCTAAACAAACTTTTTCTTGTACTTGGATACCGATGAAAACATTTAGTTAGAATAATGTAATTAAATTTGAGCAATAACAATCCAACATTTCTTTTTTTCTCCTACTTGAAGTGAAAAACAACTCTTGAAAATGCTTAGAATGCTGCATAATATGTGGAAAATCAATATTCCTGAAAAGAATCAGAAACTTGCTATGTTAAAAAAAGGAGAAGACAAAGATTTTCCTATTAAACCAGTTCAAACTTCTGAGAAGAAAAATTGAAAAACAACCAAGAGAGAAAAACCCTCAAGTCAAAATACATGACAACCAAAACCCAAATAATTTCAAAGTAGCATCTATAGGAGAAAGCTTTGAAAAGATACATACAATTTAAATTTGCAAAATACTTACCTCAATTGAAAAACTCAATAATTGACAAAAATTTAGTCCCAAGAAAGGTGATTCTATATTTGCCCCTTAAACTCTAAAAATCATGAAGAACAGGTGCTAGAATTGGGGGAAAAAATGAGAAGGAGAGCCATAATATTTTAGAACAGAGCTAAACAATTATTTCAATACTAAAATAGGTGCAATAATCAAAATTCATCAAATGAATAGCCCAAAAGATGATAGCATTGTAGGTGAGAAAATGTGAAATTAGGTTTGAGGACAAAATATTCAAACTGTGAACAAAATTTATAGCTGGCATGAAAACTAATGAGCATATGACAAAAGAGAAAAACTGATCAGCACTCTAAATTTGACATTAGAAATGGTGAAATGGTAACATAATTATAACAGAGCTCTTCAAGCCAGTGGCCAATATTTTGGAAATTATGGTGCCTAGTTATGTCATAGATGAGCATAGCTCCCACTGCACCCCTATAATACATGGAAGTAACTGCTCTGAAGTGTTCTTTCCCTACCATGTCCCAAATCTACACTTTGATCTCCTTGTTGTCAATTTTCATTGTTCACATTTGAAATTCCATATAGATTGTTGCTTTCGAATTTGGATGGAACTCATTTCTGCTATATCTTGCTAACAAATTTGGTTTCCCCACAGCAGTGTCACCTATTGGTACAATTTTGAAAAGGTAATCTTCACTTTGATCACAGTCATAAGCCATTTCCATGTTTAAATCAAAGCCAAGGAGACAATAATGCTACTATTAATAGTAAATTTACCATGGAAAAATATTGAATTTGCTCACAAATTGTACAAATCTTGATGTAGGGGAAATGTTGTTAGGAATATATATAAAAGTACTAACCCTACTTTACAAGATAAATACAAAAGCTTAAAATGCACTCTGAATCAAAATCAAAGGGAGAAGATGATAAGCAATGAGAGATTCACAAAAAGAGAAAAGCAACTGACAATTTCCATTTAAATACCATAGTTCAGCTAGTCAGAACATAGCCCTCAAATGCACAAAAGCAAAGGAAGTTTATGCACAATTCTATATTTGAATAAAGCTTAATAGTACTTCAAAATAGAAATATGATTAGCCATAATAGAGAAACAAGAAATGGAAATCACAGCAGGAATATGAGCACTAATTTTTGCTTAATCCTTTAAAATCAAGCTGAGATTCTTCAGCCATGCCACACAACTAAGATATGTTTTTTCTTTTGTTTCATCACATCCTTCATCTAGAAGTGATATCAGAGAGTTGTAATAATAATTGCTACTAAAAGTACCTATTAAAAATCTTCTTGTATTGTCCTTAGCAACACCAGAAGTTTGAGTATCCTCTAACGAGATATCTTGGGTTTCGTCCTTAGAAATATGAAATCAAGGGAAGAATTAATGCTCATACCATAGAGTGGAGATGATAAATCATCCTTGCTATCCTAGTATGATTTATCTACTAGTTCAGTTCAACTCTCTATTCTCAAGCTAGATAGTTATTATTTAGTAAGTGCAATTTGGTAATCATGCAATCAAAGTTTCAATAAAATAAATCTAGGATCATGGGGTTCTATTAGTGATTTCCTTTTTCAATTTGGTTTATGAAATGTTCTTGTTTTAATTTTTTTTTTGTAGATGTAGGAGTCAGCAATAGAGCTTTTGTTCAACTAAAATTGACTAACCATTATGAAGAAAGGTGATTATACATTTGCAAAGTAGCTATTTCAAAGCATATGAAAGGAAAATTTTAAGATATATGTGTGCTTATTACTAACTTATAAGCATTCAAAAGAAAAATATTAGGCATTCCTTCCCATTTTAGTCATCATTGTTTCATTTGTAGTGAAATTTGCATTACTAGTTGTATATCAAAGACCTTAGTGAATGACGTGCATATTTTCTAAATAAATTCAATTCTTCTAATAAATATAAATCTGGATTGTTGGTCCTAATGAGCAAGGGATATGATGAGATTGGGATGACATCTTAATGAGCTGTGTAGGCTGCTGCCAATCACACAGGACAAGGCATTGCATGGTCGACATTTGAAGGTCAGGTGATGTTATTATTGACTACTCGATGTTAAAGAAATATATTAACTTATAATATATATGGTTAACATTCATGGTGTCATCATTTTTTATCTTACATGCCAATATGTTGTCTTCCAGGCACTTGTTGTTTTGGTCCATGATGTTGGTCCTAATTGGGAACTTGTGAGTGATATAATAAATTCCATCTTGTAAATAAAGGTGAATTTTTTAATCTTCTTTATGATATCATGCTCTTGTGACTTCTTGTCTTGGGATTGACTATTTCTTACTTATTCAATTATTCAAGTCTACATAGGGATAAATAAAAATGGTTTGTGAACTCAAAGAGTAGCAATATTGATTTATAGGTGTGTAGTTTTACAAATTTTTATAGATTCATGAAATTTATTTAAACCTTCTTCATTGGATGTTGCCTATGAAATTTGATCTCATTAGTGCATTTTTCAAAAACCAAAATATTGTAAACAACACCATAAAAGTCTCATGGAGAGGACCAGTGGAGATGGTGGTGATAGTCCAAAAGATTTTGGCTCTTCTCAGCCTTATCCTGCTACCTTACTTAAAATTCCAAAGGCATGATCTTGAATGATCTTTATGTTGTAAATACAACTTTTGAATTAAGATGATAATATATTTCTAGGTTTTATTATATATGCATTAATCTAATTACATGTAGGCCATCTTTTTTGAATATTTTAGTATAGCTATTTGTAGGCTATAAGCTTTTGAACATAAGGAAAAAAAATTCTAGTAAATTAGAGAAGTAGACATAAATAAAGACACCTCAGCAAGAATGCCATTCTTGTACACATCATGGAGAACACTAAGTGCCAGTGAAGGATATTCAACCAAGAATTAGAGGAATATCACTTAGTATGGAAGATGATAGTTAATAGAAGAAATACATACACCAAAATGATTTTGAGTCAACAATAAGTCTGCCATGTCAGCTAGTCTAAGAAGGGAACATAGGAAGAATTAGGCGAATTAGAGAAACAGACACAAAATCTCCTTATGACCATTCTTGTGATATTTGGAAAATTCCTTCAAATTCAATTGTAGAATATTTCTTTAGCAAAAAATTCTACTTAAAAAGGACAATTTAGATGATAGTAAGAGTTTATCTGCATATATTGACTCCCATGCTTCTATTGCTATGATAATGAATGTAGGGAATAGACCTTCAAAATTTTCAATATCCTTAACACAATATATATGCTTTCCTTCACCTATTTGCATGTGTGTGTGTGTGCATGTCTACTTGCCCGCCTACCTGCACCAAAATAGAAGAAATAAATACACCAAAATACATATAGTTCCAATGTGTTCTTTGAGAAGAGTATATCATGTTATAGTGACAATGATCATGGTAGATCTAATGTTGGGTAGACAACTTTGTCATTTTTTTTGCGTTATTCTTTAAAGGGTACTAGCTCAATGGAAGATCACCTACTTTATAAGTAGGAGGATGGTGGTTCAATTCCATCGTGCCCTAATATGACTAAATTAATGATTAAATAAACTACCAACTATATTACCAAATATACTACCATATATACTACTAAATATAATACCAAATAAACTACCAAATAAACTATCATATAAACTACCAAGTAACAACAATAAATGACTAAATCAATGACCTAATCAATGATTAAAATAGTTTAGTCATAAATTTGGTTAGGAGATAAATGTCTGGCAATAAACTACCAGTAGTCACATGATCAAAATCAGTCACATATCTACAATTTTTAGTAGTTTATTTAGTAATATATTGTTGTTTTTGTACTAGATGAATAACATTGGATTCAAGGTAGAATTCATGAATGGACAGGTCAAAGTACTAGATGGAAAAGGAAATCTATTTGAATCTAGCAAGCAAAAAAAAGGTAATCTATTTTATCTTGATCTCAGTGAATGTTCATGTTTTATCACTCAAGTAGAAGAAAGTTGGTTATGGCACAAGATGCTCTGTAATGTGAACTTTGAAAATTTGGTTAAAATAAGCAAAAATAGAAGAGTAAGTGGTATTCCTAGTTTGAAAAAATCTAACATTAGTCTATGCAAGAATTGTCAAATTGGTAAGATGGGAAAGACAAGCTTCAAGAGAAAAGACTATTAGTTAGAAGAAGTCTTGGAAATTGTTCATACAAACTTATGTGGGCCTATTGGAATAGAGAGTTATAGTGGAGAAATTTTTTTCATTCTTTTTATTGATGACTACTCTAGAATGATGATAGTAATTTACCTAAAAACAAAATCAAAAGCCTTTCAAAAATTCAAGTGGTATCTGGCAAAACTAGAAAAAGAAACTAGAAAGAAGTTAAAATGCTTAAGATCAAAAAGAGGTGGGAAATTCATCTCCCATGAATTCAATAATTTCTACATTGAAAGAGGAATAAAAAGACAAGTATTAGCCCCTAGTATGCCACAACAGAATGGTATAGCTAAAAGAAGAAAGAGATCTATTATGGACTATGCAAGAACACTAATGATTGAGAAGAATCTTGCTCTCAAATATTGGAAGGAAGCCATAAGCATTGTAGTTCATACCTTGAACATAGTTCAGTTGAAGAAAGATTCAAAGAAAACACCTTATTAGCTATGGTATGGCTAAAAACCTAATGTAAGTTACTTAAAAGTATTTGGCATTGAATGTTATATATTGAAAGAATCTAGAAAAGGAAAATTTGACATAAAAGGTGTTGAAGGCAGATTTCTAGGATACTCCTACAAAAGTAAAGCATATAGCTATTTGAATTTGTCCACTCACAAAATTATAGAAAGTGCACATGTCAAAATTGATGAATTTACAGAAAAGAGTGAAGAAGAAAGAAACAAGGAACTCGAAGATTAAAGAAGATTTGTTTACTATGAAGCTGATACCCTACCAAATCTATCTAAAAGAAAAGAAGCTTCATCTCCCAAGTCCCTAGAAACTCCAATAGTTACTGAGTTGTAGACAATGCAATCCTAGCTACAAGGACTCAAGTCACAATCAAAGCCTACCGAGCTAGTTCAAATTGATCTTGATGGACCCGAGTCACAGAAAGAAGGACCCAAGCTTGTAACTAAAATTCAAGAAGAAGATGGTGGAATTCATTCAAACACCAAGGAGCCTATGTTAGCAAGATATGTCAAACAGGATCATGAACCTCATCAAATCATTAGAGAAAAATTAGATTGAGTAATGACAAGAAGCAAATTAAAAGGTACATGTTTACTTGCTCAATTTGAACCTAGAAGTGTTAAGGATGCTTTGGAAAATAAAAGTTAGATTGAAACAATGAATGAGGAAATAGAACAAATAGAAAAGAAAAAAACTTGGACTCTTGTTCCTAGACCCAAGGATAAAAATTTAATTGGTACAAAGTGGGTATTTAGAAATAAGCTGACTGAAGCTAGAAAAGTATCAAAAAATAAAGCAAGATTAGTGTGCAATGGTTATTCTCAAGAAGAAGGTATTGACTATGGTGAGACTTTTGCTCCTATAGCAAGACTAGAAGGTGTTAGAACTTTACTAGCATATGTAGCACATAGAAGATTTAAAGTATATCAAATGGATGTCAATTCTACATTCTTGAATGGAATTCTTGATGAGGAAGTCTACATTGAGCAATCGAAAGGTTTTGTGGATCCTAGCAAAAGTGACATAGTTTGCAAACTACACAAAGCATTATATGGCCTCAAACAAGCCCTTAGAGCTTGGTATGAAAGACTACATGATTACTTGGTATAGATTGGTTTTCAAATGAAAAATGACAACAATAGTGTGTATATCAAAGAAGGATCAGATAAGAAGATTGTTTTGGCAAAAATATTTGTTGATGATATTCTATTTATAGGAAATGATGACATGCAAAGCATTCTTAGAGGAAATGAGTAAAGAATTTGAGATGTCCATGTTTGGTGAAATAAAATTCTTTGTTGGATTGCAAATACAATAGAACAAAGATGGTATCTACATCACTCTATCTAGGTATATCAAGGAGATACTAAAGAAATTTGGAATGGAAGATTGAAAACATGTTGGAACCCCTATGTCTACTGGACATAAGCTTTCCAAAAATGGTGATTCCAAGGTAGTAGATTAAACCACATATAGATCAATGATTAGAAAATTATAGTCAAGGTCTGATATTGCACTAGAAGTTGGTATGGTGGTAAGATTCTCAGTAAATCCCAGAGAAAAGCACATGATGGAAAGCAAGAGAATCATGAAATATTTAAAAGGTACTAAAGAATATGGCTTATGGTACAAAATTGGAGGCAATTTGGACTTGAAAGTGTTTATTGATGCTAATTGGGCAGGAAGTATCGATGACAAAAAAAAGCACTAGTGGTGAAACATTCTTTCTTGGTAAGAAACTAGTATCTTGGACAAGTAAGAAGCAAAATTGTACATCTCAATCCACAATAGAGGAAAACTATGTAGCAACAATAGTCAATTTTTCTAACTTTGTTTGGTTCAAACAACTATTGGAAGGAATGGAGGTAGAGATCAAAGATCTAGAAGTCATATATTGTGTTAACATCAGTGCAATCAACATATCAAAGAATCTAGTAATGCATTCCAAAACAAAGCATATTGCTATAAAATATCATTTCTTAAGAGAATTAGTCCAAAATAAAAAGGTTAGATTGGAATATATGAATACAAAAAATTAGATTACAGACATATTCACCAAGCCATTACCTAAAAATGCATTTCTATATTTAAGAGGTAAGCCAGGGGTCATTCGCCTATCTAAAATTCACTAAATAAAGTTTAGTGAATGCATCAACCAGAACCTATTGAAGATTAATAAGTTGGTGCATAATTACCAAGGGCATATTGTAGATGAATTAGTACTTAAGGTACATTGGTATTTATAGAATTATTGTCTTTGGCATGTGTTGTCAAAGAGGGAGAATTTTACTATCATATCTCTGAGAATTTTTTTGGAACCAAAATAAATTAGGGAACCAAAGAGGGAGAAGTTTTCCAAAGAAAAAGTTTTCTAAAAGCGGGAGATTATTCTAAATGAACTTGGCAGTAGCTATTGTTGGATACAATTGATTAATTGTGTGTTGTCTTTGATGTTACAAAAATATCATATAAATTGACAAACAATAGTTACCGAGCTCACTTGGTCAGTAAAGATAGTTTTCCTCATCTACTGAGCATTCCTAGGTTTACTCTAAATAGATAATAGTGTCTACCATGCTCACTTGGGTGTCAAAGGAATTTAGGCAGAAAAGAGTGTTAACCAAGCTCACTCAGTTAACAAAGGGAAAGTTGGATAGAGTTAGTATTCACTAAGTTCACTCAATTTCCAAAGGATTTCTGCAAGTTCATAGTGTTAATCTAGCTTCTATTGGCTAACACAGAGAATTGTTCCAAAGTTAGTTTCTACCAAGCAGAGTCAGCTTACAAAGGATTTTTCTTATTTTGGCATATGAAGCTTTATTACTTTATGTATTGATTCTAGTTGACTATGATGATGAATATTGGTAATTTTCACTTGAATTTGGGTCGACTTGACAATCTGGAAGGTATAAATAAAAGTTCAAGTTGAAATTTCTTTTTTGTGTGTTTAATGTCATGTTTTAGAACATTAGTTATTTCCCCATTTCTTTGTATAAATTTCATAATAATATCTATCATATCCTTGACATTCTATATTTATATGTGCATTTCATAGAGTCATGTTGTTTCATTAATATTAATTATATTAATAATATAATTAATTATATATTTACATCAATAAGCTTAGTTAAATTAATTAATATCATAATGTACATTATATTATATTGTAACATATATTATTTTAAGAATATATCAATTATATATTATTATATTCTTTATAATGTTTCTATATTAAATCATATCTTAATCATTATAATATCATTTTTATTTATAATTATATTAGATTATCATTTAATTCATTTCATACTTCCATATTGCTATAATGTGATGATGTTATTATATGATAATATATAATATTACACATAAAATATTATTATTAATATTAATTTATATATAATACTTATTTTTTATTATAAATTACATGTCAAAGTGGAGACATCACCGTCCTCCCCTCTTGAATTTGCTTGCTATCAAGAAAAATCTTTCATATAGAAGCTTGTCATAGACACAAAACATACTTGCATTCAATAGACCAGAAAGATTTATGAAATATACATGAATGAAAACATGAAGCATACACGATGTAGATAGATGAAGACACAAAGTAAACATGATGCAGACACATCATACATTCTTTTGTGATTCTATATAATTTATTTCTCACAATGAAGTAGAGTAAAGGGAATGATTTACAAAATATACTTCCCTAGTATGCTTTTGATCATGGATCCAAGCCCAAGAGAAAAACTTTGGCTGCCTTGGGCTCAATGAGAGGCATCAGTCATCCCATGAAGTGGTCTAATTGGAAGATTCTTAGCTAAATTAGCTTCACATGATGTCAACGATTCTTAACTTGACTAATCTAAGCCCAAGAGTGAAACTTTGGCCCTCTTGGCCTTGATGGAAATATCCTATCATTCCATCAAGGTGGTCTACTTAGATTTCCATCTTAACATTCTTTTTCTAATCTAAGACCAAGAGAAAAACATTGGCCCTCTTAGCCTTCATGGCAACACTTTGGCATCCGTCAAGGTGGTCTACTTAGATGTCCATCTTAACATTCTTTTTCCAATCTAAGCCCAAGAGCAAAACTTTGGCCCTCTTAGCCTTGATGGCAGCACTTTGGCATCCCTCAAGGTAGTCCCTTAAGGTTGAAGCTTAGCATCTTTGAAAAAATAATTTTCAAATGTTTTTATCTTGGTTGATACAACTTGGGAACTTCCAAAAATGCATTACCCATTGATTAGTTGCAAATAGGCTGGAAAGGCTGAGTTTCAAGAGGGAATGTATCAAGCCAATGATCTCATCAGTTGGCCCCAACTATGACACTTTAATGAGTCACTCAAGAGGGTACATTACATAACTTCAGTTTGAGCCATATCCTATCTGGGCATTTCTTAAGCCTTAAAAAAGTAGTTATCTCTTTTAGTCTTTATTATCTGTTGATATATTATGGTCTATTGAAAATTGAGAAATGATGATATCTTACATGGTAAACAGAGGTCCTTTACCAAATCTGTGATTAATAGGAGTAGCAAGGATGCTCAAGAAGGAAGATACATATGGTTAAATCTCTACTGATTCCTAGACATCAAAATTACTCTCTAGACATTAGAATCACTTGAATTCCTCCATCAAATTTATCTATCTAGGATGGATTTTATATGCCACTGCTACCATGTCTAGGTACCACTCCTGTCAATGAACAATCATCTTACATTCATTCATTGAGGTAAAATTATTTTTCTCAATTCTACACATTCTATGTTGTAACATGAAGCTATGCCTCCATAAAAAAAACTTCAATTATTTTTTAATCCATTTTCGATTCATACCAAAGAAATCCTATAGAATAGTTTTGAACTGGGTGTTAACCAATAGAAAGGCTAACATATCCTAATATATTATATTTTCAAAGTCCCAATATAGTTTTCTTATTGATCCACCACACATATAAATTAAATGGCCCAATCATATTTGTGTCATATAAAACATGAGAATCCCAATTGTTCAATATTTGTCCAACACTATTGTCATTTTCAAAATACTGGATGGTATTAAATATTTCCCCTTCTTTAGTTTTGATACTCAATACAACATGTTGTGGGAGTTAAATCATCTTCATTTCTCTTGAAATATTTCAGATGATTATCAATATTTAACTTCTTTTGATAAATATTTTGCCATTTATTTCTGATAAAGTCTCACAAGCTGGTAGAAAAATCGACTCTGATACCACTTGTAATGTCCCATTTCTGGACACTAATTATTTTATCATTTCTTTATATAAATTTCATAATAATTTCTATCTTATCCTTGATATTCTATATTTATATGTGCATTTCATAGAGTCATGCTGTTTCATTAATATTAATTATATTAATAATATAATAAATTATATATTTACATCAATAAGCTTAGTTAAATTAATTAATATCATAATGTATATTATATTATATTGAAACATATATTATTTTAATAATATATCAACTATATATTATTATATTCTTTATAGTGTTTCTATATTAAATCATATCTTAATCATTATAATATCATTAATTCTTTATAATTATATTAGATTATCATTTAATTCATTTCATACTCCCATATTGCTATAATGTGATGATATTATTATATGATAATATATAATATTACTCATAAAATATTATTATTTTAATATTATTATTAATATTAATTTATATATAATACTTATTTGTTATTATAAATTATATGTCAAGGTGGGGACATCACAGTGTGCGAGTATTGATTGAATTGAAAAAAAAAGATAGGGAGTGAACTTGAAGGATCAACATGTATTGTTGCCGAGTAGAAAAGTAATATCCGATCGAGAAGGATCAATTTTAAGCAGAAAAGAGATTTGGATTCAACAATTTAGTTGCATCACAATCAGCTCAATTCATTGTTACTCTCTAACCATTGTAGTAGTGATCTAAAATCTCTTAATAGAGTTGGTTTAATAGCCAGTTGTAAATCCTCTAACAAGGTGGTAATTTCATTGAATTATTTTTAGACCTCTTGCAAGGCCACTCTTAGTAGGGTGATTAAATAATCTAATAGGGTTACACCTAATAGTGTGTTTTGTAACTTTTAATAGGGTTGGCTCCTAACAGGGCTCACTTCAGAAGAGTGAAAAATAGTAACTAGTTACATTGGTGGTTTTTCTCAAATTGGGTTTCCACATTAAATCTTGGTGTCTCATGTGCTCATGTAATTTATCTTATGCATGCAAGTGAATTAATTATAACATATTAAGATTCACAAAATTAATTCACTCTACATTTACCGAGTTGCAACAATTTTTGTTTGTTTACCAAGCATCAACAACAATCAATTTTTAGAGTCTAAATTTTATTGTTGACATCTAAGGAATTTGGGATTTATTTTAGTGGTAATTGATTGATGCCCCATCTTAGTTACTCCTATATTTTCAACAATTGGTATCAGAGATCTTGGTGCTTGCAGGAAAGGTTTGAAGGGCCTAAGCTAGAGATTAGAATGTCTTACAAAAGAGAGATTCCAAAGCTAAATAGAGCCAACTTTTTAGCATGGTAGGGACTCATGAAACTTCATCTAGCCATCATTAGTGATTCAAGTTGTAAATAACTTGATGAAGAATACAAAACTCCTACTGGTATGTTATCTATTGGAGATCTTGCTCAGAAAAAGAACCATAACATCATGATGATTGACATTGCATTTGCTCTCAACTATGATGAATTTGATGAGATCAAAGACTGTAAAACTTCTTTTAATATGTGGAATAAGATAAAGGACATCTATGGTGTTGATGAAAATTTAAGGAGAGCCAAAGTAGAAAATCTTAGAGGATAATTTGATCAGATGAGAATGAGAGAAGATGAAAATTTTGCCAAATATGTAGAAAGAATCAAAGGTAGTGTTAGTGCAATCAGAGCATCTAGACAAGAAATCAAGGAAGAAACTATTGCAAGTAAAGTTCTCAAAACTTTGCTTCCCATCTGTGCAATTAGAGTATCTTCTATTCAAGAAAAGAGATGTGACCCAAATCGTAAGTTAAGTTTGGATGCCTTGGTAGGAAGATTGATAGTTTTTGAGCTAGACAACTTTAACAATAATGTTCCAGCTTCCAAAAATGTTGAATTTACATTTGAAGCTAAAATTTCACTCAAATAAAAAGGCAAGAAAATAAAGGAGAATTAGTTAGAAAGTGAAGAGGAAATAGAGGAAAGTTTGGATAGTGATCTTGAAGTTGTTGAAGCTTTACTTGCAAAGAAATATTCTAGAGGTAGAGGAAAGTACAAAGGTAAAGTTCCTTTAATCTACTTTACATGTGAAAAAATTGGGAACATTGTTGCCAGGTGTCCAAACTAAGAAAGAAAGGATGACAAGAACAACCACAATTACAAAGGCAAGAAGGAATCCAAAAGTCACAAATCCTTCAAAGACAAAGGTATGAAGACTTATTTTATAGCTAAAGATTCTGATAACAGTGAAGATGAATTTGATGGAGAAGAAGACAAGATGACACTTATCTCTCATGTTAGTAAAAATGACACATGGATCATAGATAATGGATGTTCATATCATATGACTGGAGACAAAACAAAATTTGAGCACTTTGAACACTATGATGAAGGTAGTGTAAAGTTTGGAAATAATGAACCTTGTTGCATAAAAGGGAAAGGTTGCATATCATTAACCAATAAACTTGTATGTGACAATTCCTATTGGGTTGAAGGATTGAGACATAACCTACTATGTGTGGTGTAGCTAATCAACATTGGATTCAAGGTAGAATTCATGCATGGCAAGGCAAGACTATTGGATGATAAAGGGAATTTGATTGGATCAGGAAAACAAACAAGGGGTAACCTATTTTATCTTGATCTTGGTGATTGCTCATGTTTCATTGCCCAAATGGAAGAAAGTTGGTTATGGCACAGAAGACTATGTCATGTAAAATTTGATAATATGGTCAAGATAAGAAAATTTAGAAAAGTAGGAGGTACCAAATGTTGGTTTATGCAAAAACTGTCAGATTGGCAAAATGGGAAAGACTAGTTTCAAGAGAAAAAAGTATCAATTAGAAGATGTCTTGAAAATTGTGCATATTGATTTGTGTGGACCCATTGAAATAGAAAGTTATAGTGGAGAAAAATTATTTATTCTTTTTGTTGATGACTACTCTAGAATGATGATTTTTATGTATCTTAGAGAAAAGTCAGAAGCATTTGAGAAATTCAAATGGTATCTAGCAAGAGTAGAAAAAGAAATAGGAAAAAGATTGAAATGCTTAAGATTAGATAGAGGTGGTGAATTCATCTCCAATGTATTCAATAATTTCTACATTGAAAGAGAAGTCAAAAGCCAAGTATCAGACCTTGGCACTCCTAAGGAGAATGGAATAGCTAAAAGAAGAAATAGATCCATCATGGATTGTGCAAGGACTCTAATGATTGAAAAGAATGTTGCTATAAAATACTAGAAGGTAGCCATCATCACTGCAGTTCATACTTTGAGCTGAGTATAGTTGAAGAAAGACTCACATTAAACTCCCTATGAATTATGGTATGGCTACAAACCCAATGTAAGTTACCTGAAAAATATTTAGCAATAAATGTTATATCTTAAAAGAGTCTAGAAAAGGAAAGTTTGATTTGAAAGGTGATGAAGGCATATTCTTAGGATATTCTTATAGAAGTAAGGCATATAAATGTTTGAATTTTTCTACTCATAAAATCATAGAAAGTGCACATGTAAAAATTGACGAGTTTGTAAAAAAGACTGAAGAAGAAAGCAAAAAGGAACCAAAAAATTACAAAATATTTGTTTACTTAGAACTTGACACATTTCTAGGCATATCTAACAATAAGGAGAGCTCACCTCCTGAGTCTTCCATAGTTACCAAGTTGCAAGAAGTTCAAACTAAGTCACAGGGATCCAAGTCACATTCTAAAGCTACCGAGTCTGAACAACCTAAGCCTAAAGTTGAAATTTAAAATGAAGATAGTGCAATTCATTCAAAAGGTAAAGAACTTGTATTAGCCAAGTATGTCAGAAGGCATCATGCAACTAATTAGATTATTAGAGATAAATCAAAAGGTCCTACGACAAGAAAAAAATTAAAAGGTAGATGTTTACTTGCTAATTTTGAACCTAGAAGTATTAAGGATGCTCTAGAAAATGAAAGCTGGATTGAGGTAATGAACGAATAAATAGAACATATAGAAAAGAACAAAACTTGGACTCTTGTTCCTAGGCCTAAAGATAAAAATGTGATTGAAACAAAATGGGTACTCAAAAATAAGCTGAATGATGATGGACAAGTATCAATAAACAAAGCTAGATTAGTATGTAAAAGCTATTCTCAGGGTCAGTGCAAGAAGTTGGGTCTCACTTTTGGCCAAAAAGTGGAAGTGTTTTTCCTATTTTTAAAATATTTTGTCAATTGATGCCAAAATTTGAGCCATTTAGAGATTAAATATAAAAAAATTTAGAAATAAAAATTGTAGTGCATGGAATCTTCTTTTTGAATATGTAATTTATTTGTATACCCATATGATAGATTGTTTTTTTGGTATGGATCTTTAAAAACCACTTTTTCAAAATGCCTGTTTCAGGACCATACCATGCTCGTGTACGGACACCATAATTTGACACAAATGAATGAATTTTTGTGAATCCTTTTACATGGAGTTACCTGACACACCAAAGATTGATGAGAATATTTTTCTTGAATTTTTTAATGAATATTTTTTTAAATTAATTTTTAATTGGCTATAAAAAAAAATTTAAAACCTCTCGTGTACGGACACCATAATTTGATCAAAATTTCACTTTTTAAATTTTTTTTTTTTTTAACTTCAAAAAAATTGAATGTAGATTGATGACATATAAATTAATTTAAGAAAAAATATAAAATAAAAAAAGTTATTAAAGTTTTAGTGAACGTTGTTATTTTACATTTAGGTACCACCTTTGATTAAAAAATAATAATAAAATAGTAAATAAAAACATAACTCTATAAAATTTATATTTTTGAAATCAGGACAATGAGAACTCTAATGGGTTTTTGTTTTGTAAAAAATTTTGACTAGGAAGACCCTCTAAAAATTATGGCAAGGCATGAATTTGTCAGTTCAATGCCTTAGCCAAATCTTAAGAGGCCAAGGCATAGGCTTGGTCTCACCAAGCAGATCCCAAACCAAAATATGAGGTAGGAAAAAAAATCCCACCTCATGTTGTAAGAAATGGGCACCCGTTATTTGAATTTTAAAAAATGGGTACCTATTTTGAAAAGCTAAAAAAAGCATGTAAATTTTGCCGAAAACTTAAAAAATTAAATTTTTAAGAAACGGGTACCCATTTTTTACTTTTAAAAAATGGGTACCCATTTTTTATTTTTTAAAAATGGGTGCCCGTTTCTTAAAAAAATTTATTTTTATTTTTTTGAGAAACGGGTACCCATTTTTTGAAAATAAAAAATGGGTACCCAATTTTAAAAAATGATGGGTGCCCATTTTTTAAATTTAGGGTCGGTCACCCGAACCAAAAATGGTTGCCCATTTTTAAAATCGGGTACCCGTTTCTAAGAAGTTTCATTTTGTGGATTTGACTTCCGTAGAATTGCGACCCAACTTTGTGCATTCACCCCTCAAGAAGAAGGAATTGATTATGGTGAGACTTTTGCCCCTGTTGCGAGATTAGAAGGTATTAGGACCCTACTTGCATATGTAGCTCACAAAGGATTCAAAGTATATCAAATGGATGTTAAATCTAAATTTTTGAATAGAATTCTTGATGAAGAAGTCTACATTGAACAGCCAGAAGGATTTTCTAATCCTAACAAATGGGCTATGGTCTGTAAATTACACAAAGCACTACATGGTCTCAAAAAAGCTCCTAGATCCTGTTATGAAAGATTACATAACTACTTGATACATATTGGTTTTTAGAGAAAAATGATAATAGTAGTCTATACATCAAAGAAGGACTAGATAAAAAAATTGTGTTTGTAGAGATATTTGTGGATGATACTCTATTTATAGGAAATGATGACCTATACAAAGCATTTTTAGAACAAATGAAAAAAGAGTTTGAGATGTCCATATTTGCTAAAATAAAATTCTTTGTTGGATTGCAGATACAGTAGAACAAAAATGGTATCTATATCACTCAATCCAAGTATATAAAAGAGATACTCAAGAAGTTTGGAATGGAAGATTCAAGACTAGTTGGTAACCCTATGTGTACCTGACTCAAGATTACCAAAGATGATGACTCCAAAAAATTAGATCAAACTTTATATAGATCAATGATTGGAAAATTATAGTATGTAGTTCACAAAAGGCCTGATAATGCCTTAATAGTTGGGATATTGGCAAGAATCTCAACTAAACCCAAATAAAACCACATGATGGCAATCAAAAGAATCTTGAGATATCTGAAAGGTACTGAAGACTATGGTTTATAGTAAAAATTTGGAGGAAAACTATACCTAAAGGTATTTACTAATGCTGACTAGGAAATAAATCTTGATGACAGAAAAGGTACTAGTGGTAGAGTTTTCTTTCTTGGTAAAAGGTTGGTATCTTGGATAAGCAAGAAGCAAAACTGCACATCCCAATCCACAGTAGAAGTAGAGTATGTAGTAACAGAATAAATTTTTCTAACATTGTTTGTTTCAAATAATTGCTAGAAGGAATGAAGGTTAAAATCAAAGAGCTAGTAGTCATGTATTGTGATAACACTAGTGTAATTAACATATCAAAGAACCAAGTGATGCTTTCTAAAACAAAGCACATTGCTATAAAATATCACTTTTTCAGAGAACTAGTGTAGGAAAAAGAAATTAAATTAGAATATGTCCATACAAATAAATAAATTGTAGACATATTGACTAAGACATTACCTAAGGATGCATTCTTGTATCTAAGAGGTAAGCTAGGGGTCATTCCCCTATCTAAAGCTCACTAAATAAAGAACCAAGTTAAAGATCAATCAGTTGATGTAGCATAATCAAGAGAATATTGTAGATGAATTAGTACTCAAGGTACATTGATACAAATTTGGTATGTGTTGTTAAGGAGGGAGAAGTTTACTGCCATATCTTTGTCTTTCTAAAATTTTGTAGAGGGAGAAGTTTGAAAAGAAGTTGTGGAAAAGGAGAATACAACATAAAGAATAAGTTCTTATGTAAAATCAAAGAGGGAGAAACTTTTTGTCAAAAGGAATCTTGTTCTCAAATTTTTATTATGCTATGACATGTTGTGTTGCCATCAATGCCAAAGAGGGAGATTTTTGGATACAATTAATTAATTGTGTGTTGTCTTTGATGCTACAAAAATGTCACATCAATTGATAGATAGTTCTTATTGAGCTCACTTGGTTAGTGAAGATAGTTTTCCTTGTCTATCAAGTGTTCATAGGTTTACTTTGAATAGATGATAGTGTCTACCATGCTCAATCAAGAGTTGAAGGAATTTAGGTAGAAAAGAGTATTAATCGAGCACACTTAGTTAACAAAGGGAAAGTTGGATAAAGTTAGTATTCACCAAGTTCACTCAGTTGCCAAAGGATTTTTAAAAATTCATGGTGTTAACCAAGTTTCTATTGGCTAACATGGAGAATTTTTCCAAAGTTAGTTTCTATTGAGCAAGGTTGGCTTATGAAGGATTTTTCTTATTTTTACATATGAAGATTAATTATGTTATGTATTCATTCTAGCCAACTATGATGATAAATATTGGTGATTGTAATTTAAATTTGGGCCAACTTGATAATCTAGAAGGTATAAATAAAAGGTCAAGTTGAGATTTCTAGTGTGTGTGTGTGTGTGTGTGTGTGTGTGTGTGTGTGTGTGCAAGTATTGGTTGAATTGAAAGAAAAAGAGAGGGAGGAAACTTGAAGGATCGATAGGTATTCTTGCAGAGAAAAAAAGTAATATTTGATTAGGAAGGATCAAGTTTAAGAAAAAAAAGATCAAGATTCAACAATTAAATTGCATCATAATTAGGTCATTTCATTGTTACTCTCCAACCATTGTAGCAATGATCTAAAATCTCTTAACAAAGTTGGTTTAGTAGCCAGTTGTAAATCCTCTAACAAGGTGGCAGTTCCATTGAATTGTTTTAAGACCTCTTGCAAGGCCACTCCTAGCAGGGTGATTAAATATTCTAATAGGGTCACACCTAAAAATATGTTTTGTAACCTTTAATAGGGTTGGCTCCTAATAGGGCTCACTTTAGAAGAGTGAAAAATAGTAACTAGTTACATTGATGGTTTTTCCCAAATTTGGTTTCCACATTAAATCCTGGTATCTCATGTGTTCATGTTATTTCTCTTATACTTGCAAGTTAATTTATGATAACATCTTAAGATTCACAAAATTAATTCACTCTACATTTACTGAGTTACAACAATTTATGTTTGTTTATCAAGCATCAACATCAATCAGTTTTCTCAGTTTAAATTTATTGTTGACATCTAAGGGATATGGGATTTATTTTAGTGGTAAATGATTCACCATTTTAGGTACTACTATATTTGCAATAGCTATTGTAGATAGAATCCAATGAAAAGAAGAGTTCATATTAACAGAGGGAGTTCTCAAGTCTAAAATCCAAAATTTCATTGTGCTATGTCATGTTGTGTTGCCATCAATACTGAAGGGGGAGATTTTTGGATACAATTGATTAATTGTGTATTATCCTTGATGTTTCAAAAATTTCATATCATTATTAGTCAGTATATGCTAAGAACATTTGGGTAATGAAGATAGTTCTCAATGTCTATCGAGCATTCTTGTGTTTGCCTAGTCCAGAAGGTAGTGCCTATCGAGTTCAGTCGAGCATCAAAAGAAAAGCTACAGAAAGTGAGTATTAATCGAGCTCACTTAGTTAATGAAGGAAAATTGGATGGAAAAAATTCTAATTGAGCTCACTTAGTTGCCAAAGTATTTTATTGAGTTTGTAATGTTAACCTAGCTTCTATTGGTTAACAAAGGAAATCATTTCTGAGTTAGTTTCTATCAACTTGGGTCAGCTAATGAAGCATTTTCTTATTTTGGCATATTAAGCTTAATTGATTTATCTATTGATTTTAGATGACTAAGATGATGAATATTGATTATTCTAAGTTGTATTTGAGCTGACTTGACAAAGTGAAAGATATAAGTATAAGGTCAACTTGTGATTTTAAAGTGTGCAAGTGATGATGATGTGATTGAAGAGCTGGTGATGAGAAAAGAAAGTGAATTTGAAGGATAAGTAGAATATCCTTGTGGAATAGAAAAGATATATTCAATTAGGAAGGATCAAGTACAAGCTAGAATAGAGATCTATAATTAGGAAATCGGTTGCATTCAAATTAGGTCATCTAATTGTTACTCTCTAACCATTGTAGCAATGATATAAATCTGCTAACAAAGTTGGCTTAATAGCTATTTGCAAATCCTCTAACAAGTTGGAAATTCCATTGAACTATTCTCAAGACCTCTAACAAGGCTACTCCTAATAGGGTGATTAATCTTTTAATAGGGTCACATCTAACAATTTTTTTTTTAACCTTTAACAGGGTTGACTCCTAATAGGGTTCACTTCAGAAGAGTGAAAACAATAACTAGTTGCATTTGGTAGTTTTTCCCAAATGGGGTTTCCATGTTAAATCCTCATGTCTACTATGTTCATGCTATTTTATCTCATGTGTTTTCAACCAAGTTAAATTAATAGTAATCACATATAACATCTAAAGGTTTATATGCTAATCATTTATTGATCTAATCTATTTATTATCAAGTTGCAACAGTATTCAGTTATCTATTTGCATTTTGTACTGACATCTAAGGAATCTAGGATTTATTTTTGTAATGATTGATTCACCCCTCCCTTCTCAATTACTCCTCTTGTATTTCCAACAAGAACACCTAAGGAGTCCCATTTGATAACACTTAAACAAATATTTTTGTATTTTAAAGGCACTCAAGATTTTGGTTTTTGGTATGAAAAGAAAGAAGATTTTGATTTAAAAGTTTATATAGATGCATGCTGCAAAGATAATATTGATGACAAGAAAAGCACAAGTGGTGGAGATTTTTTTATTGGGGAAAGGCTAGTAGCATGGATCAATAAGAAGGAGAACTATATATCATAATGAATGGAAAAAAGAAGAGTATATGGTAGATGCAATCAATTATCAACACATTTTATGGATAAAAAGAAAATTTGAAGGAATAAAAGAACCAATTGAAGAACTTGTTGTTATATATTGTGACAACACCAGTGCTATAAGCATGTCAAAGAATCTAGTAGTGCACTTAGAAACCAAATATGTAGCTATAAAGTATCATTTTATGAGAGAGCCAATACATAATAATTAAGTTAGACTCAAATAAATTCCATCCAAGGAACAAATTATTGACATATTTATCAAGCTACTACCAAGAGAGATATTTGAGCACTTCTAGGGACAACTAGGGCTTCGACCCCTATCAAAAATCAACTTTGAAGATGCAAAGTGTATCAGCTTATGAGGAAACCAACACAACACTTTTGCATGGACTAATGATGATAGGGGAACTTCTCAAGAGTGAAGTAAGTAAGGAAAAGGAAATCGCGTGGAATTAATCCAAAAAGGTATGATGCCTTTTGCATTTTTATCAAGGGGGGAGAAATAAAGTAATCCTAGATAATTATTGTCATAAAACAAAAGGAAAATTAGGAGAAGACATAATGAACATTTTTAAAGAGTCTTAGATGAAAACCTAAAGAGAATCATATTGAGTGGTGGAGACCAATTATTTGGCACAGGATTAACATGTCTTATTGGTTTGTCATCAATGCTGAAGGGGAATATTGGAATAACTTATTTACAAGTTATTCATGATATAAGGAAGGTTGGTATGAAGCCTTGCCATTATACATCATAGCACATCTAATACATTTTATTTTGTTACATTGCGACTTGATATGTTGAGACATTATTTGATGGATTGAACACTATCTATATTATTTATGTTGTGTGGTGCTTTACTTTAAAAATGCTTAATAATGTTATTTGATGTTTTATGTGTAAGCATGCATTATGATGGTGCATTTTAGTAAATAATTAAAAATTATGAATATGTCAATATTTTAATTATGCAATTGGTAATGATTAAATATGTATGCAGAAATGAGAAAGGTTATTTAAATGAAAGTTTTAATGTTTTGATCAATGTGATTATGCAAATTTGATTTAAGTATATGAATGTGATGTTATCTAACTACTGATATTCAAATTGAGCATGTAGGATAATTAACCATGAAATTAATCAAAGAATTAGTAATTGACCCTTTGTATAAACTATAACACCAAGGTTAAATCCAATAAAGTGATTCAAACCTCATTGTCAAGTGTTTAATTTGTATTACAATATGAATGTATTTGTATCATCCTGTATTTTGTAACAAAATTTCATTTAAAAGAAAAACTTATGATGTCACTTGAAACATTATATGCATATGTGTATTGACATGTTAATCAAGGTTGTCAATATAACCCATTAACGTAAGATTGATTTAGTTAGTAATCTAAAATAGTTTCCCTTAATTAGGGTTTAGTGAAAACATTACATCCTTAGGTTTTTTGGAGATCAAATATATAAAGCCACTTTTATAGGTCATAAATAGATCCTAGAAGCCAAATTTAATGTAATTCAATTGTACAAGTGTTATGTGTATGGGTTAGGAACCTTTTCCACCCTTCTTGAACCTCCTAGCAACATTTATGACCTGTAAAATATCCCAATTTCTGTATTGTACAAAAATGGATCATCTCAACGAGGTTACCCAAGTTTACACTCTTTCAAAAGGGTTGTCTTGAAGTAAGGGGCAAGTGGGAAGACCATAGGAGGCTTAGAGTTGATGTTGGAATTATTTTTATTTTGGCTAGTGAGTTAAGAGACTATTTAGAGTCCCTTTGAAGAATTGAGGGTTGTTCACCCATTCTCTACACTTAGAGAATTTGAGTTTGGAATTGCAAGAAGGAGAGGATTTAACTCATCTCAAAACTCATTCTTTCCATAAACTTTGTGAAGGTAGGATCTCCACTGCCATGGTTGTGTTCATTTATTGAATGTTTGTATGTGTAAATATCCTACATGTTGTAGCATGTTTGTGTTTTGTATCATGTGAGGGATGGGTATTGTGGGTTTTTACATGCTTTCTTTTCATGTTATTTTAATTTTTATTTTTGGTAAACTATGAAAAGAGTGTTGGCATTACTCACCCTTAGATATGGCAGAAGTTTCCATGTATAGGAGAAGGGTTTAGTTGGACTCTAGGTCAGTGTAGAGTCTCTTCTCATGTTGAGAAGAGGGAGGAAGAAAGGTGTTATGGGCCCTTGCTCATCATTGCAAAACTAAGTTTTTTTTGGGGAAATAAGGAGAGATATAAATGATAGTTTATGTGATTTTGGTAGCCTTGGAAGAGGCATATGATTTTTGTTATTTACTAACTTCTCCTACCTAGAAAAATCCACCTTCTCCCTAGCCATAGGTTCAATATGAAAATTTTTGTGCATACCTTGGATGGTAGTTGTATGTTGAGTTATTGTTGGAAATATAGTTAATTAGATTTATTAATGATTTCCATTTATGGTAATATATACTCAACATTTCATTGATGTATTCAAAGATAGAAAATTGCCTAGATGTTAGACAATTTGCAAGAGTACAATGTATAGTTCTTATCAGTATGGATGATGTGTAGAGAGTTAAGATTATACATAGATAGTGAAGGTTTGTGAAATTTTCATGATGATGTATACCAGTGTGTATGCATGTATAGTTAGTACGACACAAGTTATAGTGAGTTTAACTATGCTTGTATCTAACAGTGTAGATCAGAGCATTGCAAAAAATAAAGTTGCACAATTGTAGGAATTATTTTTATTTCAAAATAATTACTAAGTCATGTTAAGCCAACTATGTGGATATTATTTTATACTATGTCAAGGATGTGAAGACATGGAATCCATCTATGCAACAATTTGTGAATGTGCATGGTATAAGTAAAGATCTTATGTTGCACAAATAGTGTGGAAGTGTATTGTGTAGTGAATGTGTGTAATGTGCAAATACTATGGAATTTTTTGTTGGAAATATTATGACACACTAAGTTGTTGTTGGAAATATAAAACTTAATCCTTAATTAAAAATTAATCCTTCATGTGAATTCTAATCTAATTGCATGCATGAGAAACTAAAAATATTTAAAGCATACATAACACTTTTGACACACAATTTTGGTGACCCAAATACCTTTGAAATAGAAAGTAAAACTAGGGTGGGGATGATACCCACAAGCTTTAGTATTGCAGTATAAATTTAACCTATTAAGGCTTACAATTACCCTTTCTAATGATCTTCCTTGTTAGGAGCAATAAGGATTGCTAAGTCCATATTGCAAATAGATTTACAAACATACAATGAAGTATACACTTGGTAAAGATATTTATACAAGATTGCTAGGTCTACCTTGCTAAAGGATTTGACTAATCCACCTGTTAGGATGAAGCAGTAGCTAATCTCTAATCTACAACTTGGTTTTCTGAATAAGATTCATCTAAGTGTACAAATCACCTTGTTGTGATAGATAAATCTTTGTTACTCCTTATATTATTGTAGCTTTTGTAATTCACTCTTCTACTCTTCTCTGATGAATACATTCCTTCAATTCTATGCTCTGGATGTGATGCAATACATTACATATGTACTAATCCAGTTACAAAATTATAAAGTTAGCCAGAATACTAGTTTACACAAATATCACAAGGTTGGACAATGTGTAGAAACTTGGATTTTGAAGATTGACTTGGTGAGGTTCTGATACTTAGCATCCAATGTCAATTCTCGACATCATCATGCACTTAGTAGACATAGAATCTCATTCCATACTAATCACTTCCAAGTAGTCTTGAACTTGGTCTACAATGGTGACTCAAAAAATACTATGAAACTCGACATATAAATTGAATCACTTGATTCAAACTGCATAGATCGGTCAATTCTATCACTACAAGTTTAGTATAAACTAAGTCACTTGGTTAACACTAAGTAGCTCGGTTAACATGACTCACATCACATCAATTATGAACTCGATAAGCATTGCACAACTAAATTTTCACTAGTAAACTTGGAATACAATGAGATGCTTGGTTTATACTACTAATCATCACTAGAGTAGTAACTACTTGACATAAACTAAAATCTGGCCAAAGGACTTGGTAGAAACTATAGAACTTGGTAGTAAATGAACTGCTTGGTTAACATTGTTAATTGAATAATAAATTTGCTAGATACTTACAATATGAATAAGTGTATGTTACTAATAAAAAACATTACTAGAATGTCAACAATCTCCCCCTTTGGCATTAGTGAAAAAATCACCTATCAGTCAAAACTAAATTCAAGAATGTTCAAGAACATCTTTATCCATCACCTTATGTCTCCAACTCAGGAGAGTATACTATTTTTGAGATCTTTCAAAATTGGTTTTCTAAGAGATATATTCTTGTACATGGTAATGCTCCCCCATACATAATATATAGTATATTATACATTTAATATATACATCTAAATACATCTTTATACAATATTATTTTCTTTACAATCTTTCAATCTTCTTTCAATTTTCTCCCCCTTTCTCCTTACATCTTCTCACATCTTCTCACATCTTCTCCAATCTTCTCCTTACATCTTCTCCCCCTTTTTGAGATTAATGCTAAATATTTATGCAATATTTATTTACACAGTAATGCTAAAATGTGTTAAGAAATCTAAATGTACCTTCAAGATAAGCACCGAAGTCTTGTCCCAATTTTCTTGCAAGACCTTGCATGTATGCAATGCAATCTGCACTTCTACTACCAATTCTATCATGTGGTCTACAATGGAGGAGTTTTTGTCATGGATGAGAATTTTTGAATGCATAATGTGCTTCTATAGTGCATCCATGTTTAGGAGAATCATGTTCTGAATATCTATCAATGTAGATTTGATTATTGCTTCTTCTCTAAGCAATTATGTCTGCATGTCTATTAGAAATCTGATCTTATTGAAGTGGGTAGAGCTTAGACTTGGGTCAAGTTGTAATTTTTGTCCACATGCATTAAGATCCTCATCAATATTTGACAATTTATCTTTTATTTCTTTTGTGAAAATTGATGTATCACAAAGTTTACCAAAAAGTAAAGATACATTAATGCGAGAGGTCTCTAGAGAGCCTAAAATACTAGACAGTTCTACTTGATGAATGGAAATTTGTTGAAAAATAAGTTCTAAAATTTTTTTCTCAGCTTTTTACAATAATTTATCCTATCCATCCAAATCTTCATTATATTTCTGAACTACATCTGCCAACTAATACAAAATTGGTTGAGAAGTATCAACCTCTATGCCTAGAGCCTCTACTAGAATGTTCTTAACACCCTATATTATTTTAAATTATTTTTTTCATTCCTCTCTAAGCCTTTTCTTCTTGGCTTTCTTTTGAAGAAGTTCACCAAAAATTTGCATCTAATCAGGATTAAGATTTGAGAAGTCCCATTTAGGAATGACAATCTCATCTCCCAAAAAAATTGTGCTTGTTTGAGGCTTGGTCTCAACTATCCTTACACTTATTGCTTGCATACTAGGAATGGAAACAATTGTGGAAATGGTAGGACTTGCTGCAAAAATGGATACTACAATCATTGAAATACTAGTAGAAAAAATACCTGTTGTAGCCAAAATTGATGTAAAGGGAAGAACTTTCTACTTGGTAGATGAAGTGCTAGGCACTACTATCAATGAAGTATTGAGTTGGACTAGTACAAAGATTGATTGAATGCTTGTGTTTTTAGTGCTGGTCATAATCAATCATGTTGATTCTATCTTTGAGCTTGGTATTATCAATGTTTTTCTAGGAGAATGAGGAAGTGAGGTGATGACCACTGTAACAATATTCACTAGGTCAATCTCCTTAGTATCTTACACATCTTCCTCAGTAGCTTCCTACCCCTATTTTGCTTCATCATATACAATAGAAAAATAAGTCACCTCTTCATCATCTTTCTCTTCATCTTTCTCCTAATCATCATCATTATCATCCTTAACACTTACACTTACTACAAAATCACTCGATTTGTGAAGAAGATAAATATTCTTCCATACATTTGAAGCATTCTTCACAACATGCTCAATATCCTTCAATAGTATAAGACAAGTATTGAATCTCAAAGTTAAATTTTCTTCATTTTTCTTCAAATATTCCTTCACCTCTTCATCATATTTCTCTTCATCTTTATCCTAATCATCATCATCATCATCCTTATCACTTAAACTTACTACAAAATCACTTGATTTGTGAAGAAGATAAACATTCTTCCATACATTTGAAGCATTCTTCACAACATGCTCAATATCCTTCAATAGTATAAGATAGGTATTGAATCTCAAAGTTAACTTTTCTTCATGTTTCTTCAAAGATTCCTTCACCTCCTTGTCATCCAAATTTGGCATCAGCTACCTTAGGGTCTACTCATATATATCTTTTGCAGTTTGCATGGCATGTTCCCATCTTGGCTTAATCTTGTCCATCAAAGCATTATGAATTTGCTAAGTAAGTTGGTCAAGTGAGTACTTCCACTTACCCATCTTGGATATCAATATATCTTCTATTTGCTTCTACTCATTAGCAGTCCTGATCTCATATTTTAGTGCTTTAAAATTTGTAATACTAGAAATTGATTCTAATTCTTTTCTTCTTTCCTCAAATATGGGTGAAGATATCTTGAAGATTATGTTTCCTCCTTCTCTATCTACTTTCTCCCTGGATGATCTACTTGTGAACATTGTAGTAGATGTCTTGGCAAGCTTGGTAATGATTACCTTACCTTTCTTCTTTAGTGGCTCTTCCTCATCTAATTTTTCTTCATCCTCTCCTTTTTCTTCAGTTAATAGAAGAGTAGAACTAGTTTTCAATTTGGAAATCCTCTTCTTGCCTTCGTTAGATCCCTAAGGAAGTTTAATGTCTAGTTCTATACTGGGCTTTTCCTCATCATATGTGCCAAAGTAAGAAGTCTCGAGATCAATTGCCTCATTTATCAATGCCTAATTATGTCTTTGGTTTCATCAATATTCACCTCGTATCCTAGAGCTTTTACCCATGCAATTCTTGGCATAACCACATGGATTATTTTTGGAAATTCTAATGCTCTCCATGTTTTTGTTGAACTGGTTCAATAGTAACTTATCAAGGTCAAGAGAAAGGTTGTTCTTGACCACCTTATATTCTAAATCAACTTCTTCACAAGATACACTATTCAACCTACTCAAACTATAGATTTTTTGGCAGGAACTTCAATTCCATGTCAGTGACACATCTTATCTTCACTCCCCTTCCATTCCACTTAGCAAGGGTTTTCTTCTCCAGTTCAACCTAACCTAGAGTATTAGTCATTTTAGATTTTGCCAACATTGGGATACTAGTGATCTTGTGGATCATCTTCTTAGTTATTAGAATTGGTTGTTCTAGCCACAACTGACCATTATGCACACAACTAAGAAATTTGAGTTAAACATTTTGCCTCAAGATGTTGATGCTCAAGTTTCAAGACACCATCAACACATAAGTCCTTCAAACGTTCATCAATCTCTAGTGTACCAATATCTTGTATAGCACATTTGAAATGTGAACATATATCATTAACTACTAGTACCTTGGGAGGGATTTGAGACTGTGCTCCACTTAGATCTAGCATTTCTACAACTATAGGGGTCAACTTGAAATCTAGTACCTTCCATTCCACACCACAAACAACATGTCTGAACCTATTTTCATTTTGTTGTTGTTGGAAGACATCTTTGCTCAGTAGAGTTTGAGACAATATGAAAACTTTTGGTAACAATTTCTCAAATCACATGAGTTCTCTAAAGATAGCTCTATGAAAATAGCTCTCAAAAGTTCACGGTGAGAAATGACTTTGATTTTACCCTTTTTATCAAATTTTTCCATAGATGCTTGGTATGATTGTTCACTCAAATGATAGACTATCATCAACTTTGCATGTATTGAATACTCAATAGAGTCTTGCACAACTTGGTAACCACATAAGAATTAGTTACTCTAACCTTGATTAGTAGATTTTGTAACCCGACCTTGCTTGATAATAATAGTAACTCGATAGTGGTTTTCATTTCTTACGTAGTGATCCTTTTGCATCTAAAATGTTGATATGGATCTTTCATCCTATCAATTAGAACTAATATTAGATGTCTTCTTTAGTATCCTAGTTCTAGTTCTCTTTTGAGAAGTCAAGTGTAAATGGTGGAGCCACCCAATTCTTGAGTGACTTGATCATCATTTCTTGGACTCACATTTTTAGAAGATTTTGGAACCCATTGTTATCTCATTTTCTTTTTGATGTTATCATCTTTTTCCTTCTTTTCATCTTTATTTCTTCTAGCATTCTTATAGATCTTGGAAAGATGACCAAGTTCTATACAAATAAAACATCTTCTAGTAGTATCTCTTTTCCTCATGTGATGTTTTTCACAATTCATTCCAATGTGTCCAAATTCTTCACAGTAATGACATCTACACCAAGTCTTGTAGTCACAACCAAATATAACCTTTACAATATGTTCTATTGGATTCAATATCTTAGTTTTTCATTATGATGATTTTTGCCCATGCTTCTTACATTTGTGACATTTTCCTTCAATCTTTGGTTTGTCTTTGCATTCATTTTCTCTATGACCATGCTGATTATAATTGTAGCATTTTGCATTGAATTTTTCTTTCCCATTGCTCCAACATTTGTTTGATGTATGACCTATCTTATGACAATGATTGTAGGTAGGTTTATTCTTTTGAGCTCCTTGCTTGGATGATTCACCTTCTTCTATATATCTAATTCCTTCTTTTCCCTTTTTTCTGTAATGACTTTTCTCATTCAACTAATTCATGTTTTCTTGGTATTTCATCATCCTTTCATTGATTTTCCTTTCAGTGTTTAGATCATTCTGCAATCCTTCATTCTCTGATCTTAGATTCATGATTTCTTCATTTCCATTGGTGAGCTGATCAATGATGTCTACTTGTTGAAGGGATAGGTGTTGAATTTAATTGTTCTTTCCTTCTGTCTCTTCATTTATCTTGTTTTTTTCTTCCATTAATTCACAAAATCTTACTAGCTAAATTTCTTATTCTCTTCTTAGTTTTATTATTTCTTCTTGAAGAGTACTATTCTTTTCTAATAGTTCTTTGATTGCTTCATCAACTTTATCTAAATTTTTTGAATGTATGTCTTCAATTCTTTCTTCAATGTAGAGTGGATCATTCATTTGGATAGCAAGATCATTTCTTTTTTTTAGGGATTAAGAGAGTTTCTCTTTTTCTTTCTTGAGTTGTCTAATAGCCAATTGCAAAACTAGGTTCTCATTGTCAATAGCCTTGTCAAGTCTAAATATCTCTATTGCCTTTGATCTTTGCTCAAGCTATTAAACTTTCTTTCTAAGAACCAATTGTTGGAAATATTATGATAGGCTACATTACTAAGAGGGGAGGGATGAATCAGTAACTTATAAAACTTAATCCTTAATTAGCAATTAATCCTTCATGTTAATTATGATCTAATTGCATGCATGAAAAATTGAAAACATTTAAAGAAACCTTTCAAATAGAAAGTAAAAATGGGGTGGGGATGATACCCACAAGCTTTAGTACTATAGTATAAAGTTGAGCTATTAAGGCTTACAATGATCACTTCTAATGATCTACCCTATTAGGAGAAATAAGGACAGCTAGGTCCACCTTGCAAAATGATTTACAAACGTACAATGAAGTATGCACTTGGTAAAGAGATTTACACAAGACTAGTAGGTCTAGCTTGTTAAAGGATTTGATTGATCCACCTATTAGGATGAAGTAGTAGTTGATCTCTAATGTACAAATTGGTTTGCTAAATGAGATTCCTCTAAGTGTACAAATCACATTACTATGATAGATAAATCTTTGTTGCTCCTTATACTACTGTAGATTTTGTAGTTTGCTCTTATACTCTAATTTAATGATTAAATTCCTTAAATTCTATTCTTTGGATGAGATACAATACATTACATATTTACTAATCCAATTAAAAAATTACAAAGTTGGCCATAATACAAGTTTACGCAAATATTACAAATTTAGGCAAAGTGTAGAAAATTGGGTTTTGAAGATTGACTCAGTGAAGTTTTGATACTTGACATCCATGATCAATGCTTGACATTATCATGCACTTGGTAGACATTGAAGCTTGGTCTTTACTGATCACTTCCAATTAGTATTGAACTTAGTTTGCATTGGTGACTTAGTGAATAGTATGAAACTTGGCATATAAACTAAAACACTTGATTCACACTACATAGCTTTGTCAGTGCTATCACTATGATCTTGGTATAAAATGAGTCTCTTGGTTAACACTGAGTAGCTTAGTTAACACTAGACTCACACCACATCAAATGTAAACTTGATAAGTACTACACAACTTAGTTTGCACTGGTAAAATCAGCATACAATGAGATGTTTGGTTTACACTGCTCATCATCACCATAGGAGTAACTTCTCAACATAAATTGAAATTTGTCCAAAGGATTCGATAGAAACTATAGAACTTGGTAGCAGCTAAACTACTTGTTCAACACTGTTAATTATACAATAAGTTTGGTAGATACTTACAATCTAAATAAGTGTATGTCACTAATAACAAACATGACTAGAATGTCAACAGTTGCATAATTAGATGTGACATGAAAGTTGTTGTAAGAACCATTTGTTAGGTTTATGTGACGCAAAGTATGATGTAAGATTAGAGTAAGTGCATATAGTAACAAGAAAGTATTGTATGTATATCTATTTTGTAAGGAACTAAATTGTATTATTGCATGTTAGGGAAGTGGGCTCTACTTTCATACATTCTAATTGATCTATCAACTCCTAATAGGGTTGAGGCTTCTAACAATGCCTAGTCCTTTAAAAAGGACTCGAGACACTCTATGTACTTCATAGACTCCTAACAAGGTCAATATCCTTAACCAAATACTATTATTTATTGAATCATCTAGTGAATATCATCCCCCACTATGGTTTTCCATTGGCCATGCTTTCCCTAGTTAATGAAAAATGGTGTTATGAGTTCTCTATGTGTATGGTATATTTACATTTAGCATTGTTGGTTTACTTTCATATGCAATATATAAAGTAATTAATAATATTTAGTTGTGGACAATAGTTTGTAGAATATTGATTCACCCCTCTCCCCCTCTCAGTATTATCTATTTCTAACAATTGGTATTAGAGCTTGCAGTTACTTTGAAAAGAATTAACAACCTAAGTAAGATCCTAGTGAATATGGTACAGTTAAAGAAGAATCTTGATGAAGCTCTTGAATAGGTTGACTTTCTTATTAGAGAGAGAGATAACTTGAAAGACAAATAAAAAGATGAAAAAGTCTACATTGGCAAGCTGAAAGAGGAAATTGATTATTTGAAATCTAGCAAGGAACCATTTATGTAGATCAATGTTACTAATTATACAAAAAATCTCAAGAAAGAGAATGAGATCTTAAAATATGAGTTGAAAATTGTTGAATTGAAGTTGAGTCTTAAGATTGGTTGCAATAAGAGTGAACTTGATCTAAAATATGAGAATGCAGACCTCATATCCCTGATTGAGTCAAGTAACATCTTAAATAGATTCTATTATGATAGAGGATATAGAGTTGGAAAAATAAAACATCATTGTTGAAGGATAGTTAACACAAGCTAAACAACAATTAGAGAAAATTTACACAAGTTCTAAAAAAATTGATGAACATATATCCTATCAAAGACTTTCGTATGACAAGATAGGCCTTGGATCTATTCTTGGAGAAAAGTCAGCCAAGAAAGATGATATTGGAATAGAACCAAATTCTAGAGTAGAAATCCCTAAAGAAAAGTTCAAGTGGTCAGATGAAGTTGAGAAAATTGAGTTGACAAAGAAATTTGATGAACTTAGAAAAAAAACGAAAGCTAGAGAATCTAAGAAAGATGATTTATCCAAAAAGGTAAGACATGAATTCAAAGGTAGATGTTCCACATGCAATGAAGTTGGACATATGAAGAGAGATTGTATAGGTAAGTCTTTTGAACCCATTACTAATTTCTATTGTTATAATTGTCATGGTTATCAACATGAGGCAATAGAATGTAAGAAACCTAAGTTTGTTGATGATTATAAGAATAGAATAAGGTTTAGGAATATTAACCCTACTAGCAATGGAAGAAGAAGATCACATAGAAAATCTAATGATGAAGACAAACCTAATGGTGAAAGGAAGCAGTTTGTTTGTTACAAACGTAACAATCCTAGACATATTGTGAGGAATTACAAAGAACCTAGGAATAAAAATGGAAATAATTAAAAGAGAAATGTACCTATATGTTAGTTATGCAATAACATTGGACACACAACAAGATTCTATAGAATGGATAGAGGAAACTTTATTAGAAACCCTAATCATGAAAGGAACAACAATAGGAACAATGGAAGGAATGAAAATGGAAATAACAAGAGTCAAAAAGAAGTAGTCAAGGAACATGTTGAGTAATTCAAAGAATCATTCTTGAACACTTTTCATCCAAAAAGTTCACAAATAGTATTAGAAGGAAAATTATTTGATGCACCTAATGGAAAGTTGAAGTCACATATTGTTTCAGACTCAACCTACCTAAATTAAGCTATTACAATAAATAATAGAGCATCAATCATCACAACTTATGTTAGAGAGTGAGTTAAAGATTTTGTAGTTAATAAAAGGTAAAAGACATGGAGAGAAAGTTATGGTTTAGTGTACAAGTCTTGATGTGATCACAGTAAGTGGAAATTGTAAGATCAAGGTCACTAGTAAACAAAGGCAATATTTTGAGCTTGTGGTAGATAAGAATTTATTGGACACTACAATTTGAAATCATTTAAGGATCACAAAAAATATTTGAACTACCATTTGTTCACTTGAAGTTTCTTGAGCCAATTGAAGAGAGATTGACAAAAATTGAAGTGCGAAGAAAGTTTGTGAAGTTAAAAGTTACAGAAGCCTTAAAATTCCAAATTTGAGGTATTGTATGGTATATTATCTAGTTTTTTGAAGTATTTATAGTTATCGAAGAATGGCTAGTTAGAGAGTACAAGATCTTAGTGAAAGATGAAGGTATGAGTTCAAGAAACATCCATTTGTTTCTTTACTTGATGATCTTGTATGCACATTTTTTCTAGTTCCAAAAAATGCATTACATGCAAAAGATATAAGAAATTATATTAATTATAAAATCAATAATATAGGTGATGGGAAAATTCATGAGTAATTAGGAGTCATGTGTAATAATGACATATCCCTGAAGTTTGAATATGTGCACCTTGAAGATTTGAGTGTAATGAAGTATATGTTCTACACAAAATTCAACAATCAAAAGTGGATCTGAATCATATTGAGAAGAATGATGAAGAATTTTTAGTTTGAGATGAAATTGAGGTATAGGATACCTCCCTCTAAGGTATAAAATTATAGGGATGATTTGTGTTTCATGGTGGAAACTGATAACACATGCATGTAAGTTGTAATATATTAAGCCTATGGGCTATGAGATGAGCACAAAGCCTATTGAAGGGTATGCGCATATCATAGTGAAGTTAGAGCAAGATGTACATGATGTCATAGATGTGGGACATATGATGAAAGATCAAGGATTGTAGAAACTAAGCTCCATAGCAAGTAGCATAAAATGAAAGTAGAGAAAGAGATAGATTCTGTACTCAAGGAATATGGCATGACCGAACATGAATTCAATGAGATAAAGCGAATTGTGTTAGAAATAAAAGCCATTGGGCAGACAAAAGTGTTGATAGAAATACATTTTATAGTGGCAAGACCTTGAGAAGGTGCAAAAGTGGCACAACCATGTGCACAAGGTCTCATTGTACCATATGTGGTAGTTACACAAGTACAACCTATAAGAGAAATCTTTGAGCAATCAACAAGGTAGTTAGAGGTGGAAGAACCTACTGTGTAGAGGAAGTCAAGGAGAGTGGTATTGGGAAGAAAAAAAGGAGAATCCATTTTTTGTGTATGGGGAAAATATTATTGGCAATATCACTACCTATATCAGCTCTAGTGATGAAGTCAAAGAGATAAAGAAGGAGAAACTTGAAGAAAAGAAAAGAAAGGAAGATGAAGAAAAGAAGATGAAAGAAGAACATGAGAAGAAGTAGAAAGAAGAATAAAAGAAAAGATAGAAGAAGAAGAGAAGATGAAGAAAGAGGCTAAGGAAAAGAAGAGTGCAAATGAATAGATGAGAAAGACTATTGTATCTTCAGTAATATTAGCAATTGAAACATCAGTAGTAGTACCTGTTCCATTTGATGATGAGGACCAAAAAGAGCTATTGGGTACTATGAGAAAATTGTTAGAGTAAAAAAAATTTGTAAACTATTTAGAGAAGACTCTTGCTAAAGTCTTGAAGTGCATGCAAAAGATAAATTCTACAACTTTAGCTAATCCAAACTAGCAAGCTAAGGAAAAAGAGTTGGTGAAGATCCTTGATGGGGAGTTTACAACCTTATCTAAAGTAGCAATAATGCAAGTACAAAGCAAAAATGATACAACACTATTCAACACAATGTGCACTAATATGCACAATGATTTAAAGGCACTTGATGGAAACATCAAGGAGCTAAGATAGTGTATTTCTAAAGGTAAGAAATTATATAGAAAATGTCCAATGTCCTACACTTACTTATCTAATTTTGATATAGAGACCAAAGGCCATATAAGTGACATTCAGTCACTCACTACTAGATTGTAGAAAGCTAAGATCAAAATTGAATATTTTGAGAATGAGATTGAGAAGATCCACAATGCTATTAGAAGAATTAAATTTTAAAAGGAGAAGGTAATAAGAAGATTCTCTAATCTTAGAAAATATCTACACCCAAAGTTGCAATTTTGTAAAGGCTAGTATAGGAATGTCTTTTAGCAAAGAATTCATATGACAAATTTTCCTATACTGACTAGATTACAATTGAAGTAGCATCATATGAACTTTGTGCACTCATCAATATATCAGATACAATTAAATGAAAATGGATGAAGGAATTTGATAAGCTAATGATTGATTTTGTAGATTACATATATAGAATGACAAACTGATCAACAATAGACAACTAGGTTTTGTGATACAATTTTGGACACCTTTTCCATTGATATCAAATGGGGAGTATTATGTAGAGAAATTTGTATTAATGTAATTATATATGTAGGGGGGAGCTTATGTATTTTTTGTTGGAATTAACAAGTAGGAAGTATATTTCTGAGAAGGGGGAGTGAATTAGAAGTACTAAACTTTAACCAATAAAAATTTCAACTTTAAGCATTGCATTCATAAACATATAGAAATAACATGTAAAGAAAATGCATACAAACAAACACTTGACTCGAGATATGATTACACAGAAATGCTCCAATGAGAAGGTAATACTGGGGTGGGGATGACACCCACAACTCTTCACTACTACAATAGTAAAGTTCACCTCTTAGGGTTACATACTTTGACCATTCTCATGATCTTCCCTATGATAGAGGATATAGAGTTGGAAAAATAAAACATCATTGTGGAAGGAGAGTAATCACAAGCTAAACAACAATTAGAGAAAATTTACACAAATTTTAAGAAAATTGATGAATGTATATCTTATCAAAGACCTTCTTATGACAATATAGGCTTTGTATTTCTTCTTGGAGTGAAGTCAACAAAGAAAGATGAGATTGGGATGGAACCAAATTCTAGAATAGAAGTCCCTAAAGAAAAGTTCAAGTGGTCAGATGAAGTTGAGAAAATTGATCCACCAACGAAATTTGATGAACTAAGAACAACAAAGGAAGCTGGAGAATCTAAGAAAGATGATTTATCCAAAAAGGTAAGACATGAATTCAAAGGTAGATGTTCCACATGCATTGGAGTTGGACATATGAAGAGAGATTATACAAGTAAGTCTTTTAAACCCATTTCTAATTTCTATTGTTATGATTGTCATGGTTATGGACATGAGGCAACAGGATGTAAGAAACCTAAGTTTTTTGATGATTATAAGAATAGTAGAATGTTTAGGAATACTAACCCTACAAGTAATGGAAGAAGAAGATCACATAACATATCTAATGATGAAGACAAACCTAATGGTGAAAGGAAGCAGTTTGATTGTTACAAATGTAACAATCGTGAACATATTACAAGGAATTATAGAGTACGTGGGAATTAAAATGGAAATAATTAGAGGAGAAATGTACCTATATGTTAGTTATGCAATAACATTGGACACACAAAAAGATTATGTAGAATGGATAGAGGAAACTTTATCAGGAACCCTAATCATGAAAGGAACAACAACATGAACAATGGAAGGAGTGAAAATGGAAATAACAAGAGTCAAAAAGAAGAGTCAAGGAACATGTTGAGTTATTCAAAGAATCATTTGTGAAGACTTTTAACCCAAAAAGTTCACAAATAGTATGAGAAGGAAAATTCTTTGATCCACTTAATGGAAAGTTGAAGTCATAGATTGTTTTAGACACAACCTGCCTAAATTAAGATATTGCAATAAATAGTAGAGAATTAGTCATCACAACTTTTGTTAGAGAGTGAGTTAAAGATTTTGTAGTTAAAAAAAGGTATAAGACATGGAGAGAAAGTTATGGTTCAGTTTGCAAGTCTTGATGTGATCATAGTAAGTGGAAATTGTAAGATCAAGGTCATTGGTAAACAAAGGCAATATTCTAAGTTTGTGGTAGATAAGCATTTATTACACACTAAAATTTGAAATAGTTTAGGTATCATAAAAAATATTTGATGTATCATTTGTTCACTCAAAGTGTTTTGAGCCAATTGAAGAGAGATTGACAAAAAATGAAGTGTGAAGAAAGTTTGTGAAGTTAAAAATTACGGAAGCCCTAAAATTCCAAATTTGAGGTATTTTATGGTATATTATCTAGTTTGTTAAAGTATTTATAGTTATTGAAGAATGGCTAGTCAGATATTATAAGATGTTAGTGAAATATGAAGGTATGAGTGCAAGAAACATCCATTTGTTTCTTTACTTGATGATCTTGTATGCATATTTTTGCAAGTTCCAAAAAATGCATTACATGTAGAAGATATAAGAAATTATATTAATTATAAAATCAATAATATAGGTGATGGGGAGATTCATGAGGACTTAGAAGTCATGCGTAATAATGACTTATCCCTAAAGTTTGAATATGTGCACCTTGAAGATTTGAATGTAATGAATATATGTTCTACACAAAATTCAATAATCACAAGTGGATCTGAATCATATTGAGAAGAATGATGAAGAATTTTTAGTTTGAGATGAAATTGAGGTATATGATACCTCCCTCTATGGTACAAAATTATAAGGATGGTTTGTGTTTCATGGTGGAAACTGATAACACATGCATGGAAGTTGTAATACCTAGAGTGAAGTTCATTGAGCCTATGGGCTATGAGATGAGCACAAAGCTTATTGAAGGGTATGCACAGATCATAATCATGTTAGAGGAGGATGTACATGATGTCATAGATGGGGGACATATGATGAAAGGTCAAGGATTGTAGAATGTAAGGTCCACAATAAGAAGAGTAAAATGAAAGCAAAGAAAGAGACAGATTCCATACTTAAGGAATCTAGCATGACCAGACATGAATTCAATGAGATAAAGAAAATTGTGTTAGAAATGAAAGCCATTGGGAAGATAGAAGTGTTGATAGCAATACCTATTATAGTGCTAGGACCTTGAGAAGGTGCAAAAGTGGCACAACCATGTGCACAAAGTCTCATTGCACCATATGCAGTAGTTGCACAAGTACAACCTATAAGAGAAAGCTTTGAGCAATCAACAAGGCAGTCAGAGGTGGAAGAACCTATTGTGCAGAGGAAGTCAAGGAGAGTGGTAAATCTTAAGCAAGAACCTACACCTCAAGCTAAGAAAAGAGTAAAATAGAGCAGCAATAGGCCTAGCAAAAGAAGAAAAAACATGCAATTAAGAGGTTCTAAAAGCTCAGAGGATGATGATGAAGATAAATCTATTGACAAAGATGCATAGGAAGCCAAGAAAGCCATAGGAAAGAAAGAATGGAAACCTAAGGTAGAAAATCTGAACACACAGACTATAAATGGAGAAAAGTTTTTTTAGTTGAATAAATCTTATAGTATGTACAACATTATGGATAGGAGAAAATTAGAGAATTCCTTAATTAGAAATATGATTTTGAGGAATAAAAGATTTGACAATATTCATAATAAGATTCTAGAAGACCTATACAATAGGAAGAGAAGTGTAGTGGAAGAAGATCTAAATATGAGGATCTCATCCATAAACAAGTTATGTGATGTTGGATCAAAAGATGAATCTAAAACAATTTTGAAGGGTATTTAGCCCTTGTTGAGGAGTGAAAGAAGACAAATTCTTTTGATGGGAGACAATTATGAGGAAGTTAGACAAGAAACAAAGGAGGGTATATTGAAATATGTGTCCTTAGTACCCAAGCAATTTGTGCAAGTAAAATTTGACAATCTAGTGTATGTACTTGTAGACACACCTTCTAGTAAAGATGAAGAGGAAAAAAGGACACAACAAGCACTATCTCCACCCTACATTGTTATTGGTATTGAATCCATGCAAGTGGATAATACATGCACATAACTATAGACACAAAGGAGAATCCATTTTTAGTGTATGGGGAAAATATTTTTGGCAATATCACTATCTATATGAGCTCTAATGATGAAGGCAAAGAGATAAAGAAGATGAAATTTGAAGAAAAGATAAGAAAGGAAAATGAAGAAAAGAAGATGAAAGAAGAACATGAGAAGAAGTAGAAGGAAGAATAAATGAAAAAGATAGAAGAATAAGAGAATATGAAGAAAGAGGTTGAGGAAAAGAGGAGTGCAAATGAATAGATGAGAAAGAGTATTGTATCTTTAGCAATATTTACAATTGAAACATCAGTAGCAGTACCTATTCCATTTGATGATGAAGACCAAAAAGAGCTATTGGGTACTTTAAGAAGATTGTTTGAGTAAAAAAAATCTGTAAAGTCTTTGGAGAAGATTCTTGCTAAAGTCTTGTAGCACATGTAGAAGATAGTTTCTACAACTATAGCTAATCCAAACTTGCAAGCTATGAAAAAAGAGTTGGTGATGATCCTTGATGCGGAATTCACAACCTTATCTGAAGTAGCAATAACACAAGTACGAGGAAATCATGATACAACACTATTCGACACAATGTGCACTAATGTGCACAATGATTTTAAGGCACTTGATGGAAACATCAAGGAGCTGAGATAGTGTATTTCTAATTGTAAGAAATTATATAGAAAATGTACAATGTCCTATACTTACGTATCTAATTTTGATATAGAGATTGAAGGCCATATAAGTGAGATTCAATCACTCACTACTAGATTGTAGAAAACTGAGATCAAAATTGAAGATTATGAGAATGAGATTGAGAAGATCCACAATGCTATAAGAAGAATTGAATTTTACAAGGAGAAAGTATTAAGAATATTCTCTATTCTTAGAGAATATCTACACCCAAACTTGCAAATTTGTAAAGGCTAGTATAGGAACTTCTTTCAGCAAAGAATTCATATGAAAATTTTTCCTATACTGACTAAATTGCAGTTGAAGTAGCATAGTATGAACTTTGTGCACTCATCAGTATATCAGATACAATAAAAGGAAAATTGATGGAGGAATTTTATAGGCTAATGATTGATTTTTTAGATTGCATATCAACAACAGACAACAAGTTTTTTTGATACAATTTTTGACAATTTTTCCATTGATGTCAAAGGGGGAGTATTATGTAGAGAAATTTGTATAAATTCAATTATATATGTAAGGGGGAGCTTATGTACATGTATTTTTGGAATTAATAAGTGGGAATTATACTTCTAAGTGGGGTGGGGCGGGGGGGGGGGGGGGGGGGGGGGGTGTTAATCAAAAGTACTAAACTTTAACTAATAAAAATTTCAATTTTAAACATTGCATGCATAAAAATATAGAAATAACATGTAAAGCAAATGCATCCACATAAACACTTGACTCCAGATATGATTACATAGAAACCCTCCAATGAGAAGGTAAAATTGGGGTGGGGATGGCACCCACAGCTCTTCAGTACTGTAACAATAAAGTTCACCTATTAGGGTTACATATTTTGACTATTCTCATGATCTTCCCTATGAAAGGTCTACCTTGTTAAAGCTTACAAAGGATTGTTAGATACTACCCTATTAAAGGATTTTAACACCCTATTAGAAGTGAGCCTAGCTAAAGGACTTTAGAGCACTCACTTGGAATATCACCCTATTAAAGGCTTTATACAATGGCTATCAAACCAATCTAAGTCCATAGGATTTCATTCTGCTATAGCAATTATTAGAAAGTACAATGGAATATTTGATTTAATGGACTTACAATCTGATATTGCTGATTATAGATCACAATTCAGCTCTTCTTGATCCTCTCTAATCAGGTATGAAAATGTTGTAACCCTAATTCTTTGTTCTGCTAATTAATTTTGCAATGTTGTCCTTCTTTTATGTCTCCTTCAATCTTGATCAATTCACCCCTTTCACTTCCTTCAAGACTTCTAATAGCATTATATCCTCGTATGCATTCTCTCTCACATGCTATAAAGTATGGGGCTTTGTCTCCTTTAAAAATATTTTGTGACTTAGCATAAGGCATGAATCTATGATCAAGATTCATCCAATTTTCTAGCTCAAATCATTTTATTTTTCTCATTGGTTTCATGTTGATTGCATAGGGAATCCAAATAGATTTGATCTTATCTCTAAGCTTTGAGATCTCTCCATATGTTAGCTCAAAAATGGTTTATATCTTAGTTTTTGAAGGCACAAACTCTTATTCTAATTCTATGTTGCTCAACACTTGTTGATTACTAATGCTCGACACATACCAAATTTCTATCTTGCTCAACACTTGAACTTGTTGGGCATCTATTTCTCACTTGGCACTTGAAACTTGCTTGACATTGTCTATTTGCTTGACATCTAAATGACTCGACACTTATTAAATTTTTGGCTTGACACATATTGCTTACTCAACATCTATATTATACTCAGCATGAACTTAGAAAATTTCTTAAATGTGTTGACACTCAATTGTCAAAACCAATCTGAGATCAACAATCTCTCCCTTTGACATGAGTGAAAAAAACACTTAACTATACATGATGAGTCTAATCTCCTTCAGTATAATATACATTCTATTTGGCATATATACAAAACTTCAAAATTTGTTCAAAATTTTGTAAAGAACCATATAGCTCAAAACTATATAGCTCCCCCAAGTTAATGTGCCTTTTTCTATATCCAAAATCTCTTTGAGTAGAGTGATTTGCCTCTACTAATACTCCTTGTCTTTATTCTAAATTTTGATACTCTTTATCTGATGTGTTCAGTTTCAGTTATGCCATATTTTAAGTTATGCCCTGTTTCATACTATTTTTTCTTCTCTCTATTTATTTTATAACCCCCCCTTTCATTTTGGCTCCGCTTTCACATGTCTTACCTTGCAGATTAAGTGTCCTTCTAGCTTGATTTTTCTCCCTCTTTTTGACACTTATGTCAAAGGGTCTATATAGTGATTGAATATTTTTCCAAGAAGGTTTTGTTTACTTCCATTACAATTCTCAGAGAAGCATCCTAGTTTTGTATTACAACTTCTAGGGATTTGATTTGTATTGTTGTCTCTACTACAAGGTGAACTAAGCCATCTAATGTTGAAAGATTAGGATCTATCTTCACTACATTTTCAGTATAGGCTAGTTCCTTTTGGAGAGTTTCCATGTGAGGGGTTAGGGAAGCTTGTATTTGAACTAATTTGGCTCTAGTATTAGCCTCTTCTATTGTCAATACAGCTAGTTCCTTTTGTGTGTGAAGCATTGTGTAAAAGTGCTTCTCACTTTGAGCTAGATCTTTTGAAAATTGTATGCTTGATAATTTCAAGTTTCTTTCCAAGCTCACTAGTCTTTGATTGGTTTCTTCTATGAAGAGTGAAGGATCACACAACTTTGAGTATTTTGAGAATATATTCTCAAGTACCATCTTCAACTTCTCAATTTTCTTTGCTAGTTCTACATGTGATAGTGTTATTTCATTGGATATTTCCTCATTCACCTTTTCTTGAAACTTCTTCTAAGACCATTGCACGAGTTTTACATTTGTCTCCTAGTCTTCATTGGTCACCTACTCAACAATTTCTAACAATTGTTCCAAAATTGGCTTGGTTTCATTAGGTGCCTACAAGCTGAATGCATCTAGAAAGATGTCTTTTATCTCAATTAGTGCTTGCCTTTTTTTATACTCATTTTTAAGTATCTCCTACTTATTCTTCCTCTCTAATGCCTCTTGCACCTTATTAATCTAGTCTATGTTCATGGTTTCATAGTCATACTTTGGAATGACTATTTCTTCATCTAATGTAGGGTCTCCTTAGTGAAGTACCCTTGCAACCTTTGTGGAGCTCAAGCTTGGTGCTAAAATTTGGATTGGTATTGCTTGACTATTTAGCTTTTGTGGTATTCTAGTAGGAGTCCTAGTGGTTGGTAAATTTACCAAGATTTGAATTTCTTATTACTCTTTTTCCTTTGGAATATCCTTCTCCTCCTCTAATCTTCCTTAGTCAATCACTATTGTTTTTGGTGATGCACCTTGTACTTGTGTAGTAGGAACAAAAGTATACATCTATCCTATTTGTTCCTTTCCTGGCTCCTCAGTAGTTGTAGTAACTTTAGCTATGGTATCAACCTTAATTGATGTATCTTGTGAAGGTTTCTCTTTAGGTTGTCCACATGTAGCTATAGGGATGACATAAGATGTTTCTTGTGTTACCATCTTGTCACTAGATAGGTCAGCTACTACTTTTTGCAACTCATCTAGACTAAACCAATATTGGATTATTGCATAATTGAGCTTGTAGAGTTGATTTATCAAGGATCTTCTTAATATCCTATGTAGTCAATGGATTGATGTTCAAACCAGACTTGTTAGGAACATCCTTCACTCTAATTGTTTCTATAGGTGTAGAGTTTTTATGTGGAGGGCTTGGAGGTGGCAATTGTGTGTCTTGCACACTTTGATCTATTTGTTGCTCCTTAGCACTTGCCATATTTTCTTCTTTTTGTGTTCCCTCCTCCATAGTGTCATCTACTTTTTCCTTCTCACCTTCTCCTTCCTTATCATTTTCATCCTCTTCTCCTTCTTTAATAGTTGTTAGGCCATAACTCAACTTCCACATTTGAGTGGACTTCTTGACAAAATCTTCAATCTTACTTTGAAGAATGTTGACGGCTCTATATTTGGGTGAAAATTTTCTCCCATGCTTCTTATTGGCCTTATTTATTTGTCCTTTGGTAAGTTTTGGCATTACTCAAGGCAATGTAGATTCTCTTATTTCCTTTTCCATGTTAAGAAAATAATGCCATTAATTCTCAACAATAGAATATAAATCTTTGGTCATTGAATTGTCAAGTTCAAGCGGGGTGTTCTGGAACTTAGTCATCATGGTATAGACTAATTCTTCAACCATTTTTGTTCTTCCCTACTCAAATGATTGAAATCAATGCTTTTTAACCTAGTTAAATCTGTATTATCTTTAATATTATCACATATATTTCCTAAATCAGACTTGGTGGTGTGGCTTACCACTGTAAATTGGTTGTTGTCATTTGATTTAGTCCTTTCTTCATCAAATTTAGGAGGTGCAACATATTTCCTTCTTAGTTTCTCCTTTGCTAGACCTTGTTGCTTAGTAGCCTTCTTCTTCTCTTTAGTTTTCTCTTTTTCCTTTTGGGTGGTAGCCCTTGTAGTTTCTCTTGTGGTTGGGGTAGTAGGCTTGGTTGGGCTTGGTTATGTAGTATGTTTACCATTGGGCTGAGTTGTAGGCTATTTTTGAGCTTTTATCTTTTTAGGCTCTAGTTTAGGTGGTGCTTCCTCAACTCGTTCTTCCTTTCCACCTTCTTCCTCTTCAGTATCTTCTCCCATGCCTTCTATCAAGGCAAGTGGCTCTTGGCCCTATTCTTCTGCTTCATCTTCATCATCATCTTCTTCTCCTTTTGTCATCCCTTCTTTGAATTTTGCCTTAAGTTTCTTGAAAATTTTGTCCTTTTTCTTTATAGTTGAAATAATTTTCAATTTCATTTCCACCATAGAATTCACTACATCATAGGTTCCAAAAGGTTTTACACTCTTATCAATTTCATCTGCAAGAAATGTTATGATTATTGCTGATGCCTCATCAATTTTAATTTCACATCCTAAAGGCCTTAGCCATCTCACCCTTGGTACTACTACTTGGATATAAGTATAATCAATGTCAACTAAGAAACAAATATCATTGATATGCTGATCTACTAGAGAGACTAGAATCCTTAGTCTTTGCTTCATGAACTTCTTAAAGTCCTCAAAATAGCTTGTCATGAGGGTTTCAAAATTAGCTCCCATCTTCTCTATGTACTCATTTACTTGTACTGCTATAGACCTATTGGTATTCCAACTTATCTTACCAAAAGAGGTAAACTCATTCTAAACATAAAAAGGGATACATATCAAGTTTGATCGAAACTCACATTAAAATTTTTTGGATCTCCTTATTGCTCCCAAATTCTCCATAATTTGTTGTAGTTGTAGTTCTGTTAGATCATATGCATGATCTTTTTTCACAATTTTATAGCCTACATCCACTGCAATGCATGGCACACTATTTAATTAGCTTGACTGGTATAATTTGTGGGATATGGCCCTCATAGAAATTTCTAGAATTGGATCCTTGATTGTGTCAATGGTCATGCCCCTTTTGTTCCACTTTGCCCCGGTGTTCTTCTCAATGGCTTATTTTGAGTCACTCTTCAGGGCCTTTGGCCATTTTAGGGTTGGGTATCTTGTTACCCTATGTATTATTCTCTTTTCCAACTTAATAGGTCCACCTTCCAACCATAGGAATCCATCATGAATCTTGCTCAAAATTGTTCTTATCCACTCTATTTTGAAGACTGTAGGGAAATCTAGGGCACGGGTCAATCCCTTTCTCTCAACAATTTGGAACTCTTCCTTCAAAACTCCATTCTCACATAATTTGTCATATGCCTATCAAATTTCCATATCACCAATTGCTCCTACCTTTCAATTATAACACTTTCTAACATTGTAGACCATTACTACTTTTGGTGGAATTATGAATAGCACACCAGTAGGGTAACTTTTATATGCAACTTTAGGTATTGGCCTAAAATCTAGTTGCTTAACTTCATTACTCACTAGTTGAACCTCAAATGGTTCCTTATCCTTGGGATTTCTAGAGCTAGAGGCCATTTCTACAAACTAGCTTTTCACAATATAAAAATTATGTAACTGCATAGCTCAACACTTGAGAAATACCTTTAAATTGATGAAATGATGCTTGATTTCTATTGGAAATTGTATAAATTCTTCAATCTTTGGTCACCAATCAATTTTTTTCTCTTCTCACTCTTGCTCTATGTTTGCAATGATAAAAAATGATTGAATAATTGACCTTATAGCCTTCATTACATAGCATTTAATTCTTAGTTCATATACAGTTGTACACTTGACTTCTTATGCAATTTCTGTTTCACTCAACTTACATTAGTTTTCCCATCACTTGGCATCCATTAGAGTTACCCTTACTTGGCTTCAATAGGAGTTCCTTTTTACTTGGCAACCATTACACATTTGGCTTCAACTAACTTTGGCTGGCAGCTCAGCATACACTAGGATTTTACTCAAAATCTGAAGGAAACTTTCCTTACTTAGCAACAGTGTGAAAACTTTGAAGATTTAACCTTGCATCTTTATTCATGTTGATCTATCCTTTTTAGTACTAACTTATTTAGGAATTGATGTATGATAAAGCATTTAAATATTAGTCCCACATACCTTCTTTTTCTTAGTTTGATGAGGTGCAACCACTTGACCCTTTAGGTGAAGTGATCCCTCCATTTTATGTACTACATCCATCTTTCTTCTTCTATGTCTTATTCATTTCTCCTCTAATGTGCTCTACATCTACATTGCCTTTTCCCTTGATTGACTCTGAGTTAGGTGCCTTTGTCCTTGTTGGGTAGTGCTTGCTGATATGTCTAGTCTTCAAAAAACTAAAGGATGAAGTTTGACTTAACCATTTATTGTAGCTTCCACAAAAATGTGTTCTTATGCAATTCTCAGGGATGTGTCCATATTCTTGATAGTAGTGATAGCTATGTCTTTTATTGTAGTCCCAATTGTAGGAATTTTCATGACTTCTTCCCTTGTTTAATGACCATGTGGACTTGGATCTACACTCAAAGGCTTTGTGTCCAGACTTCTACCAATTGTAGTAGTGTCCTTCAAATCTTGGTGTATGCATGGTCCTAGTTTTGCATTCATGTGCTTGATGACCTTGTTTGTTGCACTTGTAACAATGTGTCATGTTTAGAGTTCTTACCTTTGTCATTCCTTTATTTAGTAGTCTTGGATGACTCTCCTTCTTCAGTACTTGTATAGCCCAATCTTGACGTGTCTTTGCTAGATCTAGGGGATTTCAATAATTTCTCAAAGTACTTGATAGCTTTATTTGGCTTGTTGAAGCTTCCAGAAAACTCCTTCTCTCTTTTTAGGTCATTCTAAAATTTCTCATTCTATAACTTCAATGTAATTATCTCAATGTCCTTAACATTCAACTCATGATGGTCATTCATCATTTGACTTAGGGTGTCTAGTTGCATGTTTGAGATCCTAGACAGTTCTGCTAATTTTTCTTCCAATCTATTTGAAAATATTCCTTTTTCCTCTTCAATCATGGTCTTATCCTCTATAGCTTTCTTCTTTTTATTAGTCACCTCACATGGTAGTATTGCTTGTGATTCTTGCTCCAACTTGAGATTTCTGATCCCCTCATCTTGTGCAGTATTCTTGTCCATGAGATCTACAATTGATGCATCAAATTCATAAGAGTTTACATCTTCAAATAACTTTGTGGTGTTAATCTCCTTGTATTGAGTGTCATTCTTAGTTGTGGCAATCTCTGTCATGATCTTTAGCAAACCACTCAAGACATCTCTAGCTTCATCAAGTTGTTGTAGTAAGAGGTATATCTCAATATCCTGATTCTCAATAGTCTTTTCCAACTTCTAAACCTCCATCTCAAAATCTTTTATTTAAGTTGTAAGGCTTTCCATGATGAGAACTTAGCTCTAATACCAATTATTGGAATTAACAAGTAGGGAATACAGTTCTAAGAAGGGGGGCTAAATTAGAAGTACTAAACTTTAACCAATAAAACTTTCAACTTTAAACATTGCATGCATAAACATATAGAAATAACATGTAAAGTGAATGCATCCACACAAACACTTGACACTAGATAATATTACCCAGAAACTCTCTGATGAGAAGATGAAATTGGGATGGGGATGACACCCATAACTCTTCACTACTACAGCAATAAAGTTCACTTGTTAGGGTTACATATTTTGACCATTCTCATGATCTGCCCTATGAAAGGCCTACCTTGTTAAAAGCTTACAATAGATTGGTAGATACTACATTGCTAAAGGATTTTAACACCCTATTAGAAGTGTGCCTGGCTAAATGACTTTAGGACACTCACTTGGAATGTCACCCTTTTAAAGGCTTTATACAGTGGCTATCAAACAAACCTAAGTCCATATGATTTCATTCTATTGTAGCAATTTTTAGAATGTATAGTGGAATGCTTGATCTAATGTACTTACAATTTGATATTTCTGATTATATATCACAATTTAGCTCTTCTTGATCCTCTTTGATTAGATATGAAAATGTTGTATCCCTGATTCTTTGTTCTACTAACTGATTCTGCAATGCTATCCTTCTTCTAAGTCTTCTTCAATCTTGATCAATTCACCCCTTTCACTTCCTTCAAGACTTCTTCTACCATTATCTCCTCACATGCATTCTCTCTCACACTTTGTAAATTATGGGGCTTTGTCTCCTTTAAAATGATTTCGTGACTTAGGGTTAGAAATGAATCTATGATCGAGATTCATCCAATTTTCCCACTCAAATCCTTCCATTTTTCTCATTGGTTGCATGTTGATTGCATAGGGAATCCAAATAGATTTTATCTTATTTATAAGCTTTGAGATCTATCCATATGTCAACTCAAAAATGGCTTATATCTTAGTTTGTGAAGACACAAACTCTTATGTTGATTTTGTGTTTCCCAACACTTGCTAATTACTAATTCTCAACACATACTAAAATTCTATCTTGCTCAGCACTTGAACTCGTTGGGCATCTATTGTTCACTTGGAACTTGAAACTTTCTCGATGCTATTTATTTTCTTAGCATTTGAATGACTTGACACTTATTGAATTTCTAGCTGAACACATATTTTTTACTCAACATCTATATTATACTTGGCATGAACTTAGCAAATTTCTTAAGTGTGTTGATACTCAATTGTCAAAACCAATATGAGATCAACATGTATCAATGTAAAGGAGTGATATGGAATGTAATGATCCATCAAAAAATGAATAAAATTGTTATGTTTTGAAGGAAATTTCTATATAGTCATCTGATTTATTTTTGTTTTGTATAACATCATTTTGTGACTTAGCCAATTTTCCCAAATGTTGTCATCAATGCCAAAGGGGGAGATTATTGGTAGTATATTTTTTTATATGTATTCATGGTTTTCATTTATGGAAACATATACTCAATATTTCATTGATGTATTCAAAGACAAAAAATTATCTAAGTATTAGATAGTTTGTAGGAGTATAGTGTACAATTCTTATCAGTATAAATGATGCACAAAGAGTTAATATTATGCACAACTAAGAAACATTTGTAAGATTATCATGATGACATTTACAAGTGTGCATGTATGTATAGTCAATATGACAGAAGCTACAATGAGTTTGACTATGCTAGAATTTAACAATCAAAATAGAGCATTGCCGAAAATAGAGTTGTGCAACTTTAGGATTTTTTATTTGAAAATAATTACTAAGTAATGTTAAGCCAGCTATGTGAAAATTATTTTATATTATGTCAAGCATGTGAAAAAATTAAAGCCATTTGTGCAACTATTTGTGAATGCACAAGGTATAAGTAAAGATCTTATGTTGCACAAATAGTATGGAAGTGTATTGCACAATGAATGTGTGTAATGCATAGATATTGTAGAAGTTGCATGATTAGAGGTGACATGCAAACTATTGGGAGAACCATTTACAAGGTTTATGTTATCAAAATATGATTTAAGATCAAAGCAAGTGCATGTTGTATCATCAAGCAAGTATTGTATGTATATCTATTATGTGAAGGAGCTAAATTGTATTATTGCATGTTAGGGTAGTGGGCTCTTCTTCCATACATTGTGATTGATCTATCAAATTCTAACAAGGTTGAGGATTCTAACAAGGCCTAGTCCTCTAACAAGGACTCAAGACCCTATATGTACTTCATAGACTCCTAACAGTGTCAATATCCTTAACCAGATCCTATTATTTAGCAAATCATCTAGTCAATATCATCCCCACTAGGGTTTTCCATTGGCCATGGTTACCCTAGTTAACAAATAATGGTGTTATGAGTTCTCTATATGTATGTTTATATTTATTATTCAACATTTTTGGTGTACTTACATATGCAAATTATAAAGTAATTAACAATATTTAGTTGTGGACAAATTTTTTTAGAATACTGGTTCAAGTCCCCCTCTCAGTATTATCTATTTCTAATAGTTATGTCATTGTGTTTGGATTTTGAATGTCACCCAGTTGGTTACTTGTTCTCCTATCTTGGTGGGTGGCCTTTTAGGGCCTAGGATGGGAGGTGAGCTCTTTGTGATTGTTCTTTTTGTTTTGGAGATTGCTTAGATAGGACCTAATGATGGAGTGACCCAATTTTGGGGCACTAATGGTGTCGTTGATGTCATAGTATTGGATATTTCTACATTGTAATACCACTTGTTGTATTGTATATTCATGTTGAAAATGAATGTGGAAGGAATGGATTAAATGTTGTAACTTCAATATTGATAAATATAAATGTAGTTATTGTATGAAATGAGAAAGTTATGTCATCAAGTATTATTGGATTGAAAATTATTTCCTACTTTTAAGTTTATTACTTTGCAAAAAAAAATCAAGTTAAATACTCTCTATTTCCTCCTTGAAATCTTGAATTTAATTCATTGTATTTGAAAGTTCTTGTTATAGAATGTGGATATGTGATTTATTCAATTTATAGATGCAATAACTCATCCTTAAGATCATTAGACATAGCCAATGTTCAATTAAGAAACATTTAGCTTACTTGCACCTTAAAACCTTAGCTTGTATACATTTTAATTAAATTAATGAATTGTACCTTATGTTGAGATTGATCCTTTCAATCCCAACTCTAGGGTAGCTAGTTCTTGGAAGTTCCAACCGAGTGATAAAGGTGAACTAATGAAGACAAATATCTAATGGTTATAGGGTTGGAGAAAGAATAGACAATTCCTTGAAACCGTAATGTAAAAATATCTATGAAGAGAAACTAAGTAAATTTGAAATGTAGAGCTAATATATATAAAGAAATGATGAATTGTATTGAAATGAGAGAGGGGGAAAGATATACATTATGATGAACCTAAAAAATGGACTATCAAACAACATCCAAAAGGGTTGATTCTCCAATTATGAGCTAAGAAATAAATACATTTCAGACAAAACCTAAAAATTGTATAGCGATATATCAAAAACCTAAAAATTGTATAGCGATATATCAAGGGATACCTGGGTTAATCAAGGGTTTACTATGAATTTAATTAGCCCATCAAGGGAACACTGAGAGCCTAATGGACTATGCGTGACATTGATTCTAATTTTGTAGTTCTATAAAATTCCAAAAAGGGTACTCCAATATACAACCTATTTTCCAACCTGAGATCTACAACTTTGCAAAAATAAATAAAATTAATTATTGATGGGGATATTTCCTTGGTTAGACCCAAGTTTTTTATTTAGTATTGAATTGAAATAATTGGATTGCAGAAATGTAAAGAAAATGTACAAATTCACCACAATAGTAGGATTTTGAATCAAATGTAGTGTGCTCACTTCACCAATTAATTTGGATCAAGAATATAAAGATAAATAGATCTTGAAGATGCAACAAAGAATCCTAAATGGATTAACAAAGATCTTGAAGATGCTTCCAATAATTTTTGAATCCTTGAGTTTTAATGAAATAATTTCTTGAGTGATACTTGAAGACTTGAAATCTTGAGCATGAGTGCTTGATCATGTAAGTTGACGATGAGTTGATTTCATGATGTGAAAATGAAATAAGAAGTCCATCTTTTGTAGAGATCTCAAAGTGTTCGGTACCTCAAAATTTTAAATAAGGTGAGACCCATCTTAAAGTGGAGCAGTAAATGCTTGATCATAATAAGATTTTTAAGGGGAGTAAATTAAGCATTATTAACCTAAATTAATAAAGGTCTACTAAAATTTGCAAAATAAGAGGAGATACATAATATTAATTTATATGGGAGATAGAATATTGTCTAAGAGGACTATTTTTAATTATTGATTTAAACTAATTAATAAATGAGGGAATAATATTTAAGATAAATAAAGATCCAAATCATTTTTATTAACTCTAAATTAATAAAAGGTCCAATGATATAAAATTAAATTTTTAGATGGAGGATAGATGGAAAATAAATGGAAATAAATGATAGAATAACATTAAATGGGTCTTATCCCATGGACCCAATATGAAATCTTCATAAATTAGACCACAAGGCACTAGATAATCTTATTACAATCAAGGAGATTAAGAATCATTGTAAGCGCCCAAGGGATTAAACCCTTGATAACTCCAAGATTATAATACAAGAGAAATTGCTAGCTAAAAAGAAGAAAAGAGAGGAGAATGGTTATCTCACCAAGTAGTATGCCTACCATAGTATGAATCACTAAAACAATTGTAGCATAAGGTGGCACTAAATAGTCTAACAAGGTGGTAATCCACTAGTCAACCCATTAAAATGCCTACCCATAAATCAAAATTATTTGTATTACTATGGCATGATCCTATAAAACTATATTTCCTATGTATGGGACTTTGTAAAATGTTATGTATTACCCATAGAAAATATATAGTGTATATGTGTGTGCAAAGGAGAGAGAGAGAGAGAGAGAGAGAGAGAGAGAGAGCCAAGGATTCTCTCTTCCCATAAAGAATCCATGTCTGGTATTATGCCTAATCCATAAATAGGAAAGATTTTTTAAAAGGAGGGCTGAAGTAACAATGAATATATTTGAGAATAGCCTATGATTCATACTAAGTCCACAATGCTAAAGCACCTTAAGAAATACTCAAAATCCATAGTTACTACTCTGTTAGAATGATTCAAGAATGTATAAAGATAGGTAAAATGGTCTATTAAGTGTGTCTATCACGATACTCAATTAAATATAAGACATGAAAATAAGGGACCATGTATACCCCCCTTAAAATGAGAAAATAATTGTTTATTTTGGTATTTAAGGAGGTGATAAAGAAGGTTAAAATAATTGTGGCATCAAGATAGTAAGAACAAGAATAACATAATTCAAATGAAAGAGGTTGAAACTCCTATGAGGTCACAAAAGGGTAGAATGCATGAAACCTCTATGCAAGAAGTTAAAAAGTATATCTTTGAAAAAGGATAATGCACTATTATGAGTCTCCAAGGTAACTTATCTATCTAACATGAAAACCCATTTTTTTATAATATAAAATTGGATGTGACATGAGAAACAAATAACTCCCAACCAAATGAAATAGTGAATCCTTGAAAGAATGAAAATTATGGATAAATTTTCCCTTCCCTACAAGTGTAGGAAAAAGGAAAAATATTACCTATGATGCTACTCACAACTAACATCATGCATGAAAATGATTTCCCAAGAGAGAGACTATGAATGTTACATGGAACAGAGAAACATAATAAGGACCTAAAAGTTATTAAAAGAAATGTGGATTAACATACATTTCACCATAAGAACATATACAAATAACCTTATTATAAAAAAAGTTTCTGAATCTTGTAATATGAAGCTTGAAAATCATTAGTAGAGTGAACATCAAAACAATGATTTATGTAAAATGGAAGATTCTTAAGTTTTTTAGTGTGTTTCTTTCTACATTTAGATCTAGTAATCACCTTAGTAAAAAGAAGTTGAGGAAAAAGGATGTCTTGATCAATAGAAGATGATAAAGGAGAGCATGTGGTCATAGAATCACTTTGTGGAACAAATCCTAATGTATGGGTGATAATAGTATTGAGAGAATTCAAATGCCCCATATCACATAAGGGAACATTGAATTTAGTAGGTTTTCTTGACATATTAGTCAAGTTTTTTATTAGTGACACACACTTATTCAAATTCTATCAAGCTACCAAGCTCATTGAACAGTTCACAATGTTTGCCATGTAATTCAGTTGCTACCAAGTATTTTGGACTAATCCCAGTGGTTATCAAGTAGATTCAGTTAGTGTGAAGTCCATCAGTTCAAACTGTGCATTTTTGTATAGACCAACTTTATTAGTGGTTATAGAGCATTACAGTGTCTACCAAGTTCACAATTCATGTGATGCAAAGCCAGTGTTAATCGAGCTACTTTATGCTAACCAAGTGATTCAATGTTTGCCAAGTTGCATAATATTTGCCAAGTCACTAGTGCTAACCAAGTTCAAGACTACTTGAAAGTGATCAGTATGGACCGAGCTTCTACATCTACCAAGTGCATGATGATGCCAAGTATTAATAGTGGATGTTAAGTTTTAGAACCTTGTCGAGTCAGTCTTTAGAACCTAAGTATCTTCATGTGGGTCAAATTTGTAATATTTGTGTTAACTTGAATCATGGCCAATTTTATAATTTTGTAATTTGGATTGGTGTGTGTGTGTGTGTGTATATATATCTATATATATATATATATATATATATATATATATATATATATATATATATATATATATATATATATATATATATATATATATATATATATATATATAATGTATTGTATCATATCCAATAAGTAAGAATGCAAATATGAATTTGAATCTCGATGTAAAAGTTAAAGTTATGAATGCAGTAGATAAAGAGTAAATTGTGAAGGCCATAACAGTATAAGGAGCAACATGGACATATCTATCATAGAAAGGTGATTAGTACACTAAGGAATCACTATCAAAAAATTGAGTTGCATATTAGAGATCTACTACTTCATCCTAACAAGTGAAGTAGTTGAAATCCTTTAACAAGGTAGACCCAATAGTCTTTTATAAATCTTTTTACTGAGTGCATACTTCATTGTATGTTTGTAAATTCTCTCAAAAGGTGGACCTAGCAGTTCTAATTGCTCCTAAAAGGGTATATCATTAGAAGTGATCAATGTAAGCCTTAATAGGCCAACTTTATGTTGTAGTAATAGAGTTTGTGGGTGTCATCCCCACCCAAGTTTTTCTTTTTATTTGGAAGGTTTCTGGGTCACCAAATCTTTGTGTTCAAGTTTTATGGATGCTTTCATGTTTTCAGTTTCTCATGCATGCAATTAGATAAGATGTGATGAATTAAGTGCTAATTTATTTATTCGATTAAGAATTAAAACTGGTAGGGTTTTAGAAGTTACTAATTCACCCCTCCCCTCTCAATAACTTAGCATAGTCTTGAATATTTCCAACAATTGGTATCAGAGCTTTGTGGTTCTCAGGAGAAAGTTTAACAGCTTGAGTAAAGATCAAGGATATGAAGATATTTAGACTTGACAAAGCTATTGACAATGAAAAGTTGGATCTAGAAATGGTTAGTGCCAAACTCAAGAAAGCTAAGGAGCAACTTTCTCAATCCCTGAAAGTAAGAAAGGAACTTGCAAATCAAATGAATGATCATCTCTACATTGAAGAAAGAATTGAAGACTTTCACCCTTCAAGAAACTTAGATGAAGCAAATGATGCAATCAAAGAACTCCTAGGGAAGAATGGTTCCCTACAAGAAGAAGTAAGAAAGCTAAAAGGAGAACATGAAATTTAATCAATAAGGTTATGTGAAGTCTTGGAATATAGAAACAAGATAAAAGAAGAGATGGATGGAAGCAAAAATGAAATCCAGAACCAATCCCTTCAGCAAGAAGACCTTATTGATTAGCTCTCTAATGCAAATGAGGAAATCATGAACCTAAGATTTGAAAATGAAATAATGAGGAATGATCTAAATTTTGAAAGGTAAATCAATGAAAGAATAAAAAATGATCTGAGATTTGAAAGATAGATCAATGAAAGATTGAGGAATAACCTAAACTTTGAGAAGCAAATCAATGAGAGAATGATGAAATCTCAAGAAGACATGGATCAACTGACTGAGCAAAACCTCTATAGAAAAAAAGGAAAAGTAGGAATTGGATGGAAAGAAGAAGGTGAATCCTCCAAACAAGGTGCTTAAAAGAATCAAATACCTACTTGCAATCATTGTGGTAAGATAGGTCATACATCAAAAAAATGTTGGAGCAATAGAAAAGATAAATTCAATAGAAAATGCTACAATTGCAATCAACATGGTCATAGGGCTAATGAATGCAAAGAGAAACCAATATTTGAAGACAACTATCATAAATGTAAGAAACATGGACACAAGGCATCAAAATGAAAAACAAAGACATTAAATCCTATAGAAGAAATTGTGAATGCAATATTTGGTTAGGACTACAATACCTAGTGTAGATGTCATTATTGTGGAGAATTTGGACACATTGGTATGAATTGTGTTAAACGTCATATGAGGAAAAGAGATACCACTAAAAGATGTTTCATTTGTATAGAACTTGGTCATCTTTCCAAGAATTTTATGAATACTGGTAGAATTGAAGATGAAAAGAAAGCAAAGGCTGATAACATCCAAAAGTAGATGAGACAATAATGGATTCCTAAGTCTACCAAAGATATTGGTCTAAGCAATAATGGTCAAGTCACTCAAGAATTAGGTGAATATACCATTTTTAACTAAGTTCTCAAGGAAGAATTGGAACTAAGTTATCAAATAAAACATCTAAATCAATTCCAGCTGAAAGGTGACAAAGATCCAAATCTGTATACAAGATACAAAGGATCACCAAGCAAGATCAGTATCATTTATTAGTGAGTTACCTTCTAAGGTCGGTTCATAGACTCTATCGAGCAAGGTATTGAATAACAAAGGCACTTATGGTTAATGAATTGTGGAGATGTCATCGAGTAATCAATTCCATATAGTGGATAATAGTCCATGAACTTGTCTACCTCCTTACTGAGCATTAACGGAAAAGTTTTAATAAAAGGCATGGAATTGAGATCATTTCTTACCGTGAATTTTTTAGTGCTATTTTCAATGTAACCAAAGTGACTTGAGTGAATTTCTTGCAATTTTTTTTCAAAGTTCTCTCAAGCTACCGAGCCAAAATGGCATCCAACAACAACAAGGTCAAAAGAGGGTCTGACATGTTAGTTCGATGAGTTTAATGGAAAGCACCAAATTTCAAGCTCATGCCCACGGTTGTTGAAATCCTAGACCCAAGTGAAGCTTAATCCCAAATCCCTCCTAAGATACTTCTTGTTAACAACATTTATACTCATTTTAAATGTGCTATTCAAGAAATTTGTACTCTGGAGATGGATGATGCCCTAGGTTAGTTATGTGTTGATGGAACTCTAAAATTAGAGCATCAACATCTGCAACCAAAAGGATTGACACATACTCCCCATATGACCCAAGAATTTCAAATTAAATGGATTAGGTTTATCCTTAGCTGGGTGCATAATGGATAGTTGTGGTTCGAACAACTAATTCTAATAACAAAGAAGATGATTTATCGAATCACTAGCCTCCTCATGCTAGCCAAAGCTAAAACAACTAAAACCCTAGGTCAGGAAGAGTTGGAGAAGAAAACCCTAGCTGAGTGGGATGGCAGGGGTATGAAAATTAGTAGTGTTACATATGTAGAGTTGAAATTTAGACTTCAAGTTATTGCACATAAGATATACAGTTCAAGTTGTCTTAATAGTGTTTCATGTGAAGCCATTTGGCATATAAATTGGTTAAGAATAAATTAACTTATGACCTTGCCGATCTATTACTAAGGAAATTCAATAAAAATATGAAAAGTATTAGAACATCAAAGAATAACCTATGAAAATTTGGTTCACTATTAACCTGTCTATTCTTTTATGTCCAAAAGTTCTTCCCTTCTAAAGGCACTATAGTCAAGATAAAAGATGTGCCTATACTTACCAAATAAATGAATATATTGCAGAAATGGGTGAAAACTATGGAAGCATCATGGACAACTACTTCAATGTATTCAAAGAGAAAATGAATAATAGGTTCAAGGTTCCAAAGAAGTTAGTTGAAGACTATAAGGATGATGTGTTCTTCATTGTGGATAGTGAAAAGCTATATATCTAGGCAGTTAAGCCTAGAGTTGCATGTGTGAAACCTCTTGGCTATGAAGTGAATATTGATGTGACCAAGGATATCATTGAAGCCCTTGTCAATGAACTTTTTGATCCCAAGGCCCCCTTTTTTGGAACTTATGATGAAGCTAAGGCCAAAATTGAGATAGAAATAAAGCTCCCATAGGCAGTTAATAAAGGGAAGAGAAGGATACCAAAGATGAAATCAAGTGCACCTCTCTTGTTAACCAAGGGTAAAGGTGAGGATGTGGAAGAAGTAGAGGATGAGGAATAATCCAAGAAAGAAGAAGAACCTTTGAAGAAAAATGGAAAGGTGATCATCACCAAGCCTGCAAAGTCATCCACTATAGTCTTCACGAGGAGGTCACGAAAGAAAGGATGTGACATGGTATTTAGAAAACCTCCACCCACCTTCCAATATAGGTTGAAGTAATTGGAAGAAGGTGCATAAATAAAAAAAATTTAAATAATTGAAATATGAGACTAGGATTGAGGCTGAGGAGAAGCAAGTTGAAGAACTTATGCTAATCAAAATGGTTAAGTGGAAGTACTCACCAGACAAGATCATGTCTCAAGTCTCCAATGAATTAGTAGAAAAGATAAAGCCAAGATGGGATTTTTATATGCAAATAGTCAAAGAAACATATGCACAAACCTTGAGGTAGTTACTACTAAGAATATTAGATGTTGAGGTGAAATAGTCATTAAAGAAAAACAAAGAAAAATTGACTCTAAGATTTAATACTTGTTTGGTTTTCATTAAAGACATAGAGTATGTTGTTAGACATGCTAAAAATATTTATCATATTCATAAACCAAGTGAATTTCCAATTGATGTAAAGGATGATGATGAAGAATAAGATAAGGAGAAAGATGAGCAGGAAAATGTTGAAGAAGTGACTCACTTTGATAATGAAGAAGATGAAGAGGATCAAGGTCTAGAAGCTACCAAGGAAGAAAAGCAAGATGATGAGAAGACTAACCCAGTCAAGATAGTTGTAGTAATTATTACCTCTCTTCCTCACTCCTTGAGAAAACCATTGAATACATCAAGTATGGAGACAACTTCATCAAGTTTGGTTGTAACTACTACTGATAGATCAAATGTCCAATCACTCTTTGCCCCAACTCAGCTCAATATATCATTGATAGAAGTGACTTCCACTTCATCCACGAAGCTACAAACTCCTTCTTCATCTACCAAGTTGATTTCTTTAGTCTCCACTTCTATAATTTTGAATTCTTTTGTTTTGAGTACATACATGGTAAGCTCTCTAGTTTTCTCCACTTCAGTTTTGGATTCTACAATTTTAACTTCATCAGTTTTTGATTCTTCAAGTATTTCTATAAGTGTTCCATCAATTAGTATAGTATCAATTTTTACTACAAATCCAAGTACATCTACTATTGTTTCCATTCTAGGTACAAAAGAAATAAGTGCAAGGATAGTTGAGCCTAAGGTTCAATCAAGTACATTTTTTTTGGGGAAAGGAAAGGAGATAGAGGAAGACATAGATTTAGATGAGGAAATGGTAATTCCCAAATGAGATATTTACAATCTTTCTACATACCAAATGCACATATTTGGTGAGCTCCTCTAGAAAAAGGCCAAACAACAAAGATTAAGAGAGAAGAGAGACAAAGAGTATGAGATAATAGATGATGCCAAGAATATTTTGACCGAGGCAATAGGAATTGAGGTTGATTCTTCTCAACCTATTCCGTATTAGCTAGGAGGAGTAGTCCAAAAATTCAATGAGGACACCAAAGGTTAATAAAAGCTTGTTGAAAATTTTGAAAAGCAATTTAACAATAAAGTGTTAGAGCACATTGCTTAGGAAATAGCCATTTATCAAGTTGAGCTTTCAACAATTTTGGTCAATCTCGAGGCATCCTATTTAAGCGTGTCATCACTTTTTGGGAAACTAAAAGATGTCCTAAAATATATAAAGGAAATAAAGGAAAAATTGTCTAGAATTGATATAGATCTTAAAGAAAGTTCTCAATAGCTGCAACTTGATCCTAGTTCAAGCTCTACACATTTCAAGATAATTAGATTTTTGTCAAACATGCAAGCTAAATTGTTAAGAGAAGAAGCATGGATCTGCTCAACATTGATTGACATACAAAATATGATCCTTCTAATCATGGATGCTATGCAGAAACATATTGTATATTCAAAGAATTTGATCCATGATAACAACTTCTATGTTGTGGACCACATGATTAAACTATTAGTATAGGTACAAATTGCAGTTCATACATGCAAGGTCTTGCAAGAAAATTGGGATAAAACCTTGGCAATCACCCTCAAGGTACACTCTAAATTTTTATCTCATTTTGGTATCTCTATGTAAATAACTTAGAATAATTTTTTTGCATTACTATCAAAAAGTGGGAGAAAAGTTACATTGGAGAAATGTTACATGTACATGGGAGAAAAGTTATATTGAAGGAAAGTTATATATAGAGAGACACATAGTATGGGGGAGAAACATGCTATAGTGAAGAATTTTTATTAGTAAGACATGTTGTACATAGAAAAAAATGTATATTATACTGTATATACTTAAAAAGATCAATTTTGAAAAATCTAATATATATAGTATACTCTTCTGAGCTAGTATCACATAGTGATGAATAGAAGGTATTCAGTTTTGGTCTAATAAGTATTTTGTCACTAATGCCAAAGGGGTAGATTGTTGACATATCAATCAAGTTTTTTATTACTGACACACACTTATTTAGATTCTATATAGCTACTAAGCTCATTGAATAGTTCATAATGTTTTCCATGTAATTTAGTTGCTATCGAGTCTTTTGGACAAATCCCAGTGGCTACTGAGAAAATTCAGTAAGTGTGAAGTCTAGTAGTTCAAACCATGCATTTCAGTATAGACCAACTTTATTAGTGGTTACCAAGCATTTTATTGTCTACCAATTTCATAGTTCATGTGATGTGAAGCTAGTGTCAATCGAGCTACATTATGCTAACCAAGTGATTTAGTGTTTTCTGAGTTGCACAATATCTACCGAGTCACTTGTGTAGACTAAGTTCAAGACTACTTAAAATTGATTAGTATGGATTGAGCTTCTATGTCTACCAAGTGCATGATGATGTTGAGTATTGATAGTAGATGCCAAGTGTTAGAACCTCACCGAGTTAGTTTTTATAACCCAAGTATCTTCATGTGGGCCAACTTTGTAATATTTGTGTTAACTTGTATCATGACCAACTTTGTAATTTTTTAATTTGGATTAGTATATATATGTAATGTATTGTATCATATTCAATAAGTAATAGTGTGAATATGAATATGAATGTGGATGCAAAAGTTAAAGTTATGAATGTAGCAGATAAACAACAAATTGTGAAGGCCATAATAGTATAATTAGATGCAGAGACATATCTATAACAGAAAGGTGATTAGTAGACTAAGGAATCTCTATCAACAAACTTAGTTGCAAATCAAAGATCTACTACTTCATCCTAACAAGTGAACTAGTTGAAATCCTTTAAAAAGGTAGACCTAACAGTCTTTTATAAATCTCTTTACCAAGCGCATACTTTATTATATGTTTCTAAATCCTCTCACAAGATGGATCTAGCAGTCCTAATTGCTCCTAACAAGGTAGATCATCAGAAGTGGTCAATGTAAGCCTTAATAGGCCAACTTTATGCTATAGTACTAAAGTTTGTGGGTATCATCTCCACCCTAGTTTTACTTTCTATTTGGAACGTTTTTGGTTCACCAAATCTTTTTGTTCAAGTTTTATGGATGCTTTCATTTTTTTATTTTCTCATGCATGTAATTCGATTAGATGTGATGAATTAAGTTCTAATTGATTTATTAGATTAAGAATTGAAACTAGTAAAGTTTTAGAAGTTACCAATTCGCTCTTCCTCTCTTAGTAACTTAGCATAGTCTTGAATATTTCCAACAGGTTCATCATGAGTAAATGAAGAAACCAAATTGGTAAAAAGAGGAGCGACTCAATTTCTAATGAATGATAAATCATTAACTCTATACTCCATAATAAAAGTAGGATTAAAATCTAAGGTATCCTAGTCATATATAGATAAAGAAGAATAATAAGGTTCCTCTTTAGTTTCAAGTGTCCTCACTTCATGGAGGGGAAGAGAAACTTGAGCATATTTTACATTTAAACTAGGATTGGGTGCATGATCACCATGTAAATTGTATAGAAGGTTATTGTAAACAAACCTAACCTTACAATAAAAAGTAGAGGGAATCATGTGCATAGATAAAAACCAAGTTCTTCCTAAGAGGAAGTTATAAGTGAGAGGACCATGCATAATACTATAGGAGTACCAAATGTCACTGTACCCACTTTAATAGGTAGCATTATAATGCACAATTTTTTCTTAGCAATGTTATTAAATCCTCCAACATGAATATCACATAGTTGAATAGTAGAAAGATAAAAATTCATAGCCTTTAATATATCCATACTAAAAATAATCAAACCAAATCCGCTGTCAATAAAATTACATTGTAACTAGTTTTATTAATAGACACAAAAACTCTAAGAGGGTCATGATTATCTTGAATCTCTTTAGAAGGAAAATCCCAATTATTAAATGCAAATGAAGGTGGGATAAGAGTAGTATGAATGTATTGTAAGAAGGAATTGATCTTATCTTGATTAGGAGGTGGAAAAGAGAGATTGGGTAAAGCATTTTACATGGTTTCGTGTTATGTAAGAGGTGTTTGAAGAAGTTCCCAAAGAGAAATATAGGTAGGGATATTACATAATTGTTACCAAATTATAATCCAACCCCATATTCTAATGAAGATGGGGTGGAGGAGGAAGAACTAGTTGAAAAGGTGGAAGATATGTAGTAGGTTGAGGATTATTCTTTCTATGATAGGTGTGAGACACTTCTTGAGAATATAAAGGATCACTAGATTTTTCCTTAATAGTTAATGGAGGACATCCTTTAATAGAAAGATGAGGGAAAACTTTAAGAGTGAATATAGGTTTAGAGACATTAACTTGATTAATATTTTTCATATCCATAGATGTTTCACTAGAAGGGAAAGTTGTAAAGAGACAACCATTATCCTTTTTTCCTAGGGAATCCATATAATATGAATTGTAGATATCTATTAATGTTTCCTCTGTTAGAGTGTGGTTGTCATTACACTAGAAGATTGATTTTTAAATGCCCAATATAACCATTCAAATTATAGTACATGGGAGGAGGTTAAGCCCTTGTCATGAATCCAAAGGTGAGTGCTAAATAAATTTTTAAAAATCTCCCCCTTAGCATTATTCGAGGGTCTAAGGATTCAAACCCGTGACCAGGCTCTAGTACCACTTTTTAGAGTGGGGTCTATGTTGTGTGAAAAGATCAATATATCAATGCTCAATAAAACCACTCAACTTGCAGTGAACATGATATAGTTAAGACCATATCATGATACCTAAGGGGAACATTGAACAAATTTCCAACACCCTCTTTACTATCAGTATTTGATAAAGAAAAATTCAAATTGAGAGAAGTATTTATAATACCTAGTAACTCTAAAATATTTCTAGCTTATGTGTTTGGAGAAGATGAAATATCAACCTTTTCTTGGTGAAAATAAAAGCCATCAATCATCATGTTATCTTTTTCATGAGGAAGAGAATATTCAGCATACTTGTTGAGAGGTTCGTCCTAGATAGTGACATTATCAGTAAAGGAAACATCTTTATGAACAAAGCACACCATAGAAGAAGATTGATCATGAGTTAAAGGAAGGTCCAAAAATGAGAGATAATTAAAAGAATATATAGAAGCATTATCAAAAATGTGTCCCCAAAGGTAAGGCCTAAAGGATGAGAAGAGGCAATATTAATCCACTATTGGTCTTAGATTGGTTTTGAAAATTGAGTATCAACACACTTAAGCAAATTCTAAGGTTGATGCCAAGTATAATATAGATGTTGAGCTATAGTTTGTTTCAAGCCAAAAATTCAACAGGTGTCGAGTGAACTTTAGGTGCTAAGAAAGTTCCAAGTGTTGAGTGACAAGTGATGTCGAGTCACTATAGGTGCCGAGAAAAGTATAGGTGTTGAATGAAATAGAGTTACTATAGTAGCTAAGATAGCCAAAATTCCTATATGTGCTGAGCATTAGGAATTAGTAAGTTCTAAGTAACACAAAATTAGCATATGAGTTTGTGTCTTTACAAACTCAGATGAAAACCATTCTTCGTTAGGATAAACCACGGATAGAAATAAAAAACTACATGCAAATATAACCAATAACAAAAAAATAATAGATCACATAGAAAATGAACACAAGGCACTAAGATTTAATGTGGCTCACCCAATCCCTAGGCTACATCCACCAAACAACAAGTCCAATCTTATTACAATCTAGTGATTACAACCTAACTACAATATGTAATCCCTTATAGCTTAATACCACCACAAGAACCAATTTCACATCACACTATATTGAAAATACCCAACTCTAAACCCTTTTATACAAGTATTAAAATGATTTAGGGTTATAACATGTCGGCCATAAATTAGCCATAACTTTAGTCGTGAATCTATGAATGGAAAATCTATGAATAGTACCAAAAATAATTTTTTTGGGTGATGCCTCGAACCCAACTAATTATGAAGCATCTACAGTACTTTCCTGATCAATCACCACAATCTAACAATCTCCCACTTGGGGACTGATCAGGCTCCACACTAAACAACAATCTCCCACTTGGAGATTGATCCTATCACAATACTACTACCACATGGGGCTCCCACTAGATCAAACAAACCTAGACTTTGCTGTTCTTTTATTTATATTTAGTCTAAAAGACCAACCGAAGCTAAAGAGGAGTTCAACTTCTCTCGTGTTACAACCTTTGTCAACATATCTGTTGGATTATCATTGGTATGTATCTTCTCCAACTTTAACTATCCATCCTACAAAACTGACTGAATGAAATGGTAGTGCAACTGTATGTGTTTGGTCTTAGAATGCAAAGTTGAATTCCTTGCAAGATGAATGACACTCTGACTATCTATGAACAAATAATTATCCTTCTGAGGATGTCCCAATTCTTCCAAGAAGAACTAAAGCCATATCATCTCCTTGGCTACCTCTGTAGCAGCAACATACCCTACCTTTGTAGTGGATATAACATTAATCTTCTGTAACCTAGAAACCCAGGTCATAGCTGCTCCAACAACAATAAAGACATAACCTATAATACTCTGTCTGGTATCAATATCCCCTACCAAATCTGAATCAACATAGCCCTTTAAATTAATAGTAGAGCCCCAAAAGTGTAAACATTTATTAGATGTTCCTCTCAAATATCTAAGAATCCACTTGACAACATTCCAATGCTTAAATCCTGGATGAATCATATACCTGCTAACGACTCCCACTGCATGAGCAATATCTGGCCTAGTGCATACCATAACATACATCAAGCTTCCTATAGTTGAAGCATAGGGTACCTTGGACATCTTATCCTCCTTTTCCTATGTCTTAGGACACATCTCCTTAGTCAATTTCAAATGACTAGATAAAGGTGTGCTGATAGCTTTAGCATTCTCCATAGAGAAACGTTGCAACACCTTCTCAACATAATCAGCCTGAGATAGCATTAATGTTCTGTTATTCCTATGTATGCAAATCTTCATACCAAGGATTTGTTTTTCTGCCCCCAAATCCTTCATAGTAAATTCATGTGCTAATTGGCATTTTAGCCCCTTAATATGATCCATGCTAGACCCAGCTACAAGCATATCATCAACATATAAACATAAAATAATGTAGCTATCATCATCCAACCTCTTAAAATAAACACAATAATTTGAATGACACCTGTTATAGCCATGTTCATGCATAAACTTATCAAATTTTAGATACCATTGTCGAGGTGCTTGGTTCAAGCCATATAAACTTTTCTTCAATTTGCACACAAAGTTCTCCTTACCTTTGACCTCAAATCCCTATGGTTGAGCCATATATATATTTCTTCATCCAAATCACCATGAAGAAAGGTTGTTTTAACATCCAACTATTCTAAATGTGAATCTTCAGTAGCCACAAGACTTAAAATAGTATAAATAGAAGTCATTTTAACAATAGGAGAAAATATCTCATCAAAATCAATTCCCTTTTTCTGTGCAAATCCTTTTACAACTAACTTGGAATTAAATCTTTGCTTACCTCCTTCCTCTTCTTTTAACTTTTAAACCCACTTATTCTATAAAGCCTTTTTACCTACAGGAAACTTACATAGATCCCATGTCTTATTCTTCAGCAAAGAGTCCATTTCATCTTTCATTGTAGACTCCCACTGAATCTTAGTATCCACCTACATAGCTTCATCATAACTTTCAGGTTCACCAACATCAGTAAGTAAAATAGAATACAAAGAGGGGAAAAATCTTTGTGGAGGTCTAATTTTCCTCGTTGGCCATCTAACATTCACTGGTGTGTTTGGTATTTATTGTTGTAGTTGTTGCACATCATGAAGAATGGCTAGAACATTAGCTTTTGGAGTATCATCCAGCATTACATAATCATCTTCTTTCTTCTCATGTTGCTATAATAGATCTTTGTACAACACTTTCTCATTGAATATAACATCCTGACTTCTTACAATTTTATGATTTTCAAAATCCCAAAGCCTATAACTAAATTCATTAATGCCATATCCAACAAAGACACATTTCTTTGATTTAGGTTCTAGCTTGGTTCTATTTTTAGAGTCTATATGAGAAAAAGCTTCACAACCAAAGGTCTTGAGAAAAGAATAACTCACCTTCTTACTAGTCCATGCCTCCTCTGAAATACCAAAACCCAAAGGAGTAGAGGAACCTCTATTAATCAAATATACTACAGTATTGATAGCCTCTTCCCAAACATGTAAGGGAAACCTAGCATGCAACCTCATGTTTCTTGTGCACTCCATTATAGTCCTATTCATGCGTTTAGCCACTCAATTTTCCTGTGGAGTCCTTGGAACAATTTTTTATCTATGAATACCATTAGTGGAGCAATAATCTTCAAATTCATGACTACAATATTCACCACCATTATCAGATCTAAGACATTTTAATTTCTTACCAGTCTCATTTTTAACCAAGCATTTCCATTTCTTAAAAGTTTGAAATACATCAAATTTTTTTCTAAGGAAATAAACCCATACTTTTCTAGTTGTTTCATCAATAAATATAACATAATAATGAGAGCCACCAAGGGAAGATACATGAGCTGGTTCCCATACATCTATATGTACAAGCTCTAATTTCTCCTTTTTGTTTTCCTTCTCAGTCTTTACAAGACTCACTCTTTTTTGTTTTCCATACACACAACTTTCATAGAAATCCATATTAACACATTTCAGACCTGTAAAAATTTCCTTGAATGAAGTAATTTCACACCTTTCTCACTCATGTGCCCAAGTCTATTGTGCCACAGTACTGTATCAGAATCTACAACAACTATTTGTTCTCCCTACTCAACTATAGTAATTGTTCCTAAACATTCATTTTTCTCTAAAACAATCAAAGTAGAAGGAACAATATGACCTGTACAAAGATATAAGGTGCCTACTTTCACAAGTTTTGCTACTACAAGGGAACCTTTTGAAACCTTCCCATTTTTATCATTAAAAGTAACTACACAACCTTTATCATCGAGTTGCCGCACTGAAATTAAATTCTTACTCAGCCTTGGAACATGTCTTACCTCATGTAGTAGCCAATGATTCCCATTCTGCAACTTAATCTTAATTTTTCCCTTCCCAAAAATTTGACAAGATTCATTATCCCCCAAATAAAAAAGCCCAAAATCCCCTTGGACATAATCAATGAAATAACCTCTATGAGGTGTAGCATGAAATGAAGCACCATAATCTAAAACCCATGAATCATCAACACTTTCTAAAGACAGAAGCAAAGCGTCCTCTTCAAATTTGTTACTTACCACATTTTCCTCCTTGTCTCCATCTGATTTATCTCCTTCATTTTTCTTTTGATTCCAACAATCTTTCTTTTTGTGCCCTGGTTTCCCACAGTACCAGCAATCATTTGGTCCTCTCAATTGAGACCTCTTCCCCTTTGACTTTCCTCTTGATTTCCCATGATTTCCAGAGTTACTTCCTCTCTTAGTTGTTCTGCCCCTAGTTTGTGCATTCAAAGCACTTCTTGATGTAGATCCACCTGAGGATTTCCTATGAGTTTCCTTGCTCAAAATAACAGCAATCACATCATCATATTTTAAGGTACTAGATCCAAGAATGGAATTATTCACTGCCATTACCAAGTCATTGAAGCTTTCAGGCAAAGAATACAAAATCAAGAGAGCCCTAATTTCTTCATCAAAATTGATACCCACAGAAGATAACTAACTAGTAATAGTTTTAAACTCATTTAAATGATCTACAATAAATCCACCTTCTGCCATTTTCATAGTAAATAAATGCTTCATGAGAAATACCTTGTTTGAACCGAAGAGCTTTTCATACAGTGTCACTAGGGTTTTCATCAAATCTTCTATCATCTTTGCTTGTGTAATATTAAATGCCACTAATGGTGCCAAGCATAATCAAATTCTTCTAAGTGCCTTTCTATCCAAAAGATCTCATTCAGCCTCTGACATAGTTCCCTGATTCTTGACTTTGCCTTCCAACGGCTTCCATAAATCCTTTTGATATAGATAATCTTCCATTTGCATCTTTGATAACTGGAAGTTCTGCCCATTAAACTTGTCAACCCTCAGCTTACCCTCATCTGCCATCACTTCCACTCAACCGTGAGACTCCCACTTAACCGTGAGACTTTCCTACTAAAAGACAACCTCACTCCAATACCACTCGTTAGGATAAACCACAAACAGAAATAAAAAACTACATGCAAATATAACCAATAATAGAAAAGTAATAGATCACACAAAAAATGAGCACAAGGCACCAAGATTTAATGTGGTTCACCCAATCCCTAGGCTATGTCCACCAAATAGCAAGTCCAATCTTATTACAATCTTGTGATTACAACCTGATTACAATTTGTAATCCCTTACAGCTCAATACCACTGCAAGAACCAATTTTGCATCACACTATATTGAAAATACCCAACCTTAAACCCTTTTATACAAGTATTAAACCACTTTAGGGTTATAACATGTCAGCCATAAATTAGCCATAACTTTAGTGGAAAATCTATGAATAGTACCAAAAAAAAATTTGAGACGATGCCCCGAACCCCACTAATTATGAAGTATGTACAATACTTTCCTGATCAATCACCACAATCTAGCATTCTTGAGCTGACTCAAGATGAATCTCAAAAGATCTAAAAGATAAGATTGAATCTTTTACAATCCCTATGCAATCAACATGCAAACAATCAAAAAATTGGAGAAAGCATGCAACCAATAAGAAAAGTGTAAAGATTTGAGTGGGAAAAGATGGATGAATATTGATCGTGGATTCATACCTAACCCTAAGTCTCAAAACCTTTATAAGGAGCTCAAAACCCCATAATCTAGAGTAGAGAAGAAGAGAAAAAGGTCATGTGGAAATGCAAAAGTGAATGCAAGTGAATTTTTGGAGGAAGTAAAAGGGTTGAGAAGACTTAGATGAAGAAGAGAATTGTAGAATAAGTTGCTCATTAATAGAGCATCAACACTATGAACATAGAGTTATTAGATCAGGAAGGATTAGAATAGATTGAGTAGAACAAGGATCTAGAATCAATAATTGAAGATTGTAAGTCATCAGATCAACACATTCTACTATACTTTCTAACTAGTAAATTAGGAGAATGAAAACCCTATGATAATAGGTTGGCTTAACAACTATTTTGTAGAACATTTAATAAGGTGATAAATTCTTTAATAGGGTGGCATTCCAAGTGAATGTTTGTAAATCCTTTAGATAGGTCACCTTCTATAGGGTGTAAAGCCTTTAACAGGGCAAGCCTTTCACAAAGCAAACCATTGTTGATGGTCAAACTTTGTAACCTTAATCAGTTACATATTGTTGTAGTGATAAGTTGCGGGTTTATTCCCCACCCCAGCTTTACCTTCTCATTTTAGAGGGTTTTTGGGTGACCAAAATATCATGTTAGCTATTTTCATGCATGTCTCTATTTTCATGTTAATTATATGTGTTAGATGCATGTGAATAATCTCAGTTAAAAGTTTTAGAGGTTAAAGTTTGGAACTTTTGATTCAACCCCCCTCTGAGAAGTAAATCTTCCCACTTGTAAAATTCAATAATTGGTATCAGAGATGAGTTCCTCTAAGGAGAAGCCTTACAAATTGAAGAAAATATCTAGAAGTGGAAGTCTACAAACTTGGGAAGATCATAGAAAACTAGGTGATTGAGATACAACTCATTCTACATTCTTTCAAAGAAGCTAGGGAAGAACTAAGGAAATCCTTAAAGAGAAGAAGAGAGATTGTTATAGCTAAGAGTGATACATAGTACAAGGAGATTGGCACCTCAAAAGTGTTTTCAAATGGAGATTGAAAAGAATTTGATGCAGCAATAAAAAACCTAATGGAGAAGAATAGAGCTCAAACAGAAGAAATTAGAACTCTCAAGATTGAACAAGAATCTCAAGGCACGATGCTTTGTGAAGTAAATAAATAAAAGAAAAGAGTCATTGAAGATAAGGCTATGATAGAAGAAGACAAGAGGAGCCTTGCCAACAGATTGGAGAAAAAGTCAATTGAGCTTGCAAGAATTTCAAAAATGTAGCTATACACCCTAAGCCAGATGATGAATGTACATCATGAGATGAATATCAAGGATATTGAGATCTCCACACTGAAGATGCAAAATGAACAACTACAAAATGACTTGAAAAGAGAAAAGGAGATTGTAGAAAGCTTAAACAAACCAAATGAGGCTATCAACTATTTTGAATAGCTATTGAAATTACTAGGAGCTAGCAATGATACTTTAGGACTAGGATACACTAGCATTGAAAAGGGAGAGTCATCCAAGACTATAGAAGAAAGAAGTGACAATGGTAAGAACACTAAACCCACTTGTCACTTTTGTGGTAAAAAAGGGCATACCTCTAATGTGTGCAAGAGAAAGAATGACCATCAACATGAAAAACCTAAGAATATGGGTCACTATCATAAGTGCAACAAGCAAGTACATCAAGCACATGACTGCAGGACTAGAACTATCAAGACACCAAGATTTGAAGGTCATTGCTACAATTGCAAGAAGTATGGACATAGAGTTGTTGAGTGTAGATCAAAGCCTATGTGGACACCTAATCAATTCATAAGGGAAAATAATTATAGATATCACTACAATTGGGATTATAACACTAGGAAGAGCTATCACTACTCTTAGGAATATGGACACATTCTTGAAAATTGCATAAGAACACATTTTAGAGGAAACTATAGTAGATGGTTGAGCCAAATTACATGCTTCAATTGTTTGAAGACTGGACACATCAACAAAAATTGTCCAACAAGGTCAAAAGCACCCAACTCAGAGTTCAACAATGGAAAAGGGAAGGTATATGTTGAACACATTAAAGGAGAAATGAATAAAAAATGAAAGAAGAAATATGGAGGCAACACATAGAATGAAGGGATCACTTCACCTAGAAAGTCAAGTGGTCACACTTCATTCAACTAAGAAAAAGAAGGTGTATGGAACTAATATTTAATGCTTCATTATACATCAGTTCCAAGAAAAGAAAGTACTAAAAAGGAAATATTAGCATGAATAGAGATGCAAAGTTAAAATTTCAAAGTTTTCACAAGTGTTGTCAAGTTACCTTTAGATGCCTAGTTATCTATCAAAGTCAGTAGAAGACAAGTGGTTAGTTGCAATCAAGTTATTAGTGGATGCTAAGCAAAGGGAAATTTCTATTGAAGTCATGTAAGAAAAACTCAATATATGTCAAGTGTTTGGGAAGACAATGGAAGCCGAGTAGAGTAGAAATGCTTAAGGAGCTAAGTGGATAGTTGTAAATGCACTAAGCATTAAATTCTATGAAAAAAGGGTATATGATCACATTTTGAATCATTTTTCACCATTGTCAGCAAAGAGCAAAGACACAGAAGAGTGCAAAATGATTTCCAAGTAGAGTTTGAAGCATTTGAGCAAATTTTTACAAAGATTTAGCAAAGTTTCATTGATTTTAAGGTATTTATACTAGTGACAAGCTATTTAGTTTTAAAATTTCTTCGTGTTTAAACCCTAGTTTGAAGAAATGGCCTCAATTCTAGGAAACCCTAGGAGAAAGAGCCTTTTGAAGTTTATTTAGTGTCGAATGAAGTTAAGCAACCTAATTTTTGACCTATTCCTAAAGTTTCCTATAAGAATGACCCAACAAGAGCCCTATCCATAATTCCTCCTAAGATAGTAATGGTGCAAAATATTAGGAGATGCTACGACTACAAAATTGGTGCTATAGGAGACATGGAAATTAGGGAAGAATATGATAGATTGTGTGAAAATATATTATTGAAGGAAGAATATCAAATCATTGAGAGGAAGGGCTTAACATGTGCCCTTGAGTTCCCTACAATCTTCAAGATTGAATGGATCATAATTATGTTAAGTAGGATTCATGATGGTAGTTTATGGTTAGAAGATGAGCTAGTCAAAATATCAAAATGATTGTTCATAAGGTAATAGGGTATCCAACCCTAGATAGGCCCAAGACCCTAAGGAGTGACTCCAAGGAATCCATTGAAAAGAATATTGGAGCCAAATGGAACAAGAAAGGCATGACCATAGATACTATTAAAGATACTCTTATTGATTTTGTTGTTAGAGTCATTTCCCAAGAATTCTACCAATCTAGCAGACTCAACAATGTTCCATGTATTGCAGTAGAGGTTGGCTATAAACTTGTTAAAAGGATCATAACTATGATCTAATAGAATTGCAACTACAATAGATAAATGAGAATTTAGGAGCTATAAAGAGAACAAAGGTAACCCTATGTAAATTTGGTGCAATATTGATATGTATATTCTTCTATGTATAGAATGAATTTATATCTTTTGGAAAGGTTAGCTGGAAAAAAAAATAGGTCCTTTGTAGCTAAAGTAAATGAATATATTGAACAAATGGGAGAAAATTTATAGACATTAATGATAGTTATTTTGAAGATTTTAAGAAATCAATGAAAGAGAGACTTAGGATTCTAGTCTCACTTGTGGAACAACAAACAAATGATATTTGTTTTCTTGTTGATATTGATTACACTTACACTCAAGCAGCCATACCAAGGGCAAGATGGCTCAGACCTCTTGGGTATGAGATAAACATTAATGAGGCATCTACATCAATAAAAACTCTACTAGAAGAGGAGGTAGATAAGAGTTCCCCACATTTTGGTACATATGATGTAGTGAGATCCAAAGTGGATATGGAGTTGAAGACTAATTGAACAGTAAAGAAAAAGAACAAACTAGTGAAGAAGCTCAAAGAAAAATTTGGAGAAGTCACAACAAAGGTAGAGGAAGAAGAACATGAAGAAGAAGATGAAGAGGAATATGGACAAGGACCATTAGCACTAACCCAAGGCATGGATGAAGATGCTAAAGAAGAAGAAGGTGTTAAGCAAGAATAAGAAGCACCTAAAGCATAGCCTAAGAAGAGGAAAGAAAGGAAACAACTAGGTACATAGCCTAAAGAGAAAAAGAGGACTAAGTCAAGCCCAACCAAACCTACCACAAGGGAAGGTACAATGGCAAAAACTAAGGTGGAAAAAGAACAAGAAAAGAAGAAAGCCATAGAGTAGGGAGGGCCAACAGAGAAAAAGAGGAGAAAATATGTGGCACCTCCAGATTCAGATAAGGAAAGGATAGAGTTTGATGATAATTAATAATTTAGAGTGGTAAGTCACACCACAAAATCAGGCTTCAAAAATATTTGTGACAATATTATGGATAATGTTGATATGACTATATTGTAAACTATTGATTTCAATAAGTTAAGTAGAGAGGAGCAAAACATCGTGGAAGAGTCAATTTACACTATGATAGCTAAGTCCACTCCACTTGAACTAGATAATACTATGCCTAAGGAACTATATAAAATTGTAGAAAATATATGGCATTATTGCTTAGAAATGGAGAATGAAATAAGGGAGTCAACTTTGGCTTGTGTAATGCCTAAACTCACTAAAGGTCAAATAAGTAAGGCAAGCAAGAAACATGGGAGCAAATTTGCACCCAAATACAGAGCATTTAGTATTTTGAAAAATAAAATAGAAGATGTGAAGAAGTCTACTCTCATGTGGAAAGTGATTTATGGCCTTTAGATAGTCAAGGAAGGACAAGAAGATCCCTTTAAGGGAAGGAATAATGATGAGAAAGAGGAAGAAAATGAAAAGGAGGAAGAAGGAGACAAAGAAAAGAAAGAAGTCACAATGGAGAAGGAAACACAAAAAGGTGGTATGGAAATAGCTAAAGAGTAGCAATAGGAATAGAGTGTGCAAGACACATAGATGCCACCTCCTAGTCCTCCACATGCAACACCTACACCTGTAGAGACAATAATTGTGAAGGATGTTTCTAACACCTCTAGTTTGGACATTAACCCATTGACCATAGAGGATCTCAAAAATATCCTTCACCAAACAATGCTACAAGCACAATTGTGCACCAATCTAGTTTTGGTGAGTGTAGACAAACTATAGAAGAAAGTAGCTGAGATAACAAAGGAGAAGGTGAATCCACAAGAACCAACTTCACAAACTCCAACATCTAAAAGTGGAGAACCACAAGAGAAACTAGCACAAGATGCATTTGCTAAGGTTGATTCCACAGTATCAATAACTTCAACTGCTAAGGAGCAAGCTAAGGAGCAAATAGGACAGAAGGATACCTCTTTCCCTACAGCACAAATTCAAGGTGCACCTCCTCAGATCACTATAATTGATCAAGGAATAACTAAAGAGGACAAAGAAGAGGAGAAGACCCTAAGGAGAAAGAACAAGAGGAAATACAAACATTGGTTAATTTTCTTACTATAGGGACTCCTATTAGAACGACACAACAATCGAGAACTGATGCAGAACCTTTGCAAATATCAGTGCTAGGCTCAAGCTCTACAAAAGTAGCAAGGGTACTTCACTATGGAAACCCTACACTTGATGAGAAGATAGTCATACCAAGATATGACTATAAAAAAAATGAATATAGAATAGATCAATAAAGTGAAAGAGGCACTAGAAAAGAAGAAAAAGCAAGACATACTCAGGAATGAGTATAGGAAAAGGAAAACATTGATAGAAATCAAGGACATATTTTTGATGCTTTCAGCTTGCAAGTACATGATGAGGAAAAACCCATCATGGAGCAACTATCCAACATAGTAGACCAGGTACAAAATGAAGACCTAGATACCAATGTTAAATTTCTTGAATGGTCTAAGAAGAAATTCTAGATGAAGGTAAATGAGAAAAAATCTTGTGAAATAGCACTTTCTCAAGTGGAACAGGCTAAAAAGGTTGAAAAGGTAAAAGTAGTACTTGAGAATATATTCTCATTGTAATCCAAATTATGTGATTCCTCATGCTTCACACAAGAAACAAGCCAAAAGATATTGAGCTTGGAAAGGAACCTCAAAGTATCTAGCAGATAGCTACCGAAGGATCCAACTGAAAGTGAGAAGGATTTTGCTACAATGCTTTACACCCAAAATGAATTAGCTATACTCATAGTAGATGAGGCTAACACCAAGTCCAAGTTGATATAGATACAGTCTACAATAACCCCTCACATGGAAGTATTGCATAAATAAATGGCCAATGCAGAAACTTTTTTGATGAAAAAATCCCAATCTTTCTACATTGGAAGGCCTAGTACACCTTGCAGCAAAGAGAACCATCCAGCTTAAAGCACTGGAAATTGCATTAGACAATTGGGATGTTGCTTTGAAAATCATTATGGAGGTAAATAATTTTTTTTGGCTAAGTTTTCAATTCATTCATAGAACCATTTGACATAAGTGTCAAAAAGGGGGAGATTTAATTAGGGGAGATAATAAATGATACCCAAATGGGGAGATACCAAAAGGGGAAGATGATAAAATTTTGAATTTTTGAGTTTTGAGGAGAGATAAGGAAATTAAGCCAAAAGGATACAAAAACTGTAAGGGAAGATGTGTGAAAGAGGGAGAAAATATAGAGCAAAAATAGAGCAGATAAAAATAGAGTAGACAAGGGGAAAATGATAAGGTAGAACATGGAAACAACATAAGTCAAATCCACTATAAGGAATTTTGGACACAAAAATAGTACATCAGCTCAAGGGGAGTTACAAGTTTTTGAGGTATATAGTCTTCTACAAAATTTTGAACAAGTTTTTGAAGTTTTGAACGTATGTCAAACAAGTTGTATATTATACTCATAGAGATCAAATTTATAATGCTTAGTTAAGTATTTTTGACACTCATGTCAAAGGGGGAGATTTTTGATATCAAATTGGTTTTGACAATTGAGTTTCAAAACACTTAAGAAAATTCTAAGGTTAATGCCAATTATAATATAGATGTTGAGCTACAATATGTGTCGAGCCAAAAATTCAATAGGTGCCAAATGAACTTTAGGTGTTGAGAAAGTTTCAAGTGTCAACTGATAAGTGATGCTGAGTCACTATAAGTGCCAAGAAAAATATAGGTATCAAGTGAAATAGACTTACTATAGGAGCCAAGCAAGCCAAAATTTCTATATGTGTCAAGCATTAGCAATTAGTAAGTGCTGAGCAACACAAAATCAACATATGAGTTGGTGTCTTCACAAACTTAGATGAAAACCATTTTTGAGATGACTCAAGATGAATCCTTGTCATTTCCCCTTTTCAAATAATTAAAAAATAATAAACTTAGTTAAGGCAGGCAGGCTCCAAAAAGGTGAAGTTTCAGAAAAAGGGGCTAATCTTTGGAAAAAAATGGACTAATAAATAAAAATTATTATTAAATTATATTTTATTAACCCCTCTTGGAAGTGAGTTAGGGTTATGCCCTCTTTTAAGGGGTTTGGAGGCATTTTGGGCTCATTCCAGAACTTGATTTTTGCTCATTTCTTTGTTGTTCTTCAGAGGTTGCCAAACCTATGGAGAAGGAGACCCAAGCATGGGATTTTGAAGGTTTCCAAGAAGGCTAAGAATGGGAGTTTTAATCCATTCCATGTGCATGCTCATACAGAGTTTGCCTTTGTGCTGAACAGTGCAGATTTGTGGGTTTTGGGTGTGTTTTTTGTATGAGTTTGGTGTTTTCAGTTAAGTATTTCATATCAGTTTGGGTTACTGCTGTATATCAGAATTTTAAATATTAAAATAGAGCTGAATATATGTATTGGGATGTGATTAAAATTCTTAGATTATTAGCGTTTTTGTGGTGTTTTCGGGCATATTTTGTGCTATTTCGGGAGCTCGATGAGCATAGTTTTTGTCCTACATTTTTGAGCTGTTGTGTAGAGGCTATATGGATCTAGAAATTTCAATTTGTAGGCTGTTATGCTGCTAAAATTTTTGTAAAAATGTCCATTTTCAGATTTATTAATAATTTGTGAAGTTGTGAAGTTTTGGCACTATTTTTAGCATACCCGAAAAGGGACATTTCAGTGGTATCAGAGCCATGACCTTGCCAGCTTGAGGGTTTGTAGAAGTTTGCATGTCAGTTTTAACAACTACCCAAATCTTGCATGTCATTTTTGACAACTACCTAGATCTTGCATGTTAGTTTTGACAACTACCTAGATCTTAGATGTCATATTCTATGGTTTCATGTTGCTTCTAATCAGTTTCATGTCAAAATTTATGGTCGCATGCAACTAAGTGAAAGAGAAAAAAAAATTTTGTAGCGAGAAAAGAATAAAGAAATTTTGATCAAATCTCTAGTTGAAAGTAAAAGTACAAAATCCAAGGAAGGGAAAAGTATGGCTGATCTAGATGAGATGACAAAGAAATATTTCCAAGAGATCCAAAATAATCAGAAACAAACAGCGGATAGTTTGGCAGAAACTAGAGAGGCTTTGCAAATATTGACAGAAAAACTACAAGGAGTTACATCTATTAATGAGAAAGGAAGCACTTCAAAGGAGCCAAGAAATCTGAAATCCACACCATCTAAATCAACCAAAACTATTTTCTTGCCTACAGATGACCCACCAATACCAAATCTAGCCATTAATCTTGTGGAAGAGGTTACAAGTCACTTGATTGCATTAAGAGCTACTTATAATGGCTTAGATGATGACTTTCGTAGTTCGGTTCTTTTTAGAGAATATATGGATATGATGAACACTTTGATGCCCAAGAAAGAGAATAGGAGGGAGCATGACATAAGTGGAAGAGAGCTCAAAAATAAAATAAGCAAGTTTACAGCACCTACTTTTGATGGAACAAACAAAATTTCAGCTAGAGCATGGCTACAAAAATTATGGACTTTCTTCACACTTAACCTCGTGAAGGAGAGTGATGCTATTCAATTTGCAAGTCTACACTTGGAAGATGCAGCCTATGATTGGTGATATCATGGAATGACTACTCAAGGTCATGATTAGGTAACTACATTTGATGATTTCAGTCAAAGAGTGATAGAGAGATTTGACCTCAAGGATGATGAAGAGTACTTTAAAGAATTGTCAAAGTTGAAGCAAACCAAATCAATTAATGAGTATATAGAAGAGTTTCAAAAAGTGGTTGTTATGGTACCTAATATGAGTGAAAAGAGGATTGTTTATCTTTTTCTTGATTGTTTAGAAGATTCTGTTCAGGGTTTGGTTAAGGATTTCTCACCCTCAACCTTACAGGAAGCTATCAAAGGAAACTTGCAACTTGAACCTTGCGTGCCTATGAAATCAATCACTAATTAAAAACCTCCAAATCTTTGGAAACATAAGGGAAATTTTCAGAAAAAGACTTTCCCAACACTACCACCAAAAGATGTGATAAATGTGGCAAAAAATAAGGTAGATGAAGAGACTAGGAGTGAATTACAAAGGAAAAAGCTTTGTTTTACTTGTAGAGAACCATGGGCTCCAGGACATAGATGTTTGGGGAAAGGTCAAGTGCACTATATTGAAGTTGCTTCAAAATTTGATATAGATGAGCATGAGGAATTTCATGATACTAAGGAGGAGGTAGAAGAAGAGAAAGAAAAAGAAATCAGCAAGGACGGCACTTTAGCAGCATTATCGGGAGTCCCGAGATACCATCCCTTTCGAATTTGAGGGGTACTAGTAGGGCAAAGGTTGACAGTTTTTCTTGATAGTGGGGCAACTCACAATTTTATTGATGAGGGATTTGTGATGAAAAGAGGGCTTAAAGCAGAAGATTTTGAGGGATTCAATGTTACGGTAGCTGATAGATTCACTATGCCTTGCACACGGGTGGTGAAACAACTCAAGATGACCTTAGGAGATTATGAGTTATGTGATGACTTCTATGTGGTTGGTATTGGGGAGACAGATCTTGTATTGGGTGTTCAATGGTTGGACTCTATCGAAGGCTATTACATGAACCATCAAGCTATGGAGTTTAAATTTCATTCCAATGGGAAAGAAGTCATATTGAGAGGTTTATCGAATGGAGCACCTAAGGCGATCTCTGCAAAGAGGATGGAGAGGACTTTTCGAAGAGGACAAGTAACATGGGAAGCAAGAGTCATAATCCAACCAACAAGCTCTCCAAAGAATCAAGGTAATTTCCATTTTGAAATTCAAAATATTCTTGATAAGCATATTATAGTTTTCAATGATTTGCGTCCAGGATTACCACCAGATAGAGGTTATATTATAGAGTTAGAACAGGGTGCCAAACTAGTTATAACAACCCCATACCACCATCCAAGAGGTTATAAGGAAGAAATTGAAAAAACTATTAAAGAACTCCTAGACATGGGATTCATAAGGCCTAGCTCTAGTCCATTTGCATCATCTGTGGTACTTGTCAAGAAAAAGGATGGTACAATGAGAATGTGTATAGATTACAGGGCTCTAAAGAAGAAGACCATAAAAAATAGGTATCCTATACCACGCATAGATGAAATCATTGATGAGTTACATGGTGCTATATACTTCTCAAAAATTGACTTAAGATTAGGGTACCATCAAATCCAAATGAGGAGTGAAGATGTGGAAAAGACTACTTTCAGATGTCACTATGGGCACTTTGAATTTCTTGCTAGGCCATTTGGACTAACTAATGCACCTACAACATTCCAATCTTGTATGAATAAGGTATTCAGCCAGCATCTTCAAAAATTTGTTTTGGTATTTTTTGATGATATCTTGATATACAGTAAAACATGGGAAGAGCATCTAAAGCACATAGACACTATTTTGGGAATATTTGAACAACAATCCTTCTATGCTAAGCTATCTAAATGTGAGTTTGGTTTGACAGAGATCCTATATTTGGGATATATTATAAGTTCTAAAGGAGTACAGGTTGATCAACAAAAAATCCAGGTAATTTTGGATTGGTCTCCACCCCTTAATCTTACACAGTTGAGAGGTTTCTTTGGGTTGTGTAGCTAATATAGGAGATTTTCCAAAATATTTTCTCAGCTTGCTGCCCCCTTGACTGATTTGACAAAGAAAGGATCTTTTGTTTGGATAGAAGAGGCACAAAAATCATTTGATAAGCTTAAGGAGGTAATGAGTTCATGCCCTGTGCTTGCAATTCTAGATTTCTCTTTACCTTTTGTTGTTGAATGTGATGCTTCTGGAGAAGGTATAGGGGCTGTCCTAACTGAAAGGGGACATCCAATAGCATTTGAGAGTAGAAAATTAAATCAATTAGAGAAAGGTTACTCCATCTATGATAAGGAAATGTTAGCAATCATGCATGCACTTCATAAGTTTAGACAATATTTGGTATGTGGGAGATTCATTGTAAAGACAAACCATAATAGCCTCAGGTTCTTCTTGAACCAAAGGGATTTGAATGATCATCAATAAAAATGGGTAAGAAAATTCCAAGCTTATGATTTTGATATTGAATACATGAAAAGAAAGAATAATGTGGTTGCTAATGCTCTCTCAAGAAAGCCCATTTTGTGTTCCTTATCATCTATCTCTGCTGATTGGAAAGTCTCCATAATTTTAGAGCATGCTAAAGATTCCTTTTCCACAAAGATTTTGGATAAGTTAGTTCATGATAATATTTACAAGGTTGTTGATGAATTGATTTATTACAAGAACAAGATCTTCCTAGTGCCAGGGTCAAAAACTAAGGAGAGGATATTGAGGGCCTTTCATGACACACCTTTGGCTGGTCATCAGGGATACTTCAAGACATATAGGAAAATTCGAGAGTGGTTTTCATGGAAGGGTACGAAGGAGGATGTCCTTAAACATATTAAGGAATGTATGGTATGCCAACAAAGCAAGAGTGAGCAAAATTTTCCTGTAGGGTTGTTGCAGCCACTTCCTATTCCCGAACAAAAATGGGAAAGTATTTCCATGGACTTCATCATTGGGTTGCGCAAGGTTCAAGGTAAGGATTGCATATATGTGGTGGTAGATAGACTAACTAAGTATGCACATTTCTTTCCTATCACATCTAATTTCAAGGCATCACAAGTGGCCAAATTGTTCTTCAAGGAAATTTTTAGATTACATGGTTTGCCTAGAAACATTGTTAGTGACCGGGACAGTAGATTCCTCATCTCTTTTTGGAAGGAGCTCTTTCATTTGGTAGGAACTGAACTCACTCCTAGTACTAGCTATCACCCTCAAACAGATGGACAAATAGAGATAGTTAATAAATGGATAGAGGGATATTTGAGGAACTATGTTTCAAATCAACAACATGCTTGGGTGAAATGGTTACACCTAGGGGAGTATTGTTACAATACATCTCATCACATGTCTATTGGTATGCCTCCTTTTTATGCACTTTATGGTTATGATTACCTTTCCTTTGTTGATCTAATACTTTCTGATAGCAGAATACCCGCAACAAGTGATTTCGTCAAGCAAAGCCAAGACATAATAAGGTCCCTCAAGGATAACCTACAACATGCACAGAACTAACAAAAGATATATGATGATAGGAAAAGGATTGAAAGATATTTTGAGGTGGGAGATTTGGTATTTGTTAGGTTGTAGCCATATAAGCAAAGCACCTTGAAGAGGAGTGGGGCAGAGAAACTCAAGCCACGGTTCTATGGGGCTTATAAAATCATCAAGAAGGTAGGAGAGGTAGCTTATGAATTGGAGCTCCCACCAAATAGAAAAATACATAATATTTTCCATGTTTCTTTCCTAAAGAAGGTTATAGGCCAGAAAACCATAGTATCTACAAAATTACCACCTCTTGATGATGAAGGGAAATTAGTTTTGATACCAGAAGAGATTTTGGATACAAGAGAGAAAAGATTGAGAAACATGAGCGTCATAGAGCATTTGGTGAAATGGAAAGGATTACCCCTAGAGGATGCAACTTAGGAGGGAGCACATATTCTTGAGAATTCCAACCTTCATTGCTTGAGGAAAAGCAATATTTGGGAGGGGAGGACTTGTCATGTCCCCTTTTCAAATAATTAAAAAATAATAAACTTTATTAAGGCAGGCAGGCTCCAAAAAGGTGAAGTTTCGGAAAAAGGGGCTAATCTTTGGAAACAAATGGTCTAATAAATAAAAATTATTATTAAATTATATTTTATTAACCCCTATTGGACGTGAGTTAGGGTTATGCCCTCTTTTAAGGGGTTTGGAGGCATTTTGGGCTTATTCCAGAACTTGATTTTTGCTCATTTCTTTGTTGTTCTTCAGAGGTTGCCAAACCTGTGGAGAAGGAGACCCAAGAATGGGATTTTGTAGGTTTCCAAGAAGGCTAAGAATGGGATTTTGAATCCATTCCATGTGCATGCTCATACAGAGTTTTTCTTTGTGCTGAACAGTGCAAATTTGTGGGTTTTTGGGTGTGTTTTTGGTATGAGTTTGGTGTTTTCAGTTGAGTATTTCATATCAGTTTGGGTTGCTGCTGTATATCATACTTTTAAATTTTAAAATAGAGCTGAATATATGTATTGGGATGTGATTAAACTTCTGAGATATAATATTAGTGTTTTTGTGGTGTTTTCGGGCATATTTTGTGCTATTTCGGGAGCCCGATGAGCATAGTTTTTGTTCTACATTTTTGAGCTGTTGTGTAAAGGCTATAATGATCTGGAAATGTCAATTTATAGGCTATTATGCTGCTGAAATTTCTTTAAAATTTTCCATTTTCAGATTTATTAATAATTTGTGAAGTTGTGAAGCTTTTGGCACTATTTTCAGCATACCCGATTTGGGGTTTCTTGAGAAATTTGGTCGATCTTTGGAATATTAGTTGTTTGATTTTAAAGATCTGAGTTGAGGCTTGAAATATCATGTAAAATCAGAAAAGGGACATTTCAATCCTGAAGGATCTAAAAGATAAGATTGAATCTTTTACATTCCCTATGCAATCACCATGCAACCAATTAGAAAAATGGAGAAAGCATGCAACCAATAAGAAAAGTGTAAAGATTTGACTGAGAAAAGATGGATGAATACCGATTGTGGATTCATACCTAACCCTAAGTCTTGAAACCTTTATAAGGAGGTTAAAACTCCATAATTCTAAGTACAGAGGAAGAGAAAGAGGTTGCATGGAAATGGAAAAGTGAATGCAATTGAACTTTTAGAGGAAGTGAAAGGGTTGAGAAGACTTAGAGGAAGAATAGCATTGCAAAATTAGTTGGTTAGAAACATAGCATCATCACTATGAATAAAGAGTTATCAAATTAGGAAGGATCATAACAGATTGAGTAGAACAAGGACCTAGAATCAACAATTAAAGATTGTAACTCATCATATCAACACATTCTAATATACTTTCTAACCATTGTATTAGGAGAATGAAAGCCCTATGAGAATAGGTTGTCTTAACAACTATTTTGTAGAATCTTTAACAAGGTGATAAATCCTTTAACAGGGTGACATTCCTTGCGAATTTTTGTGAATCCTTTAGATATGTCATTTTTAAAAGGGTTTAAAGTCTTTAACAATGTAGACCTTTCATAGGGCAGACCATTGTTGATGGTCAACTTTGTAACCTTAATCAGTTACATATTATTGTAATGATAAGTTATGGGTGTCATCCCCACCCCAAATTTACCTTCTCATTTTGGAGGGTTTCTAGGTGACCAAAATCTTGTCTTATCTATTTTCATGGATGTCTCTATTTTCATGTTAAATAGATGTGTCAGATGCATGTGAATAATCTCAGTTAAAATTTTTAGAGGTTAAAGTTTGGAACTTCTAATTCACACCTCCTTTGAGAAGTAAACCTTCCCACTTGTAAAATCCAACATCTGCCACTCTTCTCCATAAAATTAAAGATCATATGAAAAGGCTAAGTTAATAGGATGATGGTGTTTAAGGTCAAAGATAAGGGGATGATTTTTGGAATATATTTTGAGAAAGATTTTGCAATAGAATTGTAATATTCCTAAATTGGCACATTGGCATTCTGAACCAATTTTAGTGCATCAATCTTGTTGGTCATGTTTTCAATTTGTGCTTTTCCATGTGTGTGTGTGTGTGTGTGTGTGTGTGTGTGTGTGTGTGTGTGTGCGCGCGCGCGTGTGTGTGTGTTGAAGTGAATATTCCAAGTTTTCTTTGCAAAATTAGGGTTGGATGTTCTAAATTTTTCCTTAACCCTAGAAAAACCCTAATTCTATTTAAATTTGAAATGTGTTTCCCTAGAAAAGCTTTTGAATTAAGGCCTTTTCATATTATTTTCAAGTAGGAGATTTTTTAATTTTCTCCTTTGCATTCCCAGGAACCTTTTCAAGGTGGCTCGCATTAATTCCTAAAGTCCCTAAAATACTCTTTACTATTATATTTCTCCAAGATCGACCTTGTCGCTATGAGAAATAGCATGCCTTTTAATGTCAGCGACATAGAGACCAAATGATGATTACAAGAAGGACCTAGATGGTGAATAATAAATGATTTCAAGATGAGTTGTTTGTGCTATCAAATCTCCTTGAGATCAATGATGGTCATGTTGTCATTACCAAAAGTTGTAGGAACTCTACCAATTATGATGGGTCCAAGTTCACAAATCAATGGCTTATTTTCAAATTTGGAAGGTGATGCCACCCTATTTTTTCCTTATGATCCATTTATGAAAATTAAGACTCTCAGTGTGAAGTAAAACCAAAGATAAATTATAGGATTTCACAACTTCTTCTCCACACAAATAAATTTCTAACTTTTAGAGAGCCAAGAACCTATTGAAGAGCTGTTCCTGCCTAGTTGAATTGTAACAAAACTTTTTGTATCCACTGTCTATTGCAGAACTTTAAAAAAGAATAGGAAAAATCCAAGTAAGTATCTAAGCTCACATATTATTAAAAGAATTATGATTTTTCTACATTATTATCATCAAATATTCCTCCAAAGAAGGGTTTCTCCAAGAAAGCAGAATATGCCAGTAGAAATATAAATAATGATTTTTCAGAACAATTAACTGAGTCCACAAATGAGTTAGCTCAAATTAAAAAGCTAATCCCTATGAACCCTAGGCTTGATATTGTAGATGGTTTATATGATAAAGGGAATTGGGTTAGGGATTCTATTACCTCAAAAACAAGATTCTAGCTTTTTAGGAAATGGTTCTCAGAGAGGAAGTTGTTTGCCCCCATGGAAATATTTGGAATTTTGATTTGGGTAAACTAGTAGTCCCTAGGGTTTTCATGGATTTAGACCTTCTTATAGCCATAGCCAAAAATTATGACCCCATAACTAGGGTAGTAATGAGATGAGATGGGGAACCTCATATAAGGATTGATGTTGAAGAAATTTGAGAAGATTTTGGCTTGGAACTAGTCATAGACTACCATGAACCCATTAATTTAAAGGGTTTGGAGAAGGAATATTTCTCTAAAAATGATTAGGTCAAGCAAGGAGCATTGAGAGAACACTGATCCAGAATTAGAAATTTGACCTTTGTTACAGCCTTAATTAAATAGCCTTTTAAGAAGGATTTTTTTCACTGGTAGGGCCATAGATATATAAATGACTTTGTGTAGGGTTTGTGGTGAGGATGAACACAATTTTATGCTGGTAAAGTTCATGTATATGATGCCATAGATCTCTTCTCTTGGTGTGGATATCATCTTTGATTTTGCATCTTACTTAGCAAAGGAGATTCATATTGGACTAGTTGGGATTGCAAAGAAAAAAGTTGAGAAAACTTTTGGCCATCATTCATTGTTGATGCATATGTTCTTATTTAAAGGGGTTACCTATTTTGAAAAAGAGATGGTTCTAAATAGAGAATATGAGGGGGGAACTTTGCCAATCTAGTTGTGGAGAGCAGATATAACCTAGGATATAGAGGAGGCTAACTTTGTTAGATTTAACAAATACTTCACATCCAAGTTGAGAAACCTCATATTAAGGGATAATCCTAGAATTCCCAAGGCACTACTAGATTTTATCAGGCCTATGGACAATCCTTCTAGTTTGAAAGTATCTTGCAATTGGGAAGATTTTATACAATACCCTAATTCTATAGTTTTTAGAGTATATGGTTTCCAAGGGACTCCCCATGTACTTCCTTACCAAGTGCCTCTAAAGGTAGGGATAGCTAAAATGCCATGGAAAATAGGTGGATTGGAGGAAGAACAATTGGCTCAAAGGGTGGTTGTGTGTTACTGTATAATTTTTTGGACAAGTATAAAATGGTTGTCTCCCATGCTCATTTTTGTGATAGTGATGGATTTTTTAATATATTCAAATGAAGGTCTAAAACTAGTGCAAAGGATCATCAACCCTACTTCCCTAAAGAGATAATAAGGAATGAGTTCTCTTTGTAGGATCAAGAGATCAAAAAGGAGAAGTGGAGGGTTTATTCTAGGGTTTTGGAATTTATTAATTTTTTTGATAAAAATTAGAAGCCTCTAGGTGATGCAAAAAAGAGGCAGATAAATTAAATAAATTCATGATTTCTTTTCCTTAGATTATGGAGGTTATGAATAAGAAGAAATTATTCTTTATTAATTCTTATCTTGATAAGGCCTAAGAGGTCATGAGAAGGTTGTCTTTCACCCTATAGTAGGATCAGGGAAATTAGTTGTTCAAAGAAGACCTAGCTACAATATAATTTAGATTAAATAACCCATAGTGGATAAAGGGAAACAAGTAATAGGATCAACTAGTGCTATTCTGGAGGAGAGGCCTAATGAGCCTATACCCAAGAGGCAGAAGGTAGAAAAGGAACAAGTGTCTCAAATAGAGGAGTATTCACCCACTCAATCTCCATTACACATAGGAGATGAATAGCCCACTAAGGAGAAAATGGAATAGTTGGGATCCCAAGGGGGAGTTTTCATCACTACATCATAATTGGAAAAGGGAAATCCTTAGGAACCTCCTATGCCAAGATTTGATTTGACTATTGCTAACTATAGGTGAAAGGAGTTGGACCCTATTGTGGAATAGGCCAGCCATGAGTTCATTTTTTATGACAATTTTATTAAGTCTAGAGCCTTCTATTAGTTTTCTTGGAGGAAAAACATTGGACTTTCTGAAGAGAAATGTAATAAAATGAAAATAGAGCATCCTAAAATGGAGGAGGAAGATCTACATAACCAAATAAAGGAGAAGATGATTCAAGAATTTAATAGCTTGACCCAGGAAGAAGGAAGAAGAATGATAAAATCATTTTGAGTTTTGCTACTACTCGGTTGGGATATTGCAGATGCAATGATCTTTAATTCTATTACCAAGAAATTAAGTGTAGATGAGATGGTGAAGAAAAAAATTAAAGGTGCTAAGTTTAGTAAGGATCATGTTTCATTGGTAATTTGGTCAATAAGAAAAGGATCTAGAACTAGCTCGTCCTAGCCTATTGATACTAGCTTGATAGGAAATTTAATTGTGAAGAGAGTTGAAGAAAATACAAGTGAAGAGGTTGCATAAATAGGTGTTGGATCAGTTGACTTTACCTTAGCCACTACTCTGAGGGATAAAAGAAAAATATTAGAGTTACAAGATAAATATGAAAAAGTTTTAGTTTCCTATAATAAAGAAGTTGAGAAGAGAATTGGACCAAAAAATAAATTCATGGGATAGAAAAGGCAATTTAGTAGGCCTAGGATCACTTATCCTTATCCACCAATGGAGCCTTTTAAATCCACTCCTCTTATTGAGATTCTAGACACACCACAAAGACCTCAATATTATAATATAGAGGATTTTGAAGAAGAAAAGAGTAAACCATGGGTGTTTCATGTAGAGTTAGAGATCCAATATGAGGATAGGTTAAGGAAAACCATCATGTATTTAGTCAATAAGATTGATTGGAAAACTATATATAAGTATTTAACAAATTTAATAAATATATAGGATGATCTTAAAGAAAATTATGATGCCCTAAAGCCAATTGTCAACAAATGGAGTCAAAGGAATAAAATTGGTATTCTTCTATGTTTTTCTATAATCAGTTTATCCTATGAGTATATAGAAAAGACTTATAATTTGACCATTGATCTCTTAGAGTTTGATGATAAATCATAAATTATCTTGACAAATATAAGAGTATTAATTTTGAACTCTTCCCACATGCCATAGATAAAAAGGATAAATTGAATAATAAGGAATAATGGGCCCATGAATTGAATGACCTATTATTCCTTTGAATGAATAAAGTAAAGGTAGCTACAACTGAAGAAGTTTTAAAAGTACAATTATTTTATGATTCTTTGAGAAATTTTTTTATTGATATTGACAAAATTGGAGAATATGTGATCAAAAGACAACTTGATATTCTAAAATTTAATTGGCCAAATGATACACTTTTTGACAAGTGGATGGTAGATTTCGTTCATGCAAAGTAATTAGAATGTGATGAAATTGATGATGATGAAATGGAACAAGATGAAGTACAAATAATTTACTCATCAATAAAAGTAGAAGAGGAAAAGGGTAAGAAACCAATTGTAGTTACCAGAACAGGGGCCCAAAATGATGACTTGGCAATAGGACAACCAATGGTGGTTGTCAATTTGTTAGTAAAATATGACATGGATGGAGTAACTTAGGTTTAGCTCAACCTTCACATACCAGAACAAGGTCCATCACATGAAAACCTAATGATCACACACTCTGAGGAAGAACAACAATAGCAAGGCCAATCATAAAATCCTCAACATCAAAAAGTGTAGCAGACAGTGGTTCCCACTAAAGAATATTCATGATGAAAGACATTTTGTTACACCAATTTTTGTTTTTCATGATAGTAGCATCGTATATATATATTTTCTATCTTAAGAATAGCTTTCAGTGTTCTCTGTGCCTAAAGCTTGTTGCATCTCATATGATATAAGTGATATTCCAAGGCTATAAAGGATCTAAGTCATTGTACAATTTTAGTTTTACTAAGCTTTGTTCAGTCTAGCCTTTCTTGATATCAACTCTTTGATGTATTTTCTCTTCAAATTCTGAGAATAAATTAATTGTCTATGATCACGACGTCTTATTTTGAGTTGTTTTGAGTATTACCCAATTTTATATAATTTTCAAAGAAGATTAATGCAAAGATGAACTATCCCCATTATCTTTTCTCTCTAAATCTTGTCTCCATTTTTAGTGGATGGTTATTTTGAGGTTGTATGAGTAAAGCTTGTTCAGTTTAATGCAACTAGGATAAGTTGTATGTTAATTCATTATTTCTTTTAATTCAATGAATGGAGTAAATGCTTCAATGAATGTGATAAGATTTCCAAGCATTAGGAAGTATTTATGTAAGAATGAGTTGTAGGGAGAATTGTTGATTACATTGATTGTAATGCAGTCAATTAGGTTGAATGTAGAAAATCACTAATCTATATTAATCAAATAGTTTACTTAATTCCTAAATATTGATTGAAATTGCCTAAATTAACCTCCTAATTGAATTAATTATAAGTCCTAATAACTTTAATTAAATTAAATCCACCCTCTTTATATAATACACATAAATAAGGAATTAAATACATTGATTTAACTAAATATACAAAATATATTGATTTAATCAAATTTGCTCATTATAACTGTTGAAACTAATTATTTAATTAATTAGAAAAATAACTATGAGTACATATTAGAATGGATCAATGTATTCCCCTATTTCATCTCATTTGACTCCATAAAAAATGGAGGACTCTATTAGGATTAAACCATGGACATAAATAACAATTACATGAAAATATAACCAATATCAGAAAATAATAGATCACATAGAAAAGAACACAAGGCACCAATATTTAACGTGGTTCACCCAATCCTTAGGCTACATCCACCAAACAACAAGTCTGATATTATTATGATCTAATAATTACAACTTGATTAAAATCTGTAATCCCTTATAGCTCAATACCGTTGCAAGAACCAATTTCCAATCACAATTATGAAACAATCCCTAACCCTAAGCTCTTTTATACAAGTATTTTTATCACTTTAGGATTATAATTAATAATTACGTATTAGCCCAAACTCTAGATAAAATAGGGTACAAAAAATTTATGGAGTATGTACAGTACTTTCCTAATCCGTCACCACAATCTAACACTCTCTTGATTCTGATATCACATATCAAGAGAAGGCTTTGTTTGTTGCACTGGGCATTGCTGCCCCTAGTCTTTCTAGTAAAGATTATGCATTTTCCAGTGTTGGTGTGGGCTACTAGCCTTAACCTCATTCACAAGGTCACCAGGGATTAATGTAAATGGATGTCTATTCAAAAGTTTGTGGTCAGTTCCCACCTGATTCACCTCTGAAAGGGGGCATAATCTTTGTGCAAGAACGGGGAAGAGTCTCTCTTGTAGATCCCCACCATAGGCATGTGCCTAGATGATTAAAGGTGGTATACACCCTTAACCCCTACCACAAGGGTGAATATTCAGTGTATATGTTATTGATTGCTTGTAATACATTAAAAAAAAGGTACCCTTTAGTGGGGTGACATGACTGTGTGAGGTGAACACATGTGCATAAGTTGCAAGACAAAGGTTTTTTCACCTCTATCATTTCTGGTTATAGTGATAAAAGAGTGCCTTTTTTGAGTCTACAATTGTCCAAACAAAAAGGTCAAGACTCCCCCATCCCTCTGAGTTTCTTTTTCCTCAGTTGGATTATTTATGGCTACTACTTGTATCACCTTGTCTAAAAATCTATTGTCAACTTGCCAAAACAATCCAAAATGATGTCCAATCTAAAAAATGATGTCCACATCTAGCTAAACATTAAAAACACTATCGATACTCTATAGATTAATATTTAGAAATTATCAAAATCTCTTCAAATTTATTCAAACCGTTAGTCTATCCTTTACTCGCCTACATTTTTTGCAAAATTTTACATGAGTTAAGACCTTTGGGTCTATTAGTTTCTATTTCCTTTTGTGGTATACTATACTTCCTCACATGGAAAGCTAAGTTTTCTCACATAAGCATATACTAAACACTGTTAGAATTGTCCAAATTTGGTCAAATGTTGTTAAAATTGATAACCTATCACTTCCTCACATGGTTTAACATACATATTTACATGAGAAAACACTTGAGAAATTATTGTTTTTCTTTCCCACCTAACTCTCCATACTTTTTCATACAATTCTTCTAGAATATTCACATGAGATTTGGTCATTACACTGACAAAACTTGTTAAAATTGGTCTGTTAGAGTTCTTTACTTTCTTGGTTCACAAAATTTACACACCACAATTATTTCATCATGCAAGTCTTTTAAAAATTGTTCAAAAATAGTGAGCTATTTTGAGCTCTTTCATCAAAACTTCATCCAAATATGGTGTTTGTTTGAAAAAATAAAGTCATTCCTCTATCTACAATAGTCTAAAATTTAGGCATCTTGCTTAGTTGATCACTTGTGATCTGTATATGAACTAGTCTCGTTACTCTATTGTTCTTTTTTCTCTCATTTTTTTTCATACCTTGTGTCACGATAGTCAAAACTCTTAATTGTTCTAACTATTTCTCTCACTACTTGTATCTAGCAATACAACATGTTTACTAATTACTTACTTAATTTGAGGCACCATTATAGTGTGATCCTAGTTCAAACTTTGTCATAACTCATTGTCTATGACTATTGCAACTAGGAATGGAAACTTGTTTCCTCCCCATAGACAATTATGAGGTACAGATAGAGGTAGAAATTGCAATAGAGGTCATTTCCAGTTATACACACATTTTGAGTATAGTGAAGGATCCTCATGTTCTCCTTCACCTATTGGTCCACATAATGCTCAATAACTATTTTCCTTAAAATTGCAACAATTTAGGAATTTTTTATTCTAAGAACATCCATACATTAACAACACACCTATGTCTTTCAAAAGAATAATTGAACTTCTATTTGAAAGAAACTATACAACCTAAAAAATTGAAAAATTCTACACCCCTATAATGGTAGATCAAGATCAAGAAATGGGTGAAAATAGTAGGAGAGAAAATAGAGAGGAGTTCCAAAGAATCAAAAGTCTCAAGGATCCTTATACCTATACAAATTATTATGGGGACATTGAAGACATACCCCTAGAAGACACAGAGAAATGTCATAAAGATAAAAACTTCTAGAAAATGATGGAAATATTACTCCATGATGAGAAAGAGAAATATATTCTCAAACTTACTCAAGAAGGAGCAAAACTACCTCAACACTTCAATGTTTAAATAGTTGTCACACAAGAAGAGAAATTTGAAACCTCCAAGTTACAAAAAAATCTCCAAGCCATGCAAGAGAAATTGGCCCAAATATTGAGAGACAAAGATAAAATGGATAAACAATACATGTTAGACAAGTTATTTGTCTATTTCCTTTTGACAAGGATTTGTATATGCCTCCTTTTCCTAGAGGAGTTGAGCTACCTAAATATGACAAGTACTTAGGAACATCTGATCTCCAAGATCACTTGAAGGAGTTTTGTTCTTTATCCATGGATTTCATGTGACATAAGACGGATTTTATGTGTTTCTTCCCACATAGTCTAGGTGGTCATGCTATGGAGTGGTTTTCATGGTTACCTATTGGAATCTAAACACTTGATGATATCACTAATATGTTTATTCTATAGTACTCACACTATATCCAACATCTAGTCAACATATGAGATCTTTGTAACCTTAAAAAAAGAGTTTGAGAACCTTTCCTAATTTTTCTCCAAAGTTTAAGACAATTGTATACTAAATACTCACTTAAAATCCCTAAAACTATAAAACTTGATATATTCATGGATAAAATTTTACCTAATTTTGGGTATAAAATACAACTTTAAGGCCCACATAGCTTCAAAGACATGATTATTCAAGGTATATAAATAGAGGAGTTCATGGTAAAGAAACATGAATTAACCCTTCAAAAAGACATGAAACAAGGGTCTAGCTCTAGAAAATATAAACCCATGTTAATAAAAATGAGAGGTAGTACATGATGGAGTGGAAGATAATATCAATCCCAAATCTTTTAAAGTGGCTTTTAATCTCAAAGAAAAAATGCATAAGTCTAAAACCAATCAACAATATGCTCCAAATAATAAGACATTTGGAAACAAATCTAATAAACCATCTTGGGGTTCTTGACCCAAACGCGAATGCACATCCCTGGATGAGCCTCTTGAAATGGCCTACAAGACTCTACTTCAAAATCAGATTATTACTCCACATGATAAGTTAATTCCTAATAATCTACAACCATGACCCACACGGTGGAATGAGAGTACATATTTTGAATACCACCAAAATGAGGGTTGCAAAGAAAACAAATAAATTAACTTGAGATGTAAGGTTTGAGATCTCATTCATGATGGTGAAATAGTTGTGGGTGGACATAACAAGAATTTAGATCACAATCTTTTCAAGGACCCATTTCCTCCTTATGAAAAGGGATAAGTTTCTAAATAGAAAAAATAATTACAAGGTCAACCATACATATACCAATGATGATAATGTAATCAACATGTTTGAACCTTTGGATTTTGAACAATTTTATGTTATCACAATTAAAGGAAAGAATGTCAATATGAAACCTAAGACTCCATTTGTTCTAAGAGGTTCTACATCTCTTACATCTAATCATAAACAGTGACAATTTTGTACCAATTTTGTTACACATTCTTTTTCCAACATAGTACTCAAAGGCCCTATGCCTTATGTTCCTAAAGTAGATGAACATAAAAGAAAACCTATTGCTGGTCCATCCAAAAAATAAATTAAAAAACCATAACATCCACCACAGCTGCAAACTATAGTATCCTTGAATAATTAAAGTGAACAAATGCTCAAATAAATACTTTTAAACAACTTAAAATCTCACTTTCTCATAGGCATATTCTTGAGAAAGCCCTCACTGAGGAAAGCATACCTCAAGATCTTGATCTCAATAGGTTTCAATCTTTGGTAGGTCACTTCACCTAACCTTATTATTTGTCCTTTTCTAAAGAGGATGATAACTATTTGAGTCATCCTCATAATCAACCATTGAATGTTGAAGTCACGATAAAAAGAAAAAATGTCCATCACATGCTTATAGATAATGGATATGTTCTTAACATATGTTTTGATTATTTTCTTAAACAATTGAGTTATGATGAAGAGTCTATTGATTCTCGCAATAAAATAACCATCAAAGTGTATGATGAAATAGAATTCAAACCCCTAGGTCTAGTTGTGTTGCCTCTTTGAGTTGGTCCTATAGAATGAGATGTTACTGTCATGTCCCCTTTTCAAATAATTAAAAAATAATAAACTTTGCTAAGGCAGGCAGGCTCCAAAAAGGTGAAGTTTCGGCAAAAGGGGCTAATCTTTGGAACCCAATGGACTAATAAATAAAAATTATTATTAAATTATATTTTATTAACCCCTCTTGGATGTGAGTTAGGGTTATGCCCTCTTTTAAGGGGTTTGGAGGCATTTTGGGCTCATTCCAGAACTTGATTTTTGCTCATTTCTTTGTTGTTCTTCAAAGGCTACCAAACCTGTGGAGAAGGAGACCCAAGAATGGGAGTTTGTAGGTTTCTAGGAAGGCTAAGAATGGGAGTTTTAAGCCATTCCATGTGCATGCTCATACAAAGTTTTCCTTTGTGCTAAACAGTGCAAATTTGTGGGTTTTTGAGTATGTTTTTTGTATGAGTTTGGTGTTTTCAGTTGAGTATTTCATATCAGTTTGGGTTGCTGTTGTATATCAGACTTTTAAATGTTAAAATAGAGCTGAATATATTTATTGGGACATGATTAAACTTTTGAGATAGATTATTAGATTTTTTGTGGTGTTTTCGGGCATATTTTGTGCTATTTCGGGAGCCCGATGAGCATAGTTTTGTCCTACATTTTTGAGCTGTTGTGTAAAGGCTATACGGATCTAGAAATGTCAATTTGTAGGATATTATGCTGCTGAAACTTCTGTAAAAATGTCCATTTTTAGATTTATTAATAATTTGTGATGTTGTGAAGCTTTTGGCACTATTTTCAGCATACCCGATTTGGGGTTTCTTGAGAAATTTGGTGGATCTTTGGGATATTAGTTGTTTGATTTTAAAGATCTGATTTGAGGCTTGAAATACCATGTAAAATCAGAAAAGGAACATTTTAGTGGTATCAGAGCCATGATCTTGCCAGCCTAAGGGTTTGTAGAAGTTTGCATGTCAGTTTTAACAACTACCCAGATCTTGCATGTCAGTTTTGACAACTACCCAGATCTTGCATGTCAATTTTGACAACTACCCAGATCTTGCATGTCAGTTTCTATGGTTGCATGTTGCTTCTAATTAGTTGCATGTCAAAATTTATGGTCGCATGCAACTAAGTGAAAGAGGAAAAAGATATTTGCAGCGAGAAAAGAATAAAGAAATTTTGATCAAACCTCCAGTTGAAAGTAAAAGTACAAAATCCAAGGAAGGGAAAAGTATGGCTGATCCAGATGATATGGAAAATAAATTTTTCCAAGAGATCCAAAATACTTAGAAACAAATAGTGGATAGTTTGGCAGAAACTAGAGAGGCTTTGCGAATATTGACAAAAAAGCTACAAGGAGTTGCATCTATTAATGAGAAAGGGAGCACTTCAGAGGAGCCAAGAAATCTGAAATCCACACCATCTAAATCAACCAAAACTATTTTCTTGCCTACAGATTAGCCACCAGTACCAAATCTAGCCATTAATCTCGTGGAAGAGGTTACAGGTAACTTGATTGCATTAAGAGCTATTTATAATGGCTTAGATGATGACTTTTGTAGTTCGGTTCCTTTTAGAGAATATGTGTATATGATGAACACTTTGATGCCCAAGAAAGAGAATAGGAGGGAGCATGACATAAGTGGAAGAGAGCTAAAAAATAAAATAAGCAAGTTTACAACACCTACTTTTGATGGAACAAACAAAATTTCAGCTAGAGCATGGCTACAAAAATTACAAACTTTCTTCACACTTAACCCCATGAAGGAGAGTGATGTTGTTCAATTTGCAAGTCTACACTTGGAAGATGTAGCCTATGATTGGTGGTATCATGGAATGACTACTCAAGGTCATGATTAGGTAACTACATTTGATGATTTCAGTCAAAGAGTGATAGAGAGATTTGACCTCAAGGATGATGAAAAGTACTTTAAAGAATTGTCAAAGTTGAAGCAAACCAAATCAGTTAATGAGTATATAGAAGAGTTTCAAAAAGTGGCTGTTATGGTACCTAATATGAGTGAAAAGAGGATTGTTTATCTTTTTCTTGATGGTTTAGAAGATTCTATTAAGGGTTTGGTTAAGGATTTCTCACCCTCAACCTTACAAGAAGCTATCAAAAGAAGCTTGCAACTTGAAACTTGCGTGCCTATGAAATCAATCACTAATTAAAAACCCCCAAATCTTTGGAAACATAAGGGAAAATTTTAGAAAAAGACTTTCCCAACACTACCACCAAAAGATGTGATAAATGTGGCAAAAAAGAAGGTAGATGAAGAGACTAGGAGTGAATTACGAAGGAAAAAGCTTTGTTTTACTTGTAGAGAACCATGGGCTCCAGGACACAGATGTTTGGGGAAAGGTCAAGTGCACTATATTGAAGTTGCTTCAGAATCTGATTCAGATGAGCATGAGTAATTTTAGAAAAAGACTTTCCCAACACTACCACCAAAAGATGTGATAAATGTGGCAAAAAAGAAGGTAGATGAAGAGACTAGGAGTGAATTACGAAGGAAAAAGCTTTGTTTTACTTGTAGAGAACCATGGGCTCCAGGACACAGATGTTTGGGGAAAGGTCAAGTGCACTATATTGAAGTTGCTTCAGAATCTGATTCAGATGAGCATGAGTAATGAGAAATCAGCAAGGATGGCACTTTAGTAGCATTATCGGGAGTCCCAAGATACCATCCCTTTCCAATTTGAGGGGTACTAGCAGGGAAAAGGTTGATAGTTCTTCTTGATAGTGGGGCAACTCACAATTTTATTGATGACGGATTTGTCATGAAAAGAGGGCTTAAAGTAGAAGATTTTGAGGGATTCAATGTTACGCTAGCTAATGGATTCACTATGCCTTGCACACAGGTGGTGAAACAACTCAAGATGACCATAGGAGATTATGAGTTATGTGATGACTTCTATGTGGTTGGTATTGGGGACATAGATCTTGTATTGGGTGTTCAATGGTTGCACTCTATCGGAGGCTATTACATGAACCATCAAACTATGGAGTTTAAATTTCATTCCAATGGGAAAGAAGTCATATTGAGAGGTTTATCGAATGGAGCACCTAAGGCGGTCTCTACAAAGAGGATGGAGAGGACTTTTTGAAGAGGACAAGTAACATGGGCAGCAGGAGTCATAATCCAACCAAAAAGCTCTCCAAAGAATCAAGGTAATTTCTATTTTGAAATTCAAAATATTCTTGATAAGCATAGTATATTTTTCAATGATTTGCCTCCAGGATTACCACCAGATAGAGGTTTTGAGCATGTTATAGAGTTAGAATAGGGTGCCAAACCAGTTATATGAAATGTTCCTTTTCTGATTTTGTATGATATTTCCAACCTTTAATCAGATCTTTAAGATCAAACAACTAATATCACAAAGATCCACCAAATTTCTCAAGAAACCCCAAATCGGGTATGCCAGAAATTGTGCCAAAAGCTTCACAGCTTCACCTAATATTAATAAATCTGAAAGTGGACATTTTTATAGAAATTTAAGCAGCATAACAGACTAAAAAATGACATTTCCAGATCCTTATATCCTTTAGACAACAGTTCTCAAATGTAGGACAAAAACTATGCTCATCGAGCTCCCGAAATTAACACAAAAATGCCCGAAAACACCACAAAAACACTAGTAATATATCTCAGAAATTTAATCATGTCCCAATACACATATTCAGCTCTATTTTAACACCTTAAAGTCTGAAATACAGCAGCAACCCAAACTGATATGAAATACTCAACTGAAAACACCAAACTCACACAAAAAACACACCCGAAAACCCACAAATCTGCACTATTTAGCACAAAGGCAATAACTGTATGAGCATGCACATAGAATGGCTTCAAACTCCCATCCTTAGCCTTCTTGGAAACTTGCAAACTCCCATTCTTGGGTCTCCCTGGAAACTTGCAAACTCCTATTCTTGGGTCTCCTTCTCCATAGGTTTGGCAGCCTCTGAAGAATAACAAAGAATGAGCAAAAATCAAGTTCTGGTATGTGCCCAAAATGCCTCCAAACCCCTTAAAAGAGGGTATAACTATAACTATACTACTACCAAATAACACAGGCTCCTGCAATATCCTCTGCAATATGACCAAGAGGAATCCATAATCAAACTGACAATTATAGCTCAACCAAACTCCGAAATCACCACTACCACAATCAAAAACCCATGAGGCACAAACTCTTAGAACATCAAAACCCAAGCAAAGTGGACAAATCAAACTACCAACACAGTAAATACCATCAACGCATCCCACTGGCCTATACGAAATGCACAATCCAACTCTACAACAATGGTGAATGCTCTCGAATGAAACTGTACCAAGTATGGGGAATCCACACACTGTACAACTCTTGCAGTCAACACAACTTTTCAAATCACTGGCCACTATCTCATAAGCATAACTACCATGCACCCCTAATGGTGAAAAGCCATCACAAGATAAATAGCAAGAATTGGAACCCAAACCAAATTTTCCTGCCATCAACTCCTCAACACAAGGATCAAATGCTAACTGATGTACATACCTTGCAATATAATGTTGATAAAAAAAACCAACCTTAGTCAACAAATCACCATGAACAAGTCATACAACCCACTGTGACTGATCACCAGCTAAGTCAGGAGATGTCATAGTCAAAAGAGTAGAATCAATAACAACACCCGCTGAAGCATCACTCTGAAACTCCTGCTCTAAGTCATGTATTATCAAGCTGTCAACTATAGAACCTATCACCATGTCATGCCCATCACAACTCTCATCTTGAGGCATCAAATTATCCCATAACTAATGATAAGCACTAGGAACCAAAGTACATCTCTGTATCATTATCTCATCAACATGGTCATCAAAGGTAAATTGATGAGCATACCTCACAGTGTAATGCCGATAGAATGCACCAATCTCAGTCAGTGGCTCAGATTGTAATCTAGATGAAACTAACTGCAATTGATCATTAACCATGTTGGAACTAACTACTACCTCCAAAGATATCACCAAGGGAGTAGTGTTACTAGTAGGAACCATGCCAACTACCAACTCACCGACATCACACATGATCTTTGATACATCTCTAGTCTCTGTGCCATCAATACTAGAGGCCACCACCATGTTAGGCATACAAAAATCTACTACAACACCCAACTCAATTGAACCTAACTCTAGTGGGAATGAACCTGATATTCCAATGTTAGTATCAAGAATGGATGCATCCCCATCTCCACTGTCTCTGACAATCTCGGCCATGGACATCCTCGGATCACCAAACACCACAGCTTGTGACTGTATAGAATTAGGTGAAGACTTTAGTCACTCTAACTCCATGGTCACCTTAGCCAAATGAAACTGTGACTCCTTGAAAGCCAACTGTGTACTCTCAAGAATCTCAGAAGTCACCTCAAGCTGCTCAGTAAGCTCACTCACCTCATCTTCCTCGGCCAACAATGCATCATATGTTGTACTGCCCCACTTCATAAGATAATCTCTGTCGGCTACCAACTACATATAATCCTGTCTCAGAATCTGGATAGCCTCCCATAAAGAGTGGAACTCTGTTAAGGAAAGATAACTGCCTCCCTACTCATCACTAGTAGGAGAACCCCATCCATAAACTGCTAACAACTGATGAGCAGCATCGAAATGCTGGCAAGTGATAGCAATGTCTTGGTCACTAACTCTCAACTGATTAGACACATGATGGCACTGGCTTGACTGTCTCCTACAAACCTCCTCTGATGCACTGTCTAAAGGAGTATCCTCAAAGTTACTAGTCTCTAGAGTATTACCATCCATATCCTGTGAATCAAATCTAAAACTCATATCAACATACGGAGTATCAAAAACATTAGCATTGTTGTCGAACTCCTCTATACCCAAGGAAACTAAGTCTTCAAAATTGCCCACTGCATCCTCTTGGATGTCATCAATGCCAATATGATCTTGGGACTCATCTATACACACTGCCAAATATGAAATATCATCAACACATTCTAGCAAGTATGGTCGACTGGATATATGCACAAAGCCCAACATTGGTGTATAAAAACTAATACCAACATTGGACAAGTTGCTAGCACAAGAAAAGACAACACCGTGCAATCTGCTAATCAAATCCATGATAGCACCCAAACAAACACTACTACCAAAAAGTGTTAAAGATCTCCTGTCAACTGAATCCCAAATGCCAATATAACAATCTTGAGTCCATATCTGTAAACTAGAATAAGTTGGTAACTCAAGAAAAATCCTCGCTTGAGTAATATGACCAATACCAACTAACTCCACATACCTATCATGATGAGATAATGAAGTCAAAATACTATCTTCACTCACCTTCAGCTGGCGGGATAAATCATGTGAAGTACTACCTGCCTCAACCTCATGTGATGAAGCATCTAACTGTGCCTGGTACTCTTTCTCAGCAAAGTCATGAATGCTCAATGTTTGCTCATCTCTACTAGGTATCTCACCATCTTGCACAACAAAATCCTCATAATCATCATCTAAACCCACTACACTGTAGTCACTGCCTGTTGTAACTATACCATCCTGAATACCTATGGCATCACCCTTTGACAACCTGTAAACAATTGTCTCAATTTGAGTATCAAGTTGACCATTACTATCAATCTGTGTAATATCCTTTCCCACCACCTCCTGTGGTAGAGTATAATCTGAGACCTCTACCTGGCTATCAGCTAGTTTCTCAAACTCCTCATGCAAGTTCTTGGGAATTGTGTCATCTGTCCTATGAGAAAATCTGCCAAATAGAAATCCAGTCAACTTATCCACCTTAGCTGGGTCAGATAACATGTCATTAATTATATGGTGGTGCTCAACCAACTAATTAGACATGTCATGGCTTATTTTCATAAGTTTATCTCGAATGTCTAAATAACCATCCTTTCTACTATTTTGACTCTAGCTATCAATTGTCCAAGATCGTTTCCTCTGAGACTCTGTACTATACCTATCCATTCTGGATAAAGTAGAGTGTAACCCCAATAGGATATAACTTCTTCAAACACTAAGAACTAACATGAAAATGATTAGAAGTGGCATGCAACCATAGATTTGGACATGCAACTGATTAGAAGCAACATGCAACCACCAAATTATGACATGCAAGATCTGGGTAGTTGTCAAAACTGACATGCAAACTTTTACAACCACCAAATTCACCAACAACTAACATGAAAATGATTAGAAGTAGCATAAAACAATATATTTTGACATGCAACTAATTAGAAGCAACATGCAACCACCAAATTATGACATTCAAGATCTGGGTAGTTGTCAAAACTGACATGCAAGATCTGGGTACTTGTCAAAACTGAAATGCAAACTTCTACAACCACCAAATTCACCAAGAACTAACATAAAAATGATTAGAAGTAGCATGCAACCATAAATTTTTACATGCAGCTGATTAGAAGCAACATGCAATCATAAATTATGACATGCAAGATTTGGGTAGTTCTCAAAACTGAAATGCAAGATCTGGGTAGTTGTCAAAACTGACCTGCAAACTTCTACAAACCCTCAGGCTGGCAAGATCATGGCTCTGATACCACTGAAATGTCCCTTTTCTGATTTTTTATGATATTTCCAACCTTTAATCAGATCTTTAAGATCAAACAACTAATATCACAAAGATCCACCAAATTTCTCAAGAAACCCCAAATCGGGTATGCCAGAAATTGTGCCAAAAGCTTCACAGCTTCACCTAATATTAATAAATCTGAAAGTGGACATTTTTAGAGAAATTTTAGCAGCATAACATACTAAAAAATGACATTTATAGATCTGTATATCCTTTACAAAACAGTTCTCAAACATAGGACAAAAACTATGCTCATCGGGCTCCCGAAATTAACACAAAAATGCCCGGAAACACCACAAAAACACTAATAATCTATCTCAGAAGTTTAATCACATCAAAATACATATATTCAGCTCTATTTTAACACCTTAAAGTCTAAAATATAGCAGCAACCCAAACTGATATGAAATATTGAACTGAAAACACCAAACTCATACAAAAAACACACCCGAAAACTCACAAATCTGCACTGTTCAGCACAAAGGCAAACTCTGTATGAGCATGCACATAGAATGGCTTCAAAATCCCATCCTTAGCCTTCTTGGAAACCTAAAAACTCCCATTCTTGGGTCTCCTTGGAAACCTACAAACTCTCGTTCTTGGGTCTCCTTCTCCACAGGTTTGGCATCCTCTGAAGAATAACAAAGAATGAGCAAAAAAAAAGTTCTGGTATGTGCCCAAAATGCCTCCAAACCCCTTAAAAGAGGGCATAACTGTAACTCATGTCCAAGAGAGGTTAATGAAACATATTTTAATAATAATTTTCATTTATTAGTCCAATGGTTTCTAAAGATTAACCCCCTTTTTCCGAATCTTCACTTTCTTGGGCCTGCTTGCCTTAGCAAAGATTATTTTTTTTTTAATTATTTGAAAAGGGGACATGAAATTATAACAAACCCATACTACCATCCAAGAGTTTATAAGGAAGAAATTGAAAAAACTATTAAAGAACTCCTGGACATGGGATTCATAAGGCCTAGCTCTAGTCCATTTGCATCATCTGTGGTACTTGTCAAGAAAAGGATGGTACAATGAGAATGTGTATAGACTACAGGGCTCTAAACAAGAAGACCATAAAAAATAGGTATCCTATACCATGCATAGATGAACTCATTGATGAGTTACATGGTGTTGTATACTTCTCAAAAATTGACTTAAGATCAGGGTACCATCAAATCCGAATGAGGAGTGAAGATGTGGAAAAGACTACTTTCATATGTCACTATGGGCACTTTGAATTTCTTGTTATTTCATTTGGACTCACTAATGCACCTGTAACATTCCAATCTTGTATGAATAAGGTATTCAGCCAGCATCTTCAAAAATTTGTTTTGGTATTTTTTGATGATATCTTGATATACAGTAAAACATGGGAAGAGCATCTAAAGCACATAGACACTGTTTTGGGAATCTTGGAGCAGCAATCCTTCTATGCTAAGCTATCTAAATGTGAGTTTGGTTTGATAGAGATCCTATATTTGGGACATATTATAAGTTCTAAAGGAGTATAGGTTGATCAATAAAAAATCCAGGCAATTTTGGATTGGCCTCCACCCCCTAATCTTACACAGTTGAGAGGTTTCTTTGGGTTGTGTAGCTACTATAGGAGATTTGCCAAGGGATTTTCTCAGCTTGCTGCCCCCTTGACTAATTTGACAAAGAAAGGAGCTTTTTTTTTAATAGAAGAGGCACAAAATACATTTGATAAGCTTAAGGAGGTAATGAGTTCATGCCCTGTGCTTGCAATTCTAGATTTCTCTTTACCTTTTTTTGTTGAATGTGATGCTTCTGGAGAAGGTATAGGGGCTGTCCTAACTGAAAAGGGACATCCAATAGCATTTGAGAGTAGAAAATTAAATCAATTAGAGAAAGGTTACTCCATCTTTGATAAGGAAATGTTGGCAATCATGAATGCTCTTCATAAGTTTAGACAATATTTGGTATGTGGGAGATTCATTGTAAAGACAGACCATAATAGCCTCAGGTTCTTCTTGAACCAAAGGGATTTGAATGATCGTCAACAAAAATGGGTAAGCAAATTGCAAGCTTATGATTTTGATATTGAATACATGAAAGGAAAGAATAATGTGGTTGCTGATGCTCTCTCAAGAAAGCCCACTTTGTGTTCCTTATCATCTATCTCTGCTGATTGGAAAGTCTCCATAATTTTAGAGTATGCTAAAGATTCTTTTGCCACAAAGATTTTGGATAAGTTAGTAGATGATAATGTTAGTTTGTGGTGACTGATCAGGAAAGTACTGTACATACCTCATAAATAGTTATAACCCTAAAGCGATTTAATACTTGTATAAAAAAGGCTTAGGGTTGGGTATTTTTCATAATGTTGTGATATATGAAATTGGTTCTTGTGGCAGTATTGAGCTATAAGGGATTACGGATTGTAATCAAGTTGTAATCACTAGATTGTAATAAGATCAGACTTGCTGTTTTGTGGATGTAGCCCAGGGATTGGGTGAACCATGTTAAATCTTGGTGCCTTGTGTTCATTTCTGTGTGTTCTATTATTTTCTGTTATTGGTTATATTTGCATGTAGTGTTTTATTTCTGTTCGTGGTTTATCCTAACAAGTGGTATCAGAGCAAGGTTGTCTTTCAATTATCCTCTGCAGGAAAGTCTCACGGTTAAGTGGGAGTCTCACAGTTGAGTGGGAGCGATGGAAAATGAGGGTAAGTTGAGGGTTGACAGGCTTAATGGGCAAAACTTCCAGTTATGGAAGATGCAAATGGAAGACTATTTATATCTGAAGGATTTATGGAAGCCATTGGAAGGAAAAGCCAAGAATCAGGGAACTATGTCAGAGGTTGAATGGGATCTTTTGGACAAAAAGGCACTCAGAAGCATTCAGTTATGCTTGGCACCATTGGTGGCATTTAATATTACAAAAGCAAAGACGAAAGAAGATTTGATGAAAACCCTAGCGACACTATATGAAAAGCCCTTCGCTTCAAATAAGGTATTTCTATGAAGCGTTTATTTAATATGAAAATGCCAGAAGGCAGATCTGTTGCAGATCATTTAAATGAGTTTAATACTATTACTAGTCAATTATCTTCTGTGGGTATCAATTTTGATGAAGAAATTAGGGCTCTCTTAATTTTGTGTTCTTTTCCTAAAACCTAGAATGGCTTGTTAATGGCGGTGAATAATTTTGTTCCTGGATCTAGTACCCTAAAATATGATGATGTGATCGGTGTTATTTTAAGTGAGGAAACTCATAGAAAATCCTCAGGTGGATCTACATCAGGAAGTGCTTTAAATGCACAAAACAGGGGTAGAACGACTGAAAGAGGAAGTAACTCTGGAAATCATGGGAAATCAAGAGGAAATTCAAAGGGGAGGAGGTCTCAATCGAGAGGACCAAATGATTGCTGGTACTGTGGGAAACCAGGGCACAAAAAGAAAGATTGTTGGAATCGAAAGAAAAATGAAGGAGATAAATCAAATGGAGACAAGGAAGAAAATGTGGTAAGTAACAAATTCAAAGAGGATGCTTTGCTTCTATCTTTAGAGAGTGTTGATGATTCATGGGTTTTAGATTCTGGTGCTTCATTTCATGCTACACCTTATAGAGGTTATTTCATTGATTATGTCCAAGGGGATTTTGGGCTTGTTTATTTGGGGGATAATGAACCCTGTCAGATTATTGGAAAGGGAAAAATTAAGATTAAGTTACAGAATGGGAATAATTGGCTACTACATGAGGTAAGACATGTTCCAAAACTAAGTAGAAATTTAATTTCAGCAGGGCAACTCGGTGATAAGGGTTGTGTAGTTACTTTTAATGATAAAAATTGGAAGGTTTCAAAAGTTTCCATTGTAGTAGCAAAAGGTGTGAAAGTAGGCACCTTATATCTTTGTACAGGTCATATTGTTCCTTCTACTTTGATTGTTTCAGAGAAAAATGAATATTTAGGAACAATTACTGCAGTTGAGTAGGGAGAACAAATAGCTGTTATAGATTCTGATACAGCGCTGTGGCACAATAGACTTGGGCACATGAGTGAGAAAGGTATGAAAGTACTTCATTCAAGGAAAGTTTTACCAGGTCTAAAATGTGTGAATATGGATTTCTATGAAAGTTGTGTGTATGGAAAACAAAAGAGAGTGAGTTTTGTAAAGACAGGGAAGGAAAACAAAAAGGAGAAATTAGAGCTTGTGCATACAGATGTATGGGGACCAGCCCAGGTATCTTCCCTTGGTGGCTCTCATTATTATGTTACATTTATTGATGACGCAACTATAAAAGTATGGGTTTATTTCCTTAGATAGAAATCTGATGTATTTCAAACTTTTAAGAAATGGAAATGCTTGGTTGAAAATGAGACTGGTAAGAAATTAAAATGTCTCAGATCTAATAATGGTGGTGAGTATTGCAGTCATGAATTTGAAGATTATTGCTCCACTAATGCTATTCATAGACAAAAAAATTTTCCAAGAACTCCACAAGAAAATGGAGTGGCTGAACACATGAACAGGACTATAATGGAGTGCGCAAGGAGCATGCGGTTGCATGCTGGGTTGCCCTTACACATGTGGGTGGAGGCTGTCAATACTGTAGTATATTTGATTAATAGAGGTCCCTCTACTCCTTTGGGCTGTGGTATTCTAGAGGAAGCATGGATTGGTAAGAGGGTGAGTTATTCTTTTCTCAAGACCTTCGGTTGTGAAGCTTTTGCTCATATAGACTCTGAAAATAGAACCAAGCTAGAAGCTAAATCAAAGAAATGTGTCTTTGTTGGATATGGCATTAATGAATTTGGTTATAGGCTTTGGGATTTTGAAAATATTAAAATTATTAGAAGTTGGGATGTCATATTCAATGAGAAAGTGTTGTACAAAGATCTGTTGCAGCAACATGAGAAGAAAGAAGATGATTATGTAGTGCTGGATAATACTCCAAAAGCTGATGTTCCAGCCATTCCTAATGATGTGCAACAACTATAACAAAAAATACCACACACACCAATGAATGTTAGATAGTCAACAAGGCAAATTAGACCTCCACAAAGGTTTTCTTGCTCTTTGTATTCTATTTTACTTACTGATGCTGGTGAACCTAAAAGTTATGATGAAGCTGTGCAGGTGGATACTAAGATTCAGTGGGAATCTGCAATGAAAGATGAAATGGACTCTTTGCTGAAAAATAAGACATGGGATTTGTGCAAGTTGCCTGCAGATAAAAAGGCTTTACAGAATAAATGGGTTTACAGGTTGAAAGAAGAGGAAGGAGGTAAGAAAAGATTTAAGGCCAGGTTAGTTGTAAAAGGATTTGCACAGAAAAAGGGAATTGATTTTGATGAGATATTTTCTCCTGTTGTTAAAATGACTTCTATTCGTACTATTTTAAGTCTTGTGGCTACTGAAGATTTTCATTTAGAGCAGATGGATGTTAAAATAGCCTTTATTCATGGTGATTTGGATGAAGAAATATATATGGCTCAGCCACAAGGTTTTGAGGTCAAAGGTAAGGAGAACTTGAACAAAAGTTTATATGACTTAAAGCAAGCACCTCGGCAATGGTATCTGAAATTTGACAGTTTTATGCATGAGCATGGATACAATAGGTGTCATTCAGATTACTGTGTTTATTTTAAGAGGTTGGATGATGATATCTACATTATTTTATGTTTATATGTTGATGATATGCTTGTAGCTGGGTCTAACATGGATCATATTAAGGGGCTGAAACGCCAATTAGCACATGCATTTGCTATGAAGGATTTGGGGGCAGCAAAACAAATCCTTGGTATGAAGATTTGCAGAGATAGGAAGAATAGAACATTAATGCTATCTCAAGCTGATTATGTTGAGAAGGTTTTGCACCATTTCTCTATGGAGAATGCTAAAGTTGTCAGCACACCTTTACCTGGTCATTTGAAATTGACTAAGGAGATGTGTCCCAAGACATATGAAGAGGAGGATAAGATGTCCAAGGTACCCTATACTTCAGCTGTAGGAAGTTTGATGTATGCTATGGTATGCACTAGGCTAGATATTGCACATGCAGTGGGAGTCGTTAGCAGGTATATGAGTCATCCAGGATTTGAGCATTGGAATGCTGTCAAGTGGATTCTCAGATATTTGAGAGGAACATCCAATAAGTGTTTACACTTTGGGGACTCTACTACTAATTTACAGGGCTACGTTGACTCAGATTTGGCTGGGGATATTGATACCAGGCGGAGTACTATAGGTTATGTCTTTACTATTGGTGGGGCAGCCGTGAGCTGGGTTTCTAGGTTACAGAAGATTAATGCTCTTTCCACTATAGAGGCAAAGTATGTTGCTGCTACAGAGGCAGCCAAAGAGATGATATGGCTTTAGTTCTTCTTGGAAGAATTGGGACATCCTCAGAAGGATAATTATTTGTTCACAGATAGTCTGAGTGCCATTCATCTTGCTAAGAATTCAGCTTTGCATTCTAAGACCAAACACATATAGTTGCGGTACCATTTCATTCGGTCAGTTTTGGAGGTTGGACAGTTAAAGCTAGAGAAGATACATACCAATGACCATCCAACAGATATGTTGACAAAGGTTGTAACAAGGGAGAAGCTGAACTCCTCTTCAGTTTTGGTTGGTCTTTTAGCCTGAACATGAATAAAAGAACAGTAGAGTCCAGGATGGTTTGATCCAATGGGAGCCCCATGTGGTAGTGGTATTGCTATAGGATCAGTCTCCAAGTGGGAGATTGTTTTTAGTGTGGAGCCTGATCAGTCCCCAAGTGGGAGATTGTTAGTTTGTGGTGACTGATCAGGAAAGTACTATACATACTTCATAAATAGTGGGGTTTAAAAATTTTTGGGCAGTAGCTGACATATTATGGCCGGCATATGGCCAACATGTTATAACCCTAAAGCAGTTTAATACTTGTATAAAAAGGGCTTAGGGTTGAGTATTTTTCATAATGTTGTGATATAAAAAATTGGTTCTTACATCAGTATTGAGCTATAGTTTATCCTAACAGATAACAGGTACAAGGTTGTTGATGAATTGATTTATTACAAGAACAGGATCTTCCTAGTGCCAGGGTCAAAAACTAAGGAGAGGATATTGAGGGCCTTTCATGACACACCTTTGGCTGGTCATCAGGGATACTTCAAGACATACAGGCAAATTCGAGAGCAGTTTTCATGGAAGGGTATGAAGGAGGATGTCCTTAAACACATTAAGGAATGTATGGTATGCCAACAAAGCAAGAGTGAGCAAAATTTTCCTATAGGGTTGTTGCAGCCACTTCCTATTCCCGAAAAAAAATGGGAAAGTATTTCCATGGACTTCATCACTGGGTTGCTCAAGGTTCAAGGTAAGGATTGCATATATGTGGTGGTAGATAGACTAAGTATTCGCATTTCTTTCCTATCACATCTAATTTCAAGGCATCACAAGTGGCCGAATTGTTCTCCAAGGAAATTTTTAGATTACATGGTTTGCCTAGAAACATTGTTAGTGACCAGGATAGTAGATTCCTCAACTCTTTTTGAAAGGAACTCTTTCATTTGGTAGGAACTAAACTCACTCCCAGTACTAGCTATCACCCTAAAACAGATGGAGAAACAGAGATAGTTAATAAATGGATAGAGGGATATTTGAGGAACTATGTTTCAAATCAACAACATGCTTGGGCGAAATGGTTACACCTAGGGGAGTATTGTTACAATACATCTCATCACATGTCTATTGGTATGCCTCCTTTTTGTGCTCTTTATGGTTATGATTCCCTTTCCTTTGTTGATCTAATACTTTTTGACAGCAGAGTACCCGCAACAAGTGATTTCGTCAAGCAAAGCCAAGACATAATAAGGTCCCTCAAGGATAACCTACAACATGCACAGAACCAACAAAAGATATATGCTCATAGGAAAAGGATTGAAAGATCTTTTGAGGTGGGAGATTTGGTATTTTTTAGGTTGCATCCATATAAGCAAAGCACCTTGAAGAGGAGTGGGGTAGAGAAACTCAAGCCAAGGTTCTATGGGCCTTATAAAATCATCAAGAAGGTAGGAAAGGTAGCTTATGAATTGGAGCTCCCACCAAACAGCAAAATACATAATATTTTCCATGTATCTTGCCTAAAGAAGGTTCCAGGCCAGAAAACCATAGTATCTACAGAATTACTACCTCTTGATGATGAAGGGAAATTAGTTTTGATACCAGAAGAGATTTTGGATACAAGAGAGAAAAGATTGAGAAACAGGAGTGTCATAGAGCATTTGGTCAAATGGAAAGGATTACCACTAGAGGATGCAACTTGGGAAGGAGCACATATTCTTCAGAATTCCAACCTTCATTTCTTGAGGACAAGCAATATTTGGGAGGGGAGGACTTGTCATGTCCCTTTTTCAAATAATTAAAAAATAATAAACTTTGCTAAGGCAGGCAGGCTCCAAAAAGGTGAAGTTTCGGCAAAAGGGGCTAATCTTTGGAAACCAATGGACTAATAAATAAAAATTATTATTAAATTATATTTTATTAACCCCTCTTGGACGTGAGTTAGGGTTACACCCTCTTTTAAGGGGTTTGGAGGCATTTTGGGCTCATTCCAGAACTTGATTTTTGCTCATTTCTTTGTTGTTCTTCAGAGGCTGCCAAACCTATGGAGAAGGAGACCCAAGAATCGGAGTTTTTAGGTTTCGAGGAAGGCTAAGAATGGGATTTTGAAGCCATTCCATGTGCATTCTCATACCGAGTTTGCCTTTGTGCTGAACAGTGTAGATTTGTGGGTTTTTGGGTGTGTTTTTTGTATGAGTTCGGTGTTTTCAGTTGAGTATTTCATATCAGTTTGGGTTGCTGTTGTATATTAGAATTTTAAATGTTAAAATAGAGCTGAATATATGTATTAGGACATGATTAAACTTTTGAGATAGATTATTAGTGTTTTTGTGGTGTTTCTGGGCATATTTTGTGCTATTTCGAGAGCCAGATGAGCATAGTTTTGTCCTACATTTTTGAGCTATTTTGTAAAGGCTATATGGATCTGGAAATGTCAATTTGTAGGCTGTTATGCTACTGAAATTTTTGAAAAAATTTCCATTTTTAGATTTATTAATAATTTGTGAAGTTGTGAAGCTTTTGGCACTATTTTCAGCATACTCGATTTGGGGTTTCTTGAGAAATTTGGTGGATCTTTGGGATATTAGTTGTTTGAATTTAAAGATCTAATTTGAGGCTTGAAATACCATGTAAAATCAGAAAAGGGACATTTCAGTTACCTTTCAAGTCCTTGATATTTCTTTGCCATACAACATACTATTAAGAAGACCATGGATTCAAAAAATGCAAGCAATACCTTCAACATCATCAATGCATCAAGTTTCCATTCTAAGGATCAAAAGTTACTATACCTACTAATATGAGTTACACATGTAACATGCTCAAGTCTGCTAACAATTTTTTTCCTGCTAGTAGAGAGTCTAGAGATAATAATTTTAATAACCTCAAAGAAATGGAGAAATCTTTTAAGTTAACAGAAACTAGAATGGGTGAATATTAGATTGAACCAATTTGTATTTGACATCTCTTCCTAAATATCCTCATCACTATGGGAGACCACCTGAAATGAAGAGACCTTTTGTGGTATCACCTAAGACTATATTCAATGGTGCCTTTGTAAAGGCCACTGTACCTCTAAAAAATGAATATGAAAAAAAGAGCAATCATTTTGTGGTTATACATAGAAGAAGTCCCAATTGATCTCACAAACCAATCTTGTGAGATAACTCCTAAAAATTATGGACTAGTTCTTAAACTAATAAAATGCCTTTACTACAAAGGTAATGGTCATATATGATGTAACAACAATTATTGATTATTCAATTAAAGAAACATCTAGAAGGCCTCATGACACAACATGCCTAGGCTTCAAGAAAGTTCCTTTTCATCTAGGGATACATAAATTTGTACCTAAATATGGTAGTTCATTTGAACATGAATTACAAACTGAGTTTGATAATAAGGTGGAAAGTTTTGATGATGAGGATATATTTTTTTATCCTATTCCTATATATATAGCTATGTTCTTTGTAGAACCATATGACTTTGTACAACGTATCAATACTTCTAAAGATGACAATGACTCCTCTAAGAATACTACTGATACTCCCAAAATTCAACAACAACAAGGTGAGTCTAATCATACTATCATTGTTTATTGACTTTGTAAAAATCAATATGATAATGAAAGTGTAGAATGGGTACCCATAACTACTAGGGTCAAGTCTCAAATTACTTGTCCATGCATTTGATAACTATACTATGAATAAAATCAAACTTTTCACTTCTCTTTCACTCACTTATCTCAAGTTAATAGATTGAAACTCTAATACTACATGTAGTGAAGTCCCCATGTTCTAGAATTACTATTTTCTCTCTTGTTATCTACACATTATTTAACCATAACATATTCCACCAATGACCATACTGTCAATATGACTGAAGCTAACATCAAATATCTTAGTCATATAAAAAGAAGAAGAAAAAGACATTTTGATGATGAAAGCCACATTATGGTATCAGAAACAAAAATAGTAAAAATAAAAGACATATATAAAGGTGAAAAGCTCTCTAAAGAGCATAAGGGTGAGATATTTGATGCACATTTGAGTCACTTTTAGGATAGATCATAAGTGTTGATAGAGCCAACACAACCAATCAATCTGGGAACTAAGGAACACCCTCATGTTATACATCTTTCACAGTCTTTATTTGTAGAGGAAAAAGAGGAATTTGTTGCTTTCTTCCAAGAAAACAAGATTGGGTTTGCATGGATCTACTTAGATATGGTAGGATTAGACACACTAGGGGTAAAACCTACCAAAAAGAAACTTAGGAAGATGAACCCTCATGTGGTACATCTTGTTAAAGTTGAACTATAAAAAATCTTCAAAGTTGGGTTCATTTGTTTGATTGATTATGTTGAATTGATCTCAAACATTGTTCCAAACTCAAAAAATAATAAGTCTATTAGAGTTTGTATCAATTTTTGAGATTTAAACAAAGCATGTCCCAAGGATGACTTTCCACTACCTAACATTGATATGATAGTGGACATGACAATGAGATATAAAATGTACTCACTGATGGATAGTTTTTTTAGTTATAATCAAGTCAAAATTGCACCAAAAGACCAAGAGAAGACTTCTTTCACTTGTGCATGGGGTACCTTTTTCTAGAATGTAATGCCATTTGGTTTAAAGAATGCTTGTGGCACCTACCAATGTACAATTTTAATAATATTTCATAAAATGATGCATATAATGATGGAAGACTATGTTAATGATACCTTGGTTAAGTTTATACATCAAAATGCTCATCTTCAAGATCTAGGACCTATCCTAGATCATATGGAAAAATTCATTCTCAAATTAAATTCTAAGAATTGTGCCTTTGGTGTCACATTAGGGAAGCTACTTGGTTAGATTGTGTCTACAAAAGGAATTGAGGTGGACCAAGAAAAGGTTCAAGCTATAATGAAAATTCGTCCACCTTGTAACATCAAACAAATGAGGGGGCTACAAGGAAGACTTCAATCTATTCAAAAATTCATATCACAATTAGTGGATAAATCACAATCTTTCACTAAGACTTTGCATAAAGGTGTGAAATATGACTAGAACAAGGATTGTGATTAAAGAGTAAAGTAGATTAAGAAGAATCTTTCTAATCTAGAAATACTAATGCCTCATATTTATGGGAAGCCTCTCATTTTGTTCATATTTTAAATAGACTTATTTGTAGGTATCTTGCTTTCTCAAGAACACAACAATAATAAGGAATGATCTATTTATTATATTGGTCACACATTGATCTCTTATGAGATGAAGTATGAAATTGTTGAGAAATATTTCTTGGTAGTTTTTTTCACTTGCCAAACATTGAGACACTACGTGATCACTCATACTATGTGCCTCATTGCAAAGATTAATCCATTAGTGTATTTTCTTAGAAAGGCTACTTTGATAGGAAGGCTAGCTAAATGGGTTATGATCCTAAGTGAGTTTGACATTGAATATGTCAAAAGGAAACCTATCAAAGGACAAGAAATTATTGATCAACTAGTAGAAGCACCAATGTGAAGTCTTCTACCATTGAATATTGAATTCCCTGGTGAATCTATTTTATTGCTAACAAACCAAACATTGGTGATGTTCTTCAATGGCTCCTCTACACAACAAGGATCTGGTATTGGACTTCTAATTATAGCACCACATAAATATTCTCTACCTAAGGCATACAAGATTCTATTTCCTTGTACAAATAATATTATAGAATATGAAGCCTTAATCAATGACATGAAAATTGCAATTGAATGAAGGATAGATGAAATGAATACCTTTCGTGACTCCCAGTTAGTAATCAATCAAGTCAATGATGCTTATCAAAAAAATATGAGAAGCTGACACCTTAGTAAAAAATATTTGATTATTTGGAAAATTACTTTGTACACATCACTTTCTAGCTAATTCCTCAGGTAGATAATAAGGAAATCAATGCAATGGCCACTCTCACTTCCATGTTACAAATTCTAGAAAGTCAATTTCTACACAAGTTCTTGGTGGAGACGTTATCATACCCTTCTTAAAATTCACCTAAATCTTGAATGATATTTTCTATCATAGGACATTATTCATCTCATTGCCATCTATTCTTACCTACATGACTAGATTGTTCTATACAATCTAACCCAAACTAAAAGATGTCAACTAATCTAGAATGCTTGACAACATGTCATCATTGCTAATGATTTGTTTACGAGAGTTCTCAATGGTACACTCCTTAGTTGTCTAGAAATTGATGAGTCAAAATTTGCATTAATAGATGTATACAAAGGCATTTTTGGATCATACACCAATGGCTTGACACTAGCTTGCAAAATTATTGGAGCTGGTTACTATTGGAAAGCAATAGAGAAAGGGACAATTAAATATGCCAAGTTCTACAAAAAGTGCCAAATCCATGAAAATATGATTCATACTTCAGCTAGGGAACTCATTCCTTTCATCATGCTTTGGCCATTTTAATAATAGGCCTTTGATCTGGTGGATCAGATTCATCTATCTCCTTTGAATGGACACAAGTTTATAATCATAGCTATAGCCTACTTCACAAAATAGGTATAAGCAGTCCCTATTTCTGAAGCTAATGGAAAAGAATATAGCTCTATTCATTATGAACTACATCATCTATAGTTATGGCATACCATCCTCCATCATTATTAATAATGGGGGATAGTTTAAAAATAAGGATCTCAAGGAGCTATGTTCAATGTTTCAAATCACACAAAATTAGTCTTCTAATTGCTACCCATAGGGTAATGGACAAGTGGAAGCATCAAATAATGACATAGTGCAAGGTAGAAATATCCCCAAAGGAGATGTCCTAGCCCCCAAAAAATAACCATGTAATAGAAACAAAACAACAAGAAGAAACAATGCAATATTTGATACCAAATCATAATAATATATTCATAAAATATAATTGATTACATGCAATGTGCCAGGCTATAAGGCCTTCCCGATTATGGCCAAATACAAAGCAAGTAATAGTTTTGCAAGATCCTTCAAGACCCCATCCAAACCCTAGCTATTCTAAATCCACACTTTGGTAGAAACCCCCAAGGAAGATCTCAACTTGTGCTCACAAACCTACCAAGTAATCTCCTTGTTTTCTAAGCCACAACTACTAGCTCTTCTCCAAATTCATTCTTCCTAGCTCCTTTTCTCCACGATGGATGAATAATGACTAAAGACTTCCCCACAACCCCTACTTATACCAATCTAAGACACAAGTTGTCATAGAACACAAATTAAATACAAATACATAAATTAAATGCCACAAGTCAGCCAACAACAACAATTAAATTCCCAAAATTGATGTCTTAGTAAAATTGATATATCTGCTAGCTCCAAATAAATTAGAACTTTTGCTATGAACCATAGGTAGAAATCTAGGCCCTCTTCAATCCGTGAAAATTTCATCCTCTAACTCATTATACAAAATTAGTTAGATGGCCTAAAATAGACACCAAATTCCTAAGCAAGGCCAAGCTCCTCCCAGACCACCAAGCAACTAAAGACCATGTCAAGCAACCAAAGACCATGTTGAGTCCCATGACCATGCTAAGATCCAAGACCATGATGAGCTGCAAGACCATGTTGAGCTCCTAGAGCATGTCAAGAACTAGTCCTTCTTTAATCGTTACCAGTCCAAGCACCCTCCAAAGAACCTACTGAACCTCCTCCAAATAAATTAGAACTTGTGTTTCGAACCATAGGTAGAAATCTAGGCCCTCTTCAATCCATGAAATTTTCATCCTCTAACTCATTATACAAAATTAGTTACATGGCCTAAAATAGATATTGAATTCCAAAGTAAGGCCAAGCTCCTCCCAGACTTCCAACCAACCAAAGACCATGCCGAGCAACCAAAGACCATGCTGAGTCCCAAGACCATGCTGAGATCCAAGACCATGTTGAGCTCCAAGAACATGTTGATATCCTAGAGCATGTCAAGAACTAGTCCTTCTTCAATTGAGTACCAGTCCAAGCACCCTCCAAAGCAACTACTGAGCCTCCTCCCATGAACTCCAAAGTAGTCACCAAGCAATCCAAAGATGCTCCTACATCAAACTCCCTAGGTAAATAGAAAAGTGTGTCCCACACTTTGATGCCCAAAGAAAGAGTAACAACTATCTTCATCTTCACCAAATGCTTCCACTCCAATAGGGACAAGAAAACCAATCTTCCCATCATCCACATCGACATCATTCTATCAAACACCAAAATCTTAACCATCCAATCAGCATGCTCACTCCTAGGAACAAACTAAACATAGTGCTTCAACATCAACTCCACCTCAGCAACTAGTGAATCCACACTAGCAACAAAAATCTCCATATCAGTAGCATTATGTAGATCTCCATCAACACATGCCAAACTCACAACACCAACAATATCATTTCTCACAACAAGATGCTTTGCAATACATAACTCACCACCAATAGCAACTAGATCATCCATAATGGAGCACTCTACAATTTCCATGTCAAATCCAACCAATTGATCATGAAAACCAACCTCTATCCTAGCATCAACAAGGTTAGGAATATCTTTAGCAACAACCTCTAGCTGCTCTACAAGTTCTATATCAGACTCCACAATTTGATCAACAAAACTAACCTCTTCCACCTCGACCTTATCATGCCATCTTCTCTCATGAACATGTCTCTTAACTGGCCAAACAACTCGCTTCCAAATTGGTAGACTCCAACTCCACAAAAGCTTGTGAAATTCCTTCCTCATCCCATCCCTAAATTGATCAACCAAGCTAGCTTCAAATTGAGTAGTCATAGATCAGAAAACCTCCTCTCCATTATATCAAAAATATTCACAATCCTCTCAGGGTCCAATCCTCTTGAAGCCATCTTCCAAGATCTTCATAAACCCTCTACAAAAATTCCTTCCCACACTCCTTGTGACAATCTTGAATTTTTTACAAGTCAAATCACAACCTGCCACCTTGCATGAACAATCAAGAACCAAATAACAATTCAAGGACCATGGATCTACAATCCATAACTCTCTACGATCATGCCTCAACAAAATCAGTCTTCCATATTCACATTCATTGATCCATCTATAAGCCCTCTACAATTGCAAGTTAGAACCATGATCTACCACCTCACAACCAAAATATCTAGGACTCCAAAAAGAAAATCCACCACTAGATCAAGATCTACTTCTCCAACCCAAGTCCTGGTGCAAACTGCCTTAGCTTTGATAATCTATCTACATGCATAGGAACAACCTTCACTCTAATACCACCTGATCTAGTGCAAGGTAGGAGTATCCCCAAAGGAGATGTCCTAGCCCCTAGGAAATAACCATGCAACATAATCACAACAACAAGAAGAAACAATGCAAGATCTGATACCAAATCATAATAATATATTCATAAAATATAACTGATTACATGCAATGTGCCAGGTTGTAAGGCCTTCCTAGTTATGGCCAAATACAAAACAAGTAATAGTTCTACAAGATCCTTCAAGACCCCATCCAAACCCTAGCTATTCTAGATCCACACTCTAGTAGAAACCCCCAAGGAAGATCTCAACTTGTGCTCACAAGCCCACCAAGTAATCTCCTTGTTTTCTAAGCTGCAGCTACTAGCTCTTTGCCAAATTTGTTCTTCTAAGCTCCTGCTCTTCTCCATGATGTATGAATAATGACTAAAGACTTCCCCACAACCCCTAATTATACCAATCTAAACCAAAAGTTGTCCTAGAAGACAAATTAAATGCCACAAGTCGGCCAACAATAATAATTAAATGCCCAAAATTGATGTCTTAGTAAAATTATGATATCTCCTAGCTCCAAATGAATTAGAACTTGCACTTTGAACCATAGTTAGAAATCTAGAACTCTTCAATCTCTAAAATTTTCATCCTCTAACTCATTATAAAAAAGTAGTTACACAGCCTAAAATAGGCACCAAATTCCTAAGCCAGGTTGAGCTCCTCCTAGATTGCCGAGCAACCAAACACCATGCTAAGTCCAAAGACCATGCTAAGCTCAAAGGCCATGTCAAGCTCCCAAACCATGCCAAGTTCCATAGACCATGTAAAGCTCCTAGAGCATGCTGAGCAACAGTCCTTCTTCAACCAATTACCAATCCAAGCACCCTCCAAAGCAATTATTGAGCCTCCTCCCATGAACTCCAAAGTAGTCACCAAGCAAACCCAAGATGCTCCTACATCAAATAAGGCTATTCTCAAGATCCTCCATCACACAATTAATAAATCTAGAAGAGACTGGAGCACCTTCAAATAAATATGGCTCTATGGGCTTATAGAACAAGTATCAAAACTCCTATAGGAACAACACCCTTTTCTTTGATATATGGAGTAGATGTTGTGCTTCCTATTGAGGGAGAGATTCTTTCTTTATGAATCTCTTTGAAAGACCTCATCATTTATGATGACTATAGATTATCTTGGCTACAATATCTAGAACTAATAGATGAACATTGACAAATGTTGTTTGGTCATCTACAAGCTTATCAAAAGTGATTATCCAAAAGATAAAAATAAGAAAGTCAAACCATGTGACTTCCAAGTGGATGACCTTTTCTTGAGGGAAAACCCTAAGAATCAACAACAATAGATATAGAAATAGAAGTTTGAACCTAACTGGTTTGGTCCATACATAGTCACTACAATATTTGGATCTAGTGCTTATCAACTCTCAACAATTGAAGGAGACTTTCTCAAAGAGCCAATCAACACCCTTCATCTAAAATAGTTCTACAACTAATATGATTTTGAATCTCTTTGTACATATCTACATATCTTGAAAAATGTCTAAAAAATGAAAAAAGTGCTGAAAAATTATTTATCATGGTGAAAACTTCGCAATAGGCACTTTGGTATTACCGAAAAAAATTTGGAAAATTTGGAAAATTTTAAAAAATTGAAAAACAAGAAAAGTGTCACTGATGAAAACCTTGCAAATAAACATCATCAGAACAAAAATAGAATCTCTACTAAGAAGGTGAAAATATGGTAAACAAAAACCTCTTGTTTCAAATGGTACATCCTATAGAACATGTTTTGGCTATTGTATAGTTTCTTTCATGCTTTAGTTTGCTTCTTTCACTCATGCATATGCTCTCACCTACATTCGAGACTTTTCCTAATATCCACATAGATTGAATCTAGTCATAAGTCTAGGAGGGAACACCTTATGGTTTCTTAGAGAATCTCTTTAGCATCAATCGCTAGTTGTTCTAGTTGTCTTTGTCTACTATCACTTACTTTACTACTGAGATTCCTCTCAAAGAATGCATTTTTATGTTAGTCACAAGTTGTTCTAACTATATCTATCTACTATTTCTTAGGCTCATTCAAAGATTCTTCTATTACATGAGTCACTAGTTGTCCTAACTAATTCTATCTACTATCTTCCTACTACTAAAGAGATTTCTTAGACACATATTCTAAACATCAACACTTGACATCAATCTATTGAAACTAAATCTAAAATAAAATTGAAAATATTGAAATTGTTTGCACTATATTGAGGTTTTATTTGTGTGTTTTTCGTTCTCTTTTTCATTCTTGTTTGAGAAACTCAATGATGTCTAATTTGACTAGAAAAGAGAGAAGTAGGGGCATGATCTTTTTTTTTTCCTTGATAGTTTAGTCCTAATGATCTGAAGGATTCATATAAAAGTGTTGGAAATAATAAAGACCAGCTAGGTTACTGAGAGGGGAGAGCTGAATCAGCAACCTCAATTTTTTTTAAATCATTTCAGCACTTTAACAATATAAATCATTCACCATTCATTCATCTAATCTACTATATGCATGAGAAAAGATAAACATTCATAACACATGAACATAATATTTTGGTGACCTAGAAACCTTTCAAATAGAAAGTAAAATTGGGGTGGGGATGATACCCACAAAACTTCACTACTATAGTATAAAGTTGGCCTATTAGGGCTTACATTGATCACTTATGATGATCTACCCTATTAAGAGCAATTTGGACTACTAGATCCACCTTGTTAGAGGTTTTACAAACATACAATGAACTATGCACTCTATTAGGAGATTTATACAAAGACTATTAAGTATACCCTATTAAAGGATTTAGAAAATTAATTCACTTGTTAGGATAAAATAGTAGATCTAACTTACAAATTAATTTCTAATTAGATCCTTGAAGTATAGATCATCTCTTGTGACTGATATATCTTTACTACTCCTTGTAGACCTTGTTGAATACTCTACTTTGCTATTGATTCACATTCACTCTTTTCAAAACATTACATATCATTCCTTGATATTCTCATCCATATAATGCAAATGATACAATACATTACATATATACCATTCCAATAATCATAATTAAAAGGTTGGCTAAAACACAAGTAAAAAAAACATTACTGAGTCAGCCAAACAATAGAAAACTTAGGCTCTTCAAGTTGACTTGGTGACATTCTGATACTCGACATCTGTTGCATTACTCAACATTATCATGCACTTGGTAGAAGTAGAATCTCAGTCCATACTAATCACACAACGTATCTTGGAACTTAGTAACATTGGAGACTCGATAGATATAGTGCCACTCAGTAGATACTGAGTCCTTTGTTTACCTTTTTGTCACTTGGTAAACACTACATATCCATCACTTGGTAGAAATTGACTTCACATCACACAAGCTAATAGGTTGGTAGAAACTATGAATCTCGATGACCACTGCCTAGTTAGTGAATGCTATAAGTTTGGTAAACACTACTAAACTGCAAATTTACTTGGTAGCTTTAGGAATGCTCTGTGTGAACTACTTAATTGATGAACTTACAAGGTAACCACTGAATGCTTGGTATAAACTATGGACTGAGTGATGAGCTTGGTAACCTTTTAGAATCAAATAATTTTTATCAGTAATAAAAAATAGAACATAATACCAAAAATCTCCCCCTTTTGCATTAGTGACAAAAACTCTTATGAGCCAAAACTTATGTACACTGACATATTGAGTTTTTATTTTTCACAATTGATCTTTGTAAAGCTACTATATATACATATCTTACATATCTCCCTAATACATATGGTCTAATATATACATAGCCTTACACTATACATAAATCAATCTATTTTCTCCCTATTTTCTCCACAAGTCTCGTATCAACTCTTACTCCCATGTCTCTTACCATCTCTTTCTCCCCCTTTTTGATAGTAATGCCAAAGAGATATGTAAAATATTCAAATAGAGACACCAAAATGTGAGAGAAATTCAGAGTGTACCTTGAGAATAAGAGCCAATGTCTTGTCCCAATTATCTTGCAAAATCTTACAGGTGGAGAGTGCCACTTGAACTTCTGCAGAAAGTTAATCATGTGACCAATTTATAGAAAATTTGTCATCCTGGACTAATGTTTTTGAATATGCAATGTGCTTCTGTATTAAGTCCATAACTGGAGGGATTATATTTTGTATGTCAATTAGTGTAGACCTGATCCTAGCTTCCTCTCTTAGTAATTCTCCCTGCATCTCTAACAAAAATTTCACCTTCATGTGATGTGCTAAGCTTGACCTCGGGTCAAGTTGTAACCTTTGAGCACTAGCCTTCGTGTCCACATCAATCTTATTTAATTTCTCCTTTATATCCTTGGTGAACTTAGTAACATCCAAAAGCTTGACAAAAAGTGATGTTATGTTTGTGAAGGATTGTTCAAGGTTGCTCAAAATTGTGGATAACTCTACTTGATTTATTGCAATGAACTCAAGCACCTTATTGTCAAATTTGTTTTCTACCTTCTCAACAAGCTTCTCTTGGCTAGATGTGTCCTCATTGAACTTATTCAAAACCTCTTCTAATTGTAACAAAATGTGTTGAAATGAATCAACTTCAACACATATAGCCTCAGTAATTATATTTTTGGCATTCTCAATTATTATAAATTATCTATCTCTCTCATCTCTAAGCTATTTTTGCCTTGCTTTTTGCTCTAAAAGATGACTGACCAATATCATTTCATTAGTTATAGTAGTATCTAGATCTATCTTAAGAATAATAATTTCTTCGCCCAAGTCTATGTCTTCATCAATTGCTTTGACAGTAAGCAAAAGTTTTAGAGGAGTCTTTGATTTTACTTTTGTTCTTACTTCATTGGACTTAGAAATGGAAACAATAGTAGAAGTAGCTAGACTTGTAGTAAAAACTCAAATTGGTCCAACTAAAGGAAAACTGAGAGAAGTACTAGCTATATCCAAAATTGATGTGCTTCCCAAAAATGAAGTACCAATAGGTAATGTACAAACTAGAATATTTACAACTGAAGAGCTAACTAAAAAAAAAGCTGGTGCAATTAAAGTTGTAGTTGAAAAAATTGTTTAAAGCAAACTGGCAAGCTTACTGAACAAGCTATAGTAGAAGTTGACACAATTAGAGAACTAGTAGTTGTGCATATTGCTGAAGAAGATTGCTCAGGAGCTGATGAAGAGGGCTACAGCTCGGTAGATGAAGTGGTAGACACTTCCATTATAGATACCTAGAGTTGTGAGGTAGTAGGTGTAGATGATATTTTTGATGTGGTTGCAATCATTCCTACTGAAGCTAACTCCAACCTTGATGATGTTTTTGGCTTAGGTGGAGAGTGAGGAAGGGAAGCAATGACTTCTACTATAATTTTTATTGGATCATCTTCTTCATTTTCTTCCTTGTCTTCCTCTTTAGCTTCTTCCTCCTTCTCTTCATCATCAACCCTTAATGCCTGATAGTCTTCAGCATCAAAGATAAAACATGGAGTGTTATCATCTTCTACATCATCACTGTCATCATCATCATCCCTGATCTCCACTAGATCATCCCTAGGCTTATGCAAGTGATAGATTTTTTTCCACATGTTTGTTGCATCTTTAATGACATGCTCAATATCTTTGATTAAAATCAAACATGTATGGAATTCATTGTTCTTTATTGCTACTTTGACTTCTGCATTGGTAAGATTTGGTAGTAACTTCCTCAAAGATTGTTCAAAAATATCTTTTTCTATTTACACAATAGATTCCCACCTTGGCTACAATCTTACCAATAATTATTTTGAAATTTGAGGAGCAATTTGGTTTAGAGAATATTTCCATTTTCCCATTTTGGTGAGTACCAATTCCTCAATTTGCATCTTTTTAGCATCAGTCCTTATTTAAAACTTTAGGGCATTGAAGTTTGTGATTCTAGCTCCTTCTTCCATTTATTTCAACCTTTCCTAGAAGGTAAGTGGGGGCTTGTTGAGCACAACTTAATGTTTTCCTTTGCCTTCTGATCTCTTGGTGAAAATAGCTATGGAGGCCTTTGGAGGTTTTGTAATGATTACCCTCCTTTTCTTCTTGGATGACTCTACCTCCTTCTCTGATTCTTGCTCTTCTCCTTCTTCTTCTAATTCTTCTTCGTCATCCTCTTCTTTACCTTTAGTAAGCATTAGAGGGCTGGTGGCAGTTTTCATCTTTGCTATTTTCCTCTTTCCTTTGCTAATTGTCTGAGGTAGCTTAATTTCTAGTTCAATTCTAGCTTTTGCCTCATCATATGTGCCAAAAATTGATTTCTTTGGATCAACTAATTCATTTACCAGTGCTTCAATAATGTCGTTGGTTTTGTCAATATTGACCTCATAAGGAAGAGGTTTTACCATGCAACTCAAGTTCTGATTGCCTGAATGTATACTCTATCATAGTCAACCATGAAACACACATCATCTTTATAATCCTCAACAATTTTAGGAGGAATCTTGAACCTATTGTTCATTCTTTCCTTGAAAACTTCAAAATAATTGTCGATGATGCTATCGAAGTTTACACCAATTTTTGCAATAAAATCATTTATTTGAAATAGAATAGAAACATGTTTTCTCAATACAACAAATCCTTTAGATGGGAAAAAACTTTTTCACATAAAAGAAAAGACATTTCAACAAAGAACCAAATTTGTAAGGGTTGTTCTTTTATATTCAAATGCTATCCATATTCTTGTTTAATTGCTTCAATAGTAACTCTAACAAGTCAAATTCCATTTTTTTTTTACAACCTTAAATGCTAAATCCACTACCACACATGGCATTCTATTTAAATAAATAGAGCTATAAATCTTGTGGGAAATTACATGAATACCAAACCTTAACTCCACATCAAAAATGGTGCTAATTTTCAAACCTCTACCATCCCACTCAGCTAGAGTTTTCTTCTAGAGTTCATCCTAACCTAGGGTTTTGGTAGATTTTTCTTTACTCAGCATGGGAAGACTAGTAATCTTATGAATCATCTTCTTGGTTATTAACACAGGTTTCTCTAACCATAATTGACCATTGTGTACATGACTAAGAATATACCTAATCCATTTTATCTAGAAACCTCTTGGTAGGTGTGTGATATGGGTCAACCCTTTTGTTCCAAGATGCTTATGCTCAAGTTTAAGTGAACCATACACATACATTTCCTCTAAAGCACTATCCATTTCTAGGGTTCCTATCTCCTAAATAGAACACTTACAATGAGTGCAAATGTCATTAATTAGGAGTACCTTTGGTGGAATTTGAGATTTCGCACCATTAGGGTCAAGTGCCTCCGCAACTACTGGTACTAGTTTGAAGTTTGATGCTTTCCACTCCACACCCTTCACCAACATTTATGAACCTCTTTAAACTTTACTACTAATTGTACTCCTAGATGCCATCCTTCTTAGCAAGTGAAAGAAATTTTTAAACAAATTCTTTGCTGGAAATTTTCTCAAAATTGCTTGGAATTGCTTATGTGCACTTGGAAATCTCTTAGCTCTATGAATACTAAACTCATAGTAAAAAATGAAGTCAAATTCTACCATTTTTGATGAAAATTCACCATTAATGCTAGGTACCATAATGATTTAGTACATGATAGACTATCATCCACTCACTGGCTTGATATAAACTTGTGACTTGGTGATCAAAAAAAACTTTTCATTACTCCTGACCTAGCTCAATTGAGTCTGTGACTAACCTTGCTTGGTATGAACTAGTCTCATGTGATCCTTTAGTATCTGAAATACTAATTTGGATCTTCTACTTTCTTCCATTTGGAATTTCTCGAGATATAGCTTGAAGATATAGTTCCAGTCCCTCCTTAAAAGAATCTAATTGGAAATGGTGGAGTCACCCACTTCTTGAGTGACATTTCCATCATTTGAATTGTTCTTCTCAGTAGATTTAGGAATCCATTGCTATCTCATTTGCTTCCTGATGTTATCAGCTTTAGCTTTCTTCTCATCTTCAATTCTTCCTATGTTCATGTAGTGTTTAGCTATATGAACAATTTCTATGCATGTATAACATCTTATTGTTGAATCTCTTTTTCTTAAGTGATGCTTTGTGCAGTCTATGCCAATGTGTCCATATTCTCCACAATAGTGACATCTACACCAAGTATTGTAGTCCCAACCAAATATTTCTTTGACAATTTGTTCAACTAGATTGAATGATTTGGATCTACATTTAGATGACCTCTAACCTTTTCTCTTGCATTTGTGACATTTACCTTCAAATTTTGGTTTCTCCTTGCACTCATTAGCTTTATGACAATGTTTTCTACAATTGTAGCATTTTCCATTGAATTTTTCTCTTCCATTGCTCCAAAATTTGTTTGATGTACGACCTAACTTACCACAGTGATTGAAAGTAGGTTTTTTATTCCTTTGGGCACCATGTTTGGAAGATTCAGCTTCTTCTTTGTAATCAAGTCTTGCTTTACCTTTTCTCCTATGAAGATTCTACTCACTTTGTTGATTCAATTGATCCATATCTAATTGAGATTTCATCATCCTTTCATTGAGTTTCTTTTCAAAAATTAGATCAGCCTTCAATCTTTCATTGATCTATCTTTCAGTGATTAAGTCATTCCTTAAATTTTCATTTTCAGATCTCAAATTCATGATTTCTTCATTTGCATTGGAGAGTTGATTAATAAGACTTTCTTGCTAAAGGGATTGACTTTGATTTACATTGTTCCTTGACTTCAAGTCTTCACTTGCCTTATTCCTTTGTTCTAGGATTTTACACATTCTTATTAACTAAACTTCTTGTTCTCTTTTCAATTATCTTACCTCTTCTTGCAAAGAGCTATTCTTTTCTAGGAGTTCTTTGATTGCCTCATTAGCTTCATATGAATTGTTTGATGAAAAAAAGTCTTCAATCTTTTCTTCAACATATTGATGGTCATTCATTTGTCTTGCAAGTTTCTTCCTTCTTTTTAGGGATTGGGAAATATGCTCTTTTGCTTCCTTGAGTTGAGCTCTGGCCATTTATAGATCTAGCTTTTCATTCTCAATAGCTTTGTCAAGTTTGAATAGCTCCATTTCCCTTGATCTTTACTCAAGCTGTCAAACTTTATCCTAAGAACCACAAAGCTCTCATACCAATTGTTGGAAATAATCAAGACTAGCTAGGTTACTGAGAGGGGAGGGGTGAATCAGTAACCTCAAAAATTTTAAAATCAATTTAGCACTTTAACAATATAAATCATTCACCATTCATTCATCTAATCTACTATATGCATGAGAAAAGATAAACATTCATAACACATGAACACAGTATTTTGGTGACCCAAAAACCTTCCAAATAGAAAGTAAAATTGGGGTGGGGATGATACCCACAAAACCTCACTATTGTAGTATAAAGTTGGCCTGTTAGGGCTTACATTGATTACTTCTAACGATCTACCTTGTTAAGAACAATTTGGATTGCTAGATCCACCTTGTTAGAGGTTTTACAAACATACAATGAACTATGCACTCTATTAGGAGATTTATACAAAGACTGTTAAGTATAACCTATTAAAGGATTTAGAAAAATAATTCACCTGTTAGAATGAAATAGTATATCTGACTTACAACTTGATTTCTAATTTGATCCTTGAAGTATAGATCACCTCCTATGACTGATATATCTTTACTGCTCCTTGTAGACCTTGCTAAATACTTTTCTCTACTACTGATTCACATTCACTCTTCTCAAAACATTACATATCATTCCTTGATATTATCATCCATATACTGAAAATGATACAATACATTACATATATACCATTCCAACAATCACAATTACAAGGTCAGCTAAAAAATAAGTAAATAAAACATTACTAAGTCGGCCAAATAGTAGAAAACTTAGGCTTTTCAAGTTGACTTGGTGACCTTCTGATAGTTGGCATCCACTACATTACTCGACATCATCATGTACTTTGTAGAAGTAGAAGCTCGGTCCATACTAATCACACAATGTAGCTTGGAACTCGGTAACCATTGGAGACTTGGTAGATATAGTGTCACTTGGTAGATATTAAATCCTTTTTTTACCTTGTTGTCACTTAGTAAACACTACATATCCATCACTCGATAGAAATTTACTTCACATCGCACAAGCTAATAACTCAGTAGACATTATGAAGCTTGGTGACCACTACCTATTCGGTGAACACTGTAAGTTTGGTAAATACTCCTGAACTACACATTCACTTGATAGCTTCAGGAATGCTTAGAGTGAATTGCTTAATTAAGGAACTTACAAGGTAACCTCTGAATGTTTGGTATAAATTTTGGACTGAGTGATGAGCTTGGTAACCGTTCAGAATCGAATAAGTGGTATCACTAATGACAAATACAACATAATACCAACAAAAAGGGGTGTCTACTATAAGAACCTCTATCTTATGTTGGATGGCCAAATGTACCTCACCTAATTTTATATGAACACTGTAGTGAGGTTGGTTCTTCTCCTTGATTATTTGAGTGAATTCTCTATGGTATAGTATAATATTGATACTTGTCTTCTTAAGTGAGCATATGGGTAAGTGTGAGTACACTTAGCACACTTTTATCTCAGGTTACAAACAAAAAGGTCATTGCAGATAGAATACTTATTGATTACTTAGCAGTAGAAGGATCTCTTACATGTCTAGTGTCATCCTATCATTTATGCTCTAATTCTTACATGTGCTTGCTACACTAAAAGGGACAAATTTTCTAGTCATTATGGCTTCTTGTACCTTAAAGCTTACATCTAATCACAAAAAAAAATGCCACATGTCATATTCATATTCGCATGATTGCATTATTAGTGTGAATTGTATGACATTTGAGGGTCTAAACAAAAATATTTGTGATGAAAACTATATCTTATGATTTTATTAACCAAATCCTGGGAATTGCATCTAGCATAAGACTACACTTCATATAAGACTTGTTTTAGGGCATGACCTCTATTACTCATTTGATTGCATTTCTTGACTCCAGAGGTAGGAGACTTCTCATACACAATATATTTTTATCTTAACTATACAAGTGATCTAATAATCTCCCTCTTGGATAATTAGACCATTCTAAAGTCTTTTTAGGATCAAAAATTGATATTTGACACTCTTAAATAGCTAAAAGATGCATTTTAAAATTTTGGGACCGACACAATTGAACACTTGTATAGTCTATCTTTCTAATGCTTTGTGAATCTTAAGACATCACTATTTCAACATTTTCTCAAAACTCTCAACTTTTTCATCAAAAGTCAACCTTGATCAAGTCTGGTCAAACTTGGTTAATCGGACCTCAAAATCACTCTAAATCAACTCCAAGATTTCTTCATGCTCTTCTAATCTATCCTACCTTTTTCTGAATCTTCACATCTTTATCTTAAAATATACTACTCTTCCTCACTATTTTTGTGTATCATCTTATGATTTTTCTCAAGAGTGGGCAAGATGATCACATCATTGAATCTTTCAAAACTGGCTTCAACTAATCTAAACATAATTTTCTAATCACTAGGGGTATCTCATCACTTAGGGTATCTTTATTACCTCTCTTTGAAATTTTACATCATCTAATCTCCTTTATTGATCAACTGATCAACCTCATCACAATCCTTGTCATAGCTCCATAGACAAGTATCTAGGTGTTCTATCTAGACTCTTGAGGATAATGCCTTGTTCTAAGGATAATCCTATGACTTATGACTAGGTCTTATTATCTTCTTCTTTTTTAGACCACTATTCAAGTGTTCTATCTAGACTCTAGAGGATTAAGATTTTTTTTGAAGATAATTCTAAGCTTTCTTTCAATCACTATTTAATAGACAGGTATTGATGAAATCTAACCTTGACTCTTAGGGATTAAGCCTTATTCTAGGGATAATACTATGAATTATGATTGATCTTATTTTACTTTGATGAATAGGTATCTGAGTGTTCTACTTAGAATCATGGGGACAAAGCCTCATTCTAGGGATATTGCTATAGCTTATGATAACTATTTATTGACATCTTTTAATGGATAGGTATTAGTACATTCTAGCCCTAGCTCTTGAGGGTAAAGTCTCATTCTAGGAATAATCATATGAATCTTGATAATTTTTATTTTATTAGACTAGTATCTTTGTGTTCTATCTAGACTCCAAAGGATTAAGCTTCATTGTGGAGATAACCCTAACAATCTCATCAATTGGTTTCTATGTCATTAAATCACTTAAATCAATCTTAGTTCTTGTTCTATAATTTTGACTTTTGATTTCTTTGAATTAATGTGTTTCTTGCACATTTATTTAAAGAGGGGAAAATGTAATACCCCTAAGTTGACACATTGGCATTTTGAACCAATTTTGGTGCATCATTCTTACAACATCTATTTATCGATCAATTAAGTCCTATTGTACTAGGCATTTTTAGTTTGTATCATCTTCACTAAACCTAAGTGTCAAATGCATAAAATCCGTAATCTCTATTAATAAAATACTTTATTGATTGAAATTGGCTAGATTAGCCTTGTAATTGAAATATTTTAATTATAAGTCCTAAGCACATTAATTAAACAAAATTCACCATCTTTAAGTAATACACTTAAAAAGGAATTAAATACATTGATTAAATTAAACAAAAATATCATAAGTGGTGAAACTAATTATTTATATAATTAGAATATTAATTTATGATGCTAGGTTTAATTATATCAATATTCTTTCCTAATTCATCTCATATGAAAAATGAATTAAATATATTAATTTAATCAAATATGCTCATCATAATTATTGAAAATAATTATTTAATTAATTAGAAAAATAATTATGAGTATGATAAATAGCATCCCCTATTTCATCCCATTCAACCCCATCAAAAATGGAGGACTCAATCTCATATTCAATCTGACTATAAAATCAATTTAATATTGGTCGTTGATTGGATCCAAGATGCTATAAAAAGAGACCCTCATCCTCTCATTTAGGAGTGTGCAGGAAAAGAGTGTTGAATCACTAGTAGATTTATTACTAAAGCATCTTGCATTGGAATTTTCTATTTCTTTTACATTCTCACCACCTAGATTAAAATGCACTTATTTAGCTTAAATATTTTTCATTTTTCTTAGATTAATTTAAAAATCATCTAGATTAATTCATAACTTTTCATACAAAAATATCAAAAACATAGATTAATCTTGCATTTGCATTCATTCAAATCCTTAATACTAGTTTTGTCTAGTTACTGAACTCTTGATTTTGAGAGCATATAGTAAATCCACATCTAATTAGGAAGCAACAGATTGCCTTGTGCAAACATATGGAATGAATAACCTCATGTTCATTTCAGTATGTTACTTATAAATAATGATCATGTTGAAGTGTGTAGTTTAATTAGAGGCCCATATTTAACAGTCACAAGAACAAGAAGAGATGCACATATAGAGTAAATCCAAGTAATCATTTTTTCATGGAAGTGTCTATAAGATCTGATAAACATGTGAGAAATAAAGCATAAAAAATACATACTCAATGTTGCAATATCCATAGAAAAGAGTGTTGTCTAAGAAGATCTAAATGCTACTAATGCAAACAAGATTAGAAATGTATGTACAAAGGCATTGAAGAAAGTAGGAAATCCAATCACAAAAATCAAAAGTGGAAATAATGTAGACCTAGGCTTCACCAAAGAAGGAAAACACCTAATATTAACAACTTGACTCTAATAGGAAAAGGGCATGAAGCCAAGTTCAAAAATTGTGTATAAAGTGAACATGAAAGATAATACAAAGGGGAATCTAACATCATAAAAAAATGCGTTGACACAATTGGGTTCACCAAATATGTATAAGAGAAAAGTGAATCAATGATTTGAAGCCCTAAATTCATTGCAAATCTCACTGAAAGTGGGAGTCAAGGAGATCCTTTTAATGCAAACTCTAAGGTACATAGATCTAGGAAGATTGGTGTCAACCAAGTGTTAAAGGAGTACTAATGCACAAAAAAAGCTAATGGCTATAGGGTTGGAGAAAGGATAGAAATGTCCTTGAAATCCTAATGTAATAAGAGCCATGAAAAGAAACTAAGTAGATGTACAATGTACACATAAGATAAACAAAAAATGATAAAGTGCATTGAAATTAAAGAGTGGAAAATATATAACTATGAAAAATTTAAAAAAAACATGCTTTAAAATGAACTTCAAAAGGGTTGATTTCTACAAACTCAACAAAAAAAATGCATTGCAGACAAAACCTAGAAATTATTTGGTGAGATATCAAGGGTGTCCTGGATAAATCAGGGTGCATTTTGACCCTAATATTGCATTAGAGGTGCGATGTGACCTTGATGGATTGGGTGTGATGCTTATTCTAATTTTGTAGTTCCATAAAAATCCAAAAAGGAAAGTCCAATCTACAACCTCTTATTAATTTAAGATTGACAACCTGCAAAAGGGTGAATGCACAAAGTTGCATTGCAATTCCACATAAGTCAAATCCACAGAATGAGACATCTTAGAAATGGTTACCCAATTTTTAAAAATGGGCACCTATTTTCGGCTCTAGTGCTCGACCCTAAATTTAAAAAATGGGCACCTATTATTTTTAAAAATCAGGTGCTCATTTTTTTATTTTCAAAAAACAGGTGCATGTTTCTCAAAAAAATTAAAAATTTGAATTTTTAAGAAATGGGTACCTATTTTTAAAAAATCAATTACCCATTTTTTAAAAGTAAAAAATGAGTACACATTTCTTAAAAATTCAATTTTTTTAGTTTTCAACGGATTTTATATGCCGCTTTTAGCTTTCCAAAACAGGTACCCATTTTTTGAAATTCAAATAGCAGGTGCCCATTTCTTACAACATGAGGTAGGAATTTTTTTTCCTGCCTCGGATTTTGGTTTGGGACAGGCTTGGTGAGACCAAGCCTATGCCTTGGCCTCTCAAGATTTGGCTAAGGAATTGAACTGACAAATTCATGCCTTGCCATAATTTTTAGAGGGTCTTCCTGATCATTTTTTTTTACGAAACAAAAACCCATTAGATCTCTCACTATCTTGATTTCATAAATATAAATTTTATAGTGTTATGATTTTATTTACTATTTTTGTATTATTTTTCAATCAAAGGTGGTACCTAAATGTAAAATAGCAACATTCACTAAAACTTTAATAACTTTTTTATTTTATAATTTTTCTTAAATTAATTTATATGTCATCAATCTAAATTCAATTATTTTGAAGTTTTAAAAGAAAATTTGAAAAAAGTGAAATTTTGATCAAATTATGGTGTCCGTACATGAGATGTTTCAAAAATTTTCCTTTATAGCCAATTAAAAATTAATTTAAAAAAAAATTATTAAAAAATTCCAGAAAAATATTCTCATCAATCTTTGGTGTGTCAAGTGACTCCATTTAAAAGGATTCACAAAAATTTAGTCATTTTGTGTCAAATTATGGTGTCCACACACGAGCGTGGTATGGTCTTGAAACAAACATTTTGAAAAAGTGGTTTTTAAAGATCCATACCAAAAAAAAATCCATCATATGGGTATACAAATAAATTACATATTCAAAAAGAAGATTCTAGGCACTACAATTTTTATTTCTGAAGTTTTTAAATATTTAATCTCTAAGTGGCTCAAATTTTGGCATCAATTGAAAAAATATTTCAAAAACAAGAAAAACACTTCTACTTTTTGGCCAAAAGTGAAACCCAACTTCTTGCACTGACCCAAAAACATTTATTTGTATTTGTAGATGGGAGATTTTCCTTGGTTAACCCCTAGTTTAGAACTAATCTGGAATTTAATTAATTGAATTCTAGAAATATAAAGAATACTTTTTAATTCACCTTACAATAGTAGGATTTCTTAAATCAAATGTAGTGTTCCCACTTCAAAAATTAATGTGGATCAAGAAGATGAAGATGAATGGATTTGCAAGATGTAATAAAGGATCTTGAATGGATTAAAGGATATCTTGAAAATGACTCCAATAATTTCTTGGATGTTGGAATCCTTAATCTTCAATGGAGGAATTGCATGAATGAATCTTGAAGAGTTGAATTTTTGAGTGCTTGAAGGCTAGAGCATGAGTACTTGATCTTGTGAATGTATGAAGAGTTGATTTCTTGATGTAAAAATGAAATGATAAGGCTCCCTTTTATATAGATCTCAAAGTGGTCAATGCCTCAAACTTTATAATGAGGCAAGACTCATCTTAAAGTGGAGTAATAAATGCTTGACCATAATAAGATTTCTAGGAGGGTAAATTAAGGATTAATTAACTTGAAATAATAAAGGTCTACCCCAATTTATAAAATAAGAGGAGACTAATAATATTAATTTACTGGGAAGATAAAATATTATCTTTAAATGTAGGACCAATGTTAAATATTAATTGAAATTAACTAATAAACGAGGACATAATATTTAAAAGAAATAAAATTCCAACTAATATATATATTAATTCTAACTTAATAAATTATCTAATGATATGAAATGAATTATATAAATGGATGAAAAATGAAAGATAACTGGAAATAAATGATAAAATCTCATTAAATGAGTGCTAAACCTTCATCTAATTGGAGTGCTTCCAATTGAAGATGGTACACAAGGTAAAAAAGATATAAAATTTACATACCTCTTGGAATTAATTTAACAGGAGAAGGAAAGCAACTTTAATAGCTAGCAAATACAAAAAATAAATTTTATATAAGGTATGTTGTATATTGAAAGTTTTCTTTATATATATGCAGGGGTAGTAGTGTGTGTACACATGTGTGTTTATTTATATATTTCTATTTGAAATATATATTCATTAAAAATAATATATAAATATTCATATATTTTTAATAATGGAACTTGTAGAAATGATTATTTTATAATATATTTATTAATAAAATATTATAATTAATAAACTAAAACTATCATTGTGCTAGTGTAGGGACTATTTTCATCTCAGGGATTGTTTTCATCTCTATATGAATGGCTACATGCTAATGCAGGTTTTGATGTCATCTCTATAATAATGATTAAGATAAGATAAATGGAGCCTCACAATGCTAATATGAGAGGTTAGTACAACCTCATATGAATGACTATCATTCTTGTATGATAGATTGGTACAACCTAATATAAATGGCAATATGAGATTGCAGTGTTTGTATGAAAAATTAACATTATCTTCATATGAATGAAACCATGGAGATTGGTATTGTCCCTATGATTTTCATAAGTGATATTATTGTAATCTATATTTAATTAACATGAATAGGACTTTTATAATCCCCATATGCCAAAATAATATGATGATGTCAACATATGCATATATTATTGGCCTTGGATATAAGATGTCTTGTCTAAGAAGGACCTTGACGGATTAACACTGAGTTAGATGGTATAATAAGTGAGTGCTAGAAAACCTAATTTGGAGATGTCTTGAAGGTTGGGGTTAGGATAGAGGGTAGAATACTATAATTAGACTTCTTTATTGTTTAATTCTAATATTTAATTTATGTATCACTTCTCCCAAGCTAACCCTAATAGTGGGCAAATTACAATATTATTGCTTAAATTGGTTTGAATTGTTAAGATGGGTACTTATGAAGTATGAGCCATGCCAGGTAATTATATTAAAGAATTCTTTACTAAGAAAATAGGGGACAAAATTAGAAACCAAATAAATGAAGAGATTAATATGCTTTCATAAACTATGGGTAGTTTTTGTCCTTATAGTGCTCTCAAGGGATACTTTTTGTCACCACATTCTTCTGAAAAAATTGTCAAACTAAATTGGAAGGTATAAGTTTTATTATTATGCTTATGTTCATATATTGATTAAAATGACTAGAATAAATACCAAGGATATAAGAAATGAACCCTCATATTTATTAAATTAATAAGGAAAAGTCATATAATTTTTTTTCTTCTTGAGGATATTATAAAAGTCATATAATCAAGAAATCTCCTATTAAAAGGATTTTGTAAACTAAAACTTCATGTTAATTGTTTGATAAATATTGTCCAATTTTGTCATAAGCCTAAAATTAGGCGTATCATTATTATTTGGTGTGATTTGATAGTATTTTGAACTTTGACAACCACAATTGTTTGGGTTTTGAGAACATTCATTTTCATTCTTGTAGGGAAAAAAGTGTTTTCTATTTATAAAAATTCTTGGAAGGAATAAGACTCTTATGTATTATGATCAACACTAAATTCTCTCTATTTTCAAGAACTACTTTAAAATCATGGGCTCTAAAATATCTTCAATAGACATTCCATAACATCATGTTTCCATGTTATTAAGGGGTATCATACCACATGATCTATACAGATTTTTTACTCCTTAGACCATAAAATTGTCAGATTTGACTCCTTAAGTATTAAAATGTTTATAATAACTAAGAGGGGTTGAATTAGTTATTCAAAGTCCTTAAGGAACACTTCAACAATCAAACAATTAACATTTATTATACTTCTTATCTTGGTGTAGCTTGATCTCTACTAAATACAAATAAATAAAATGTACTAGTAGTTCTCCATCCCAATATAATAGACTTGGCTGAATGTAAACATATAAATGTAAATCACCATAAAAAATTCAGCAAAAGTTTGACATTAGGATTTAAAGTGGAAATTCAATTTGGGGAAAACCGCTAGCAACATGTCACCAACTTTTACTCTTTTGAAGTGAGCTCAGTTATGCACCAACCATGTTAAAGGTTACAACACACACTCTTAAATATGACCTAGGTAGAGGATTTAATCACCCTGTTAAGAGTGGCCTTATCAGAGGAATTTGATCATTCCATTTAGAATTTCACCTTGGTAAAGGATTTACATAGATTGTTAAGTCCTTCAAGTGATTGAGAGGGTAAGCTTTGATTAAAATGATTTCAATAAAAACTACTCACAATGATTAGAAAGAAAACAATAGGTTTTGATCTTGTTAATTTATAGATTAGTTGAACATAAATTATAAAGATTTATTATTGAATATTGTGTGGATATTTATGTTATCCTTATATGTTTAGATATTCAAATATAATCATACATATATAGATGTGTGTGTGTGTGTGTGTGTGTGTGTGTGTGTTGTGTGTGTGATTATATATATATATGCAATTTTAATTACAAACATATTTGAATAAGATTAATGTAATCAAATTCCTTGTTAATATTCCTATTTGTTCATATTTATCCCATCGGCATTGAAATGGGTATCAAGGGTGACTATTGTCATTCTCGATAGAGGCATGAGTCACACATATCGGTTGAGACTAATGGTTTGCCCTCCTCTACATAAATATTTCACCTCCACTGATTATTAAGTGTGCGATGAACACATAATTTACTAAGTCTTTAGTGTACATCAGAGTATATAACATAAACATTATTTCTCTGCATTCCTTGATCATATTTCATTATTATAATTATTTTTTATCTTGAGGATCTATTTAGAATATTATTTCACATACAGTCTAATATGTTAGAGTAAATAATTAATTAATTATTAATTATTTATTCTATTTACTTAAGCTTACTTAGGTTAATACATTTATTTAATATTTAGTATTTAGCTATTGTAGTGATGAGTTGTTGACAACATGGGAGTTTGTTCCCTTCTAGCATGTTCCACCTTTTTGTGGAAGTGTGCTTAGTTGTCAACCTAATCTTCTACCACTTTCTAGCTTGTTCTACAAGCTTTCATGAGGCCTTTATATTTAGGCTCTCTCATTGTAACTCACATCTCATTTTCATTGTAAAAAAATTGGTGCAGGAGCACCTAGGTAGGCTAAGTGTGAAACCTAGGTATTTCTTTATTTTTGGCTTGTAGTGATGCTAGCCACATCACTATTCTAATAATAGGTCCTATGTGGTCCTTAGGTGTGTTTAGGAGACTTGGCAAGACCCAAAGTGACCAAGTTGCTAGAAGTTGCCGACTATTGTCAACTAGGTGACTTAGGTCCGGTAAAGGCTAAAATGGTCTAGAAAGGTTCCAATGGCTTTGAATAGTTTATTTGAAGTCATTTTATGCATATTATATGTCTACTTTGTCTTTGTGCCAAATTTGGAGGTCTAACTCCATGTAGAACAAAAGTTGCTGAAATGTTGTCATGTTGTCATGACAACATTTTCTTGCAAAAAAGCAACTTTTTGGCATTTGTGTGTTTAGAACGTCCTAAATATTTAGAACAGTTATGGAACTGATGGAGGAGCCTTTAAAAATGTGAGGACAGCCATTTTCATGGGATTGGACAAGTTGGTTTTGCATTTTGTACGAATTGAGCAAGTATTTTGTTGCCGGTTTTATGCATTTGAAGGCATTTTTAATAGAGGAGGATTGAATGGCCTGATTTTTGTGTTGAAAAAGTTCTGAAATATTGTTTTTAATCTTTTTGTAGTGTTGGTTTGATCATTTTAATTCATTTTCATTAGTGTAGAAAAATCTTTTTGTTCTTGGCAAGTTGCTGATCTGAACAGGGCTGCACTTAGAAAATGGGATCTTAGGGCCACTTCCCACCATTGGAAACCTCTGGTATTTTTGAATTTGGAACTAGGATCCATGTACATTATGTATCAAGAAGGAGGGCCCTTGAAAGCATCAGCAAGCATTTTTAAGGTGATGCCCTAGGCAAGCCAAATGCAACTTGGCTAGGAATCACAGTTGGAAAATGAGTTATGGAGAGGAGTGAGTGTGCAAATACCTCAATCCAGCTGCACAGCGAGTAATGAGAAGGTCTAACCTTGCTCCAGTCCAAAGGAGAGGTCTTGAAAAGGTGTCTAAGGTGGTTTTCCATCACAACAGCGATAAAGCACTTGAAATCCTCATTTTTGGCCTAAAATTGTACTTTCATTGTACGGAAAGTTTGGGGGCTGGAAAATCACAAAATCTTGAAGTACTCTGAAAAGGGTATCCAAAAATATAATTTTTTTGTAGGGTTGTTAAGAAGTTTTTCAAGAAATCTTGTTTCCAGCTATTTAGGAGGGCTAATTCCTAGTAGCCTTTTTGGAGCATTTTGGTGTATCTTCCCTAGTAGATTGAATGCACCTATGAAATCAGAATTTTTTAGGGTCATGGATGTTAGAAGGATTCTAAAAAAAACCCTAGATGAAGAACTAGTACCCTTGGAGCTATAGATGGACATGAGGGTTAGTAGCAGACTAGAGCCGGCTAGTAAGAAATTTGATGTTACTTTGTTGGTGTGCCCCCAACTGAAGGATTAGAATCTCTTGAGCAAGGTCCTAGTAATTATAGGGTGTGAAGAAGCCCTAGTGGGTCTAGTGAATGACCTAAGGTAGCCCTGAGAGAGAGCTTGGGGTTTGGAAGCAAGGTTGGGGTGTTACATCAGAGTGGTATCAAAGCAAGTTAAAGATTTGGGAAAGGTAGTTAATGTTGGAAGCTACTGAAGAATCAGTAGGAGAATCCATGATGGTGACAAATGTGGAGTTAGCTAAAGAAGTTGATGAGCAAAGGCAAAGAAATCAGCTTCTTGAAGAAGCACTAGAAGAGGTGAAGCAAAAACTAGATGCAGTTACAGAGGCAACCAAGAAAAGAGATGAAGAAGAAGATGGGAATGGTAAAAAGGTAGCAGAGGAAGATATTGTACCTGAACCTGATCCTATATTGTAAGAAGAGCCCTTCTTGAAGGCAATCAAAGCCTTAGGAGGTAAAGCTTTGGGAGGAGTGCCACTTTTCAGTGGTAAGATGGATATTGATGCAGTTATGGATTGGTTAGAGGGTATGGAGAACCACTTTGAGTGTGAGGGTATCTCAGAGGCACAAAAGGTTAAGGTTGCTAAGTCAAGGCTTAGAGGCTCAGCCTTAACATGGTGGAAGTATGTACAAGATGAAAGAGTTAGCATGGGCAAGAATCCAATTGCAAATTGGAGTGCTATGGCAAACAAAATCAAGGAGAACTTCCTACCTGAAGACTTTGAGATCCAACTCCATAAAAAGAGGCAAGGACTGAAGCAAAAAGATCTTGATGTGACCTCCTACATTGAAGAATTTTAGAGGTTGTTTTTGAGATCCAAGAAGCAAGAAGAGGAGTCACTCAATGTGGCAAGGTATCTTGGTGGCTTGAAGTGGAACATTCAAGAGGAGCTTAGCTTATGGGCCCCTACCACTATCCAAAGATGTCATCAGCTAGCTTTGAAGGTAGAAGAAAAGAACAAGAGGAAAGGAGATTCTAACTTCAAAGATAGAGGCAAAGGCATAAATCAGAAAAATCAAAGAGGAGGCTACCAAGGCAGAGGTAGTGATCAAAAGAGCCAAAGTGAAAGCAAACCCATGGAGCAAACTATTGACCACTCTTCAAGAGGTGGTTATAATAGAGGGAGAGGCAATCAAGGAGGATCAAGTAGGGGTAGAGGAGGTAGGAGCAGCTCTTACTTTGCAACAATGAAGTGTTACAATTGTGGTCAACTAGGCCATCTTGCCTATAGGTGCCCAGACAAACCCTCTTCCTCAAGCCAAGATAAAAGGCTAGCATATGCACACGAAGATAATAGAAGTTGCAAGGATGTTGACATAGACCATATTGAGTCTAAAAAAGGTGAGAACCTCATGTTTAGGAGGGTGCTGATCAAGCAACCAGCTTCTAATGAGCCTAGACATAGAAGGGCATTGTTTAGGATCAAGTGCAAGATCCTAGGAAAAGTATGCAAGGTGGTGGTTGATTCTGGATCAACTGATAATGTAATATCAAAGGAGGCTGTTACAAAGCTCAAACTGAAGAAGATACCTAATGACAACCCTTACAAGGTCACATGGTTTAACAAAGGGCAAAGCATCCTAGTGAATGAACAAGCATGGGTGGACTTCTCAACTGCAGGATATAAAGACTGCTTATTATGTGATATTTTGCCAATGGATGCTTGTCATCTTTTGCTAGGGAGACCTTGGCAATTTTATAGGGAAGTGGTCTATGATGGCAAGGAAAATACCATAACATTTAAGAAAGGAAGCAAGACCTTCAAAATTCAGTCATTGTTAGAAGGGGATGAACCACAGTCCAAGGTGCCTAATGTGCTGCTATGTGGAGAGAAAGAGTTTATTAGAGACCTCAAGCATGAGGAGAGCCAAGGATTTGCAGTCATACTAAAGGCTGCAAGTGAAGAAAAGCTAGTCCAAGAACCTTTACCAGCAGAGGTACAAGAGTTGCTTGTAAAGTATAAGGAGATTGTTAGTGATGGTACACCAACTACCCTACCACCAAGAAGAGTTATCAGCCATCAAATTGACTTTGTTCTAGGTGCCTCACTACCTAATAAGGCAGCCTACAAGTTAACCCTAGATCAAAACCTTCAAGTGGCAAGACAAGTCCAAGAGTTGATGGACCAAGGTTTGATCCAAAAGAGCATAAGCCCTTGTGCAGTCCTGGTGGTTTTGGCATCCAAGAAGGGAGGAAAATGGAGGTTTTGTACTGACTCAAGGGCCATTAACCACATTACAATTAGGTATAGGTTTCCTATTCCAAGAATTGAAGACCTTATGGATTGTCTAGGAGGTGCTATGTATTTCACTAAGCTAGACTTGAAAAGTGGGTATCACCAAATTAGAATAAAGGAGCGAGATGAATGGAAGACAGCATTTAAGACTACTGATGGTCTTTATGAATGGCTTGTGATGCCATTTGGTCTTTCCAATGCCCCTAGCACCTTCATGAGGCTCATGAATGAAGTGCTCAAAGACTTCATAGGCAGATTTGTGGTGGTGTATTTGGATGATATCCTCATCTATAGCAAGACCAAAGAGGAACATGTCAAGCATGTAGAAGCAGTTTTGAAGAGGATTCATGAGGAGAAGCTAGCTATCAACCTTGAGAAGTGTGACTTCTTCAAGCAAGAGTTGGTGTATCTAGGCTTTGTGGTGTCTAAAGGAACTTTGAAGATGGACAAGGAGAAAGTTGCTGCTATCCTAAGTTGGCCTACACCTACCACATCTAGTGAGGTAAGAAGTTTCCACGGTTTGTCTCAATTTTATAGGAAGTTCATTAGGAACTTTAGTGGTATTTGTGCACCATTTCTTGATACCATAAAAGGGGAAGTCAAGTCCAAGTTTAGGTGGACTTTAGAGGCTGAAAAGTCATTTGATATGTTAAAAAAACAAGTAGCTACTCAACCCATCCTAAAATTGCCTAGCTTTGAAAAGTTGTTCACCTTAGAATGTGATGCAAGTGGCCTAGCAGTGGGTGCGGTGTTGAGTCAAGAAGGTAGACCAGTAGCCTTCTATAGTGAAAAGCTAAATGAGGCCAAGAAGAAATACTCATCCTATGATCTAGAATTGTATGCCTTAGTCTAGTATCTTAGGAAGTGGAGACACTATTTGTTGCTAAAAGAATTTGTTGTTTTTACAGATAATCAAGCTCTTAGCTACATCAACACACAGGAGAAGTTGAGCAACAGGCACTTGAAGTGGATGGAATATTTGCTGGCCTTCACCTTTACAATCAAGCATAAGAAAGGACAAGTGAAAAAGGTTTCTGATGCATTAAGTAAAAGGGTTTTAATAGTCCAAAAGATTCAACTCCATAGCATTGGAGTGGAGAGTTTTTAGAATCTTTACAAGAATGATGAGGACTTTGCTGAAGCCTATAAGGTATGCATGGATTTTGGAAACCACTTTCATAGCAGATTTTTAGAATACACTTTGCAAAATGGGTTGCTATTTAAGGGTAACCAGTTGTGTGTACCAAGAGGTTCCATGAGAGAGAACCTAATACAAGAGAAGCATGATGGCAGCTTGAGTGGGCATTTTGGTATCAGCAAGACAATAGACCTAGTGCAAAGGTTCTATTATTGGCCTAAATTGGTCAAAGATGTAACCAAGTATGTGGAGCAATGTATGGTGTGTATGAAGGCAAAAGGAAGAATGAGCAATGCAGGTCTTTACCAGCCCTTACCAATTCCTAGCAGACCATGGGATTGTGTAAGTATGGATTTCATTGTTGGTTTGCCTAAAACTAAGCAAGGGTATGATAGCATTTATGTTGTTGTTGATAGATTCAGTAGAATGGGACATTTCATTCCATGTAAGACAACTAATGATGCAAGTCATATAGCTCATTTTTTTTTCAAAGAGGTTCTAAGGATTCATGGACTTCCATTAAGCATTGTGTCGGATCGAGATGTGAAATTCATGAGTCACTTTTGGAAGACTTTATGGAAGAAGCTTGGCACTAACATGTCTTTTGGTTCAGCTTACCATCCTAAAATTGATGGTCAAACTGAGGTGGTTAATAGAACTTTAGGTAACCTTCTTAGGTGCCTAACCAAAGAGTATGGTCAGACTTGGGATGCTATCATCTCACAAGCGGAATATGCCTACAATGATAGCAAGAATAGGACTACCGAAAAGAGTCCTTTTGAAATTGTTTATGGCATGCACCCAAGAGGTGTGTGTGAACTAAGGTGTCTTGGAAACATGGATCAGATTAGTGGTCAAGTTGAAGACTTTGTACAAACCATGAAGGAGATTCAGGAGCAAGTCAAGAAGACTATTCAAGACAACACTCCAAAACTCAAAGCCAAGGTGGATGAAAAGAAGAAGGATGTTCAGTTTGCTGTTGGGGACTATGTGATGGTCCATTTGAACAAAGCAAGGCTTCAAAAAGGCATTCCTACTAAGCTACAATGAAGAGGGTAGGGCCTTGCGAAATATTGGCTAAATATGGAGCAAATGCCTATAAGGTAGATTTACCTCCCGATTTGGGCATATCCCCTATTTTTAATGTGCAAGACTTGGTGGCATACAAAGGTGACCCATCTCAGCTCAGTCCAGATGTTCATGAAGATCTTGAACTTGCTTCAACACCTACAAACAACAAGTTGGAGGTAGAAAAGGTGTTAGATTCAAGGGTAAAGAAGACCATAAGGCACAAGGTGTACATGGAACACCTCATCAAATGGAAGGAGAAACTAGTTTCAGAGGCTATATGGGTTGCTGAGATAGAGTTCAAGAAGGTTGGCATACCTCTAGATTTGTTGCAAACTGATCCACCTTGAGTTCTTTGTTGGAGGGGGGAGTATGGTGCAGGAGCACCTAGGTAGGCTAAGTGTGAAACCTAGGTATTTATTTATTTTTGGCTTGTAGTGATGCTAGCCACATCACTATTCTAATAATAGGTCCTATGTGGTCCTTAGGTGTGTTTAGGAGACTTGGCAAGACCCAAAGTGACCAAGTTGCTAGAAGTTGTCGACTATTGTCAACTAGGTGACTTAGGTCCGGTAAGGGCTAAAATGGTCTAGAAAGGTTCCAATGGCTTTGAATAGTTTATTTGAAGTCATTTTATGCATATTATATGTCTACTTTTTCTTTGTGCCAAATTTGGAGGTCTAACTCCATGTAGAACAAAAGTTGTTGAAATGTTGTCATGTTGTCATGACAACATTTTCTTGCAAAAAAGCAACTTTTTGGCATTTGTGTGTTTAGAACATCCTAACTATTTAGAACAGTTATGGAACTGATGGAGGAGCCTTTAAAAATGTGAGGACAGTCATTTTCATGGGATTGGACAAGTTGGTTTTGCATTTTGTACGAATTGAGCAAGTATTTTGTTGCCAGTTTTATGAATTTGAAGGCATTTTTAATAGAGGAGGATTGAATGGCCTGATTTTTGTGTTGAAAAAGTTCTAAAATATTTTTTTTAATCTTTTTGTAGTGTTGGTTTGATCATTTTAATTCGTTTGCATTAGTGTAAAAAAATCTTTTTGTTCTTGGCAAGTTGTTGATCTGAACAGGGCTGCACTTAGAAAATGGGATCTTAGGGCCACTTCCCACCATTGTAAACCTTTGGTATTTTGGGATTTAGAACTAGGATCCATGTACATTATGTATCAAGAAGGAGGGCCCTTGAAAGCATCAGCAAGCATTTTTAAGGTGATGCCCTAGGCAAGCCAAATGCAACTTGGCTAGGAATCACAGTTGGAAAATGAGTTATGGAGAGGATTGAGTGTGCAAATACCTCAATCTAGCTACACAGTGACTAATGAGAAGGTCTAACCTTGCTCCAGTCCAAAGGAGAGGTCTTGAAAAGGTGTCTAAGGTGGTTTTCCATCACAACAGCGATAAAGCACTTGAAATCCTCATTTTTGGCCTAAAACTGTACTTTCATTGTACGGAAAGTTTGGGAGCTGGAAAATTGTAGAATCTTGAAGTACTCTAAAAAGGGTATCCAAAAATATAATTTGTTTGTAGGGTTGTTAAGAAGTTTTTCAAGAAATCTTGTTTCCAGCTATTTAGGAGGGCTACTTCCTAGTAGCCCTTTTGGAGCAATTTGGTGTATCTTCCCTAGTAGATTTAATGCACCTATGAAATCAGCATTGTTTAGGGTCATGGATGTTAGAAGGAGTCTAAAAAAAACCTTAGATGAAGAACTAGTACCCTTGGAGCTATAGATGGACTTGAGGGTTAGTAGCGGACTAGAGCCGGCTAGTAAGAAATTTGATGTTACTTTGTTGGTGTGCCCCCAACTAAAAGATTAGGATCTCTTGAGCAAGGTCCTAGTAATTATAGGGTGTGAAGAAGCCCTAGTGGGTCTAGTGAATGACCTAAGGTAGCGCTGAGAGAGAGCTTGGGGTTTGGAAGAAAGGTTGGGGTGTTACATCACAAATTTTCTTGTTTTACAATATGTTCTCTCTCACGTTCATTTAGGGTTTTTCCAAGGTCCACCTCTTCCTTCTTGGTTTCCCTTCGATATGTTATTTCTATGTAGGTGATCTTGGTGAGCTATAGAGTTTGATTTCATCAACTCCTACATGGTATCAAAGCCACCCTACTATTTCTTCATTGAAGATTTTTTGAAGCTACAATTCTGAGGCACAAACCCTAGTTTATTTATGCATTTTTCTTCAATCTGGGGGAAGAGGATTTTTTTAGAGCACTTTGGGCCCAAATGGATCTGCCGTTGGATCTAAAAGGCAATTTGCAGTCAAGATTCATATAAAAATTTTCAATTTTGGAGATAGGGCTTTGGAAGGCCAAAAATTTCTAGGCGTAGACCCTTCCATACAGTCGTACAGACATTTTCATCAAAAAAAAAAAATTAAATTAAAAAATGCTACTCCACCAGTGCGTTGTCGGGTGGCCACACATGCTCAGCTCGCTGGCCCCCTCAACTAGCTAAGCTACCATAGAGCAGCACTAGCCTAGCCACCACCTACCTCCACAGCTAACGACACCCCTAGAACTCGCTACTCAACCTACATCTGGGCTGCCAGTCTGCAGTGCCAGCCTAGTGACTTGTCTGGATGACACTTTTTCTAGAATAGTTAGTGCATGTGGTGTTGACACATGGCACGGGTGCCACATGGTGCTTTTCGACATGGACCCTACCACATCACCCTATTGACTCAACATCTTACCACATGGCATCCACATGGCAGTCTTTTCTTGCCACAATAGCCCCCTAGCCTTTAAATCTTTTGGCATGAAATGTTGATGTTAGCATGACATCAACACTACATCATCAGCCCTCTTGCACCTCTCCAGGGTCATTTTGGCCATAACTTGAGCATACAGAGGTATTTTTCTAATTTGAAAGAAGTACAAGAAAGTTCATTCCAAGACATAGATATTGTATAGGTATTTTCAAGTTTTGATATAGTTTTGTTTCCCATTTTTTTAGTTGAAGTTTGAAGTTCTATTTTGACCCTAGCATGCATATCTTTTGCGTCCCATGTCATTTTTTTGAAATGTTATATTTTTGGAAAGATGGTTTTGTCATCTTTTTAGAAATATAGTATTTTTCCTTAGATTCTAGCCCATGCTGTTTCTATCATATTTTTGGCATTTTTACGCTATGGTGGATACCTTGGGTGCTTCAAGTCCGAGGATCATTTTCTTGGCATGGTTTCTTTTGATTTCAATTGTACTATCTTTTGTGTCAACTTTTTTTCTTTTCTAATCATTGTTGACATCATTTGTAAGCACTTTTATGTATACACACTAAGATAAAGTGTTACTCTTGCATTTTAGGTTCATGAATGTTGTTTTTGAGATAGTTGTACTTGCACTATTTTTATAAAGCACCATGGGTGGGATAATTGTTTTCTATTTTAGGCCTTCTATTGTTTTCCCATGTAGTGTTGGTGTCACCATGTCTTTATAGGTGTTTGTACCTCTTCCCTCTCTCATCATTCTTGGTTCTATTTGCAAAGGATTTTGGCCCACCTTCTTAGTTGCCAATCATCTCTCCTCATCTACATTAGGGGGGGGGGGGGGGTATGCTATTGTTCTAATACATCCTTGGTTTAATGGTTCAATAGTGTGAGCTATGTATTCAGTGGTTGATCCTATATACGAGGTGATTGCAGTGGTTGGCTACCTATGCATTTCAGTGAGATGGATCATCTACCATATAGACATGCTCGATTTGTGCCTTCTTCCATGGAGGTTCTTTAGATCAAAAATTTCTTTCTGATGGTAGATTTTGCAGCTTCTTCATGCTTTAGTGATGCTCTTTATGATCACTCTTCGTTCCTATGTTATGGGACGTTCCCCTAGTAGGAGGCTTCTTTAGTTCTTCACTAGGTTCTTACCTCTTTTTGGGGGATGGTTTTTCCCACACGGTTTTCTCTCTTTCTCCATTTTTAGAGGTTGCATTTCTTTGCATTGTACATGGGTACCTAACATGGCCTCATTGTCAGGACCCATTTTTCATTTCATCTCATTTTTGTGAGCTTAAGGCATTCCCCTAAGTTGCACTTAAGGGGGGGTGTTAGAGTAAATTATTAATTAATTATTAATTATTTATTCTATTTACTTAAGCTTACTTAGGTTAATGCATTTATTTAATAATTTGTATTTTGTTGTTGTAGTGATGAGTTGTTGAAAACATAGGAGTTATTTCCCTTCTAACATGTTCCACCTTTTTGTAGAAGTGTGCTTGGTTGTCAACCTTATCTTCTACCACTTTCCAACTTGTTCTACAAGCTTCCACGAGGCCTTTATATTTGGGCTCTCACATTATAACTCACATCTCATTTTCATTGTAAACACATTTTGTTGTTTTGCAATTTTTTCTCTCTTATGTTCATTTAGGGCTTTTCCAAGCTCCACCTCTTCCTTCTTGGTTTCCCTTCAATGGGTTATTTGCATGTAGGTGATCTTGGAGAGCTGTGGAGTTGGATTTCATCAACTCCTACATGATACACTAACATGGTATCAGAGTAGGTTTAAAGAAGCAATCCAAAAATTAGACTTTAGTCAAATATTATTCTAAAATAGTGAATGACATGAGGGTAGAAGATAGATTAGAAGGTGATTTAGATTTTCTAGGCTAGACACTATGACTAAAACTCATACTAAAAGAACATGGCCTAAATAAGTTCATTGAAAATTCTAACCTACCACCCATAGGAAATGATGAACTAGAAAAATGGGAGAATAACAACAATAAAGCCATGAAGCTTATTGTGGATGGTGTTAAAACCCATCTACTTCCTATAATCGTAGAACTAGACACTGCACATGAGATGTACAATGCTCTTGGAAATATGTTTGAGATAAATAATGATGTTTAGATTATCACATTAAAGGATAGAATGTCAAATATTAAAATGAATAAGGGAGATAAAAAAATTTAATACTTTATGAGAATAACTAAACTTCAAAATCAACTCTCTTCAATAGGACACATCTGTGATGGAAAGGAGTTAACAATAACGGCTCTAAAAGGCCTTCCATCATCATGAGATTCTTTCAAGCAAGGGTTATGCTCTCATTCTAAACTTCCTAAATTTGAAAGACTTAAATTTGACTACATAAAAGAAGAGTTTATGCAAGTAGCTTGAGGCCAAAATGTTTCCTCCTCAAAAGAAGATTTACAAGTTCTCTCTACTCAAGTAAATAACAAGAAAAGAAAGTTCAAAGGGAAGAGAAAGAAACCTGAATTTTCCAAAATGCAATGTTTTAGATGTGATAAAATTGGACATCCAACATCTAGATGTCCTGATAGGAGTAAGCAACAAGCTTCATTTGCAACTACTCAAAACTCAAACGGAAATTCTAAACACAATGCTTTCTATTCAATTCTCTCGAGTGAAGCATCAACTAGGTCAAGCACTTGGGTAATTGATAGTAGATCCTCTCAAACTATTATAGGTTTAAAAAAATAGTTGGACTCTATCAAGGAAGACTATGTTGATGAAGTAACCATTGGAGATGATACAAACTATCATATAATGGGAATATGAACAAATACTATTCATCTAAAATTAGGGAAAACAATTGAACTTATTAAGGTACTATATGTACTTGGTATAAAAAGAAACTTTCTTACAATCTCTACTCTTGAAGTTGAAGGATTTAGAGTTAAATTTATGTAAGGAAAGGTCTTATCTTTGCCTAAGAATTCTAACATAAAAAATGCATACAATATTGGCTCTAGACATGGATGTCTTTATCAAATTAACACTCACACTCATTTAGCTTTACTTTATGATTCTTTCAAAGAAAATGAAATATGGCATAGGAGACTAAGTTATCTTCATTTTCAAGGATTACCTCTAGGAAAAATGGTAATAGGTCTACCTAGAAACTTCATCCGTAGCATGAAGGAACTTGTAAAAATTGTGCTCTGGGGAAGACTGTTAAAACTACATTTCAAAATAGTCATTTAGAAAATCCAAAGTAGTTCAAGAACTTATTCACTCAGATTTATGTGGTCCTATCTTAGTTCCTTATCTAGGAGGTTTTATATACTATATCATATGTGTGGATGATTTCTTTAGGAAGACTTGGATCTATTTTCTTAATAGTAAAGAGTCTAAAGAAATCCTAACAAAATTTAAAGAGTTTAAAGCCCTTGTAGAAAATATATCTAGAAAGAAAATAAAAGTCTTAATAATAGACAATGGTAAAGAGTACATTTTTGAGATCTTTATAAATTACCATAAAACTACTGGGATCAAGAGGGAGTTCTTTGTTCCCTATAATCCTCAACAAAATGGAATAACTGAGAGAAATAATAGATCCATAGTTTAATTTTCTAAAGCAATGCTTCATGATCAAAATATTGAAAGTTTTCTTTGGAGAGAAGCCTCAAATACTACAATTTTCCTTTAAAATAGATGTCCACACTCTCATCTTGAATTCAAGACCATTGAAGATTCATTTACTAGGAAGAAACCTAATCTTAAATAACTAAGAATTTTTTGTTGCCCTATCTATGTACATGTTCCTAAAGAGAAGAGAACCAAACTAGAGCCCTTAGGAAAGAAAGGAATCTTTGTAGGATATAGGGAAACTTCCAAAGCTTATTGTATCTATATCCCTAAACAAAAAAATATTGAACTAAGTTGAGATGTAATATTTGATGATGATTTTCCCTTCAAAAGATCTAAGGATGAAAGTGAACCAAATTCAAAAGAAACTCTAGAAGAACAAAACTATGACAATAAGAGGGAGTTTCTAATGGAGGAAGAGAAATCAATGGAACCCATGGACATTACTCACACTTTTGTGGAAAAGAAAAGAGCACTATGGGCTAGAAAGCTAATTGAATAGAATGATTCTATCCTATTAGATTTGATTAGGGAAAGAAAACATCCTACCATATACTCTAGTTACATTGCATTAATGAATGAAATCTCCAAGTCGGAACCATCTAATGTACAAAAAATAATAAAACATCAAAATTGGAAAGATGCCATGACAAAAGAATATAATTCCATACTTAAAAAATATGTTTGAGATATTGTTCCTAGACCCAAAAATAAATTTTTTGTCTCCTTAAAATGACTATTTAAAATTAAACATGCTGCCGATGGAAGTATCAACAAGTACAAAGAAAGGTTTCTAGCAAGAGGATTTTCTCAAAAGGAAGGAATAGAATATGAGAAAACTTTTGCTCTAATAGCTAGATATGCCCTTGTTAGAACTATTGTAGCCATTTCTATATCTAAGGGATGGGAAATTCATCAAATGGATGTAAAGACTACATTTTTGAATGGTTTTATAGAAGAGGAAGTTTATCTTAAACAAGAAGAAGGATTTGAAGTACACAATAAACAATCTCATGTATGCAAATTAAAAAAGGCTTTATATGGATTGAAACAAAGTCCTTGAGCTTGGTATGAATAGATAGATCATCATCTAGCCAAACTTGATTTCTCTAAAAAAATTGAAAATCCAAATTTATATTACAAGGTAATACAGGGGGATATATTAATTATTTTTTTATATGTTGATGATCTTTTGATTATACAAAAGATCATCTAATTGAAAAATGTAAACAAGATCTTATATTTGAATATGAAATGAAAGACTTAGGAATGTTGCACTAATTCTTGGAAATAGAAGTATGGTAACATTCAAATTGAATCTTCTTAAATCAAGGAAAGTATACTCTGGACCTATTCAAAAGATTTGGCATGTTGGGCAACAAGGAAATGAAGACTCCTATGAAGAAAAACCTCAAGAAACTAAAAGAAGCAATAAAAGATTTTGAAAATGTTGATCCTACATTATATCAATAGATAATTAGTTCTTTACTATATTTGGTAAACAAAAGACTTGATGTTTGTTATGTTGTAAATGTTCTCAATTAGTTCATGTGCAAACCTAAACAAAATCATTTAGTAGAAACAAAACACATTCATAGGTATCTTAGTGGTACAATTGGATATGGTCTCAAATATACAAAGATGATGCAAGGTGCTCCCGTTAATATCATAAAATCATAATAGAAATAAAGAAACAATAGCAAATGTGAGAATAAAATATGGACTTCTTATTTGCACTAAAAATATGAAATTATCGAATTCATAAGTACAATGTGCTAACCCACATGGGCACCTTCAGTACAATAATTTGCAAGACAAGCTATGAACTATCACCCAAAGCTCTCCTAGATAATGTTTAGGCATTTCTTAAATAGGTAGTTTTATGCCAACCAGGAAGGTTCTAGATGCTCAAACTTGATACCTAGGGCCAACAGACTCAAACAAAATATTAGAGTCATCCAAATACATCTTTGACAATTATTTTAGAAGTTTTGGGTAGCCCATCTTCGAAAGGCCATAACTCACAAACTATTGCTCAGATTGGCTATTATAACCACTTTTTGGAAATTCTACCTTCTAATCTATATGCTAAGAACCACGCTAGCACCCTTCTATCAAGTTTTTAGAACTCATCAAGGAAATCTAAGGCCTCCAATGGTGAGCCAGAAGATTTTTCTACAAATTATTCCACCGAAAATCTACAATTTAACTTCTTTGATATTTAAGCTGGAGCAATGAGATTTTTATGGTAGGCTTATATCTCTAAAATGAACCTTCCTATAGAAAATGAGAACATTTTGAACTCATATGAAAAACTTATTAAAAATAGAAAGTTTCCATAAATAGTAACCACCCTATCTACTAGCCTTGAAAATAAAATATTTTTGGGTGATGCAAGATTTCCCTACACCCAAGATGCTCCTACATCTGACACTTAGGGTAATTTGAGAAGTGACTCTGTCACATCTAAGGTGTTTAGAGGAAAACCAAGATGGTTAACCTCCTCCTTTGCTAGCCATGATGAATCCTCAACTGGTCTCCCCTTCCATTTTCCCAAATATTCCTCATAAGTGTTGTTTCTGTTAATTTTTCCAACATGACTATCTAGTATCTCCTCAATATCCTTTGTAGCTAAACTAGCTGCTAGAATGCTCCACTACACTTTTGCAACTTCGTATCCATCACCTCCTTCATAATACTCTATTAAATCTAAAATATTAAATAGTGGTGAAATATTCAATTTTGTAGGCAACTCCACTTCATACGCATTTTCAAAATTATATCTCTTTACGGTCTTGCATGGTTCAAACTTATTCATCTTCAATTTATTATATGTACCCACTAGAAAATACCCCTTCCTCAAATGAACCATGACTTCATCTCCAATCTAAAATTCCTTATATCTCCTTTTCACATCTTTCTTAGCCTTATACTACACATACTCATCTTTAGGATGTGCTTCCTTACCTCCTCATCAATATTCTTCAAATGATTAGCAAAATCTTCTACTTCAGCAATACTTATCTATCCTTTATCCAACTACCTCAATTCAGAAGTATTTATGGGACTACTCCCATATATAATCTAGAATGGTGATTGATAGAATTATTATATGCAAATTATGTCTGTGGTAAAATTACATCCCATCCTTTTGGTTTATCTCCAACCAAGCATCTCAACAAGTTTCCCAAACTGCAATTCACAGCTTTTGTCTATCCATCAATTTATGGATGATTTGATGAATTAAACTTCAAATCTATCTTAAACTTCTTCCACAATGTATGCCAAAAATACCCATCAAATTTGGTATCTCGATCTAAGACTATACTCTTTGGTAGACCATGTAGTCTCGCCACTTCTCTGAAAAACAACTCTGCTATATGAACAAAATCACTAGTCTTCTTGCAAGGAATAAAATGTGCCATCTTTGAAAACCTTTGAACCACCACAAAAATATAATCATTCCCATGCTATGTCCTTGGTAATCCATGAACAAAATCCATGTTGACATCCTCCCATGGCTTCTCTAGTACAGGTAACAGTTGATACAACCTTGTATTATGCTTAACTTCTTTCACCATTTGACATACTCAACAACTTTTTACAATAATTTTCACATCTTGCTATAACTATGGCTAGTAATAGTTTTTAGCAAGTAAGGCTATAATTTTGTCTCTACCAAAATGTCTAGCCAATCCTCCACTATGCTTCTCCTTGATGAGACTCTCTCTCATTGAACTTCTTGGAATGGAAAATTGGCTTTCTTTGAACAACATATTATCCTAGATCATGAAATCCAACCACTTTGTCTTGTTAAGTGTAATAGGTTCTATACAAGCCTTCCATGCTTCATTAAAATTAGGATCATCTTGATACAAAGTACTAAGTTCCTTGAACCCAACCACCTCTATCTACATTTCTATCAGCAAAAGTTGTCTTCTACTAAGAGCATCTACAACTTTGTTAGACTTCCCACTTCTATGTTTCAAAAAAAATGCATAACTCTGCAAAAGGGTAAAAGCACTGATCTGTATCACCATTTGTGATACCAAAACCTATTTTGGTCAAATATCATTTCTCTATCAAAACTCAATTTTTTTCAAAAATTAAAAATACCCTTTTATAGATCTCAAATTCAATATCATCATTATATAAATTTTTGAGTGTTTTGATTAGTTATAATATATTATAATCTCAAAGTATTATAAGTCGATATTTCAACATTTCAGATGCTCCCTCAAAAAAGGAAAAAAATAGTATATCATATCAAAAAAATTAAAAAAGTGTATTTATCTCTAGAGGAGAGAATCCTCTTCATGAATACGTAATTTTTTTTCAAGAAGGTATAGATTTGATAGGAAAGTTTTGACGAGAGGAAAAAATTGTTGGATTCTGATAAGGTCAAAATTGAATACTTATAACAAAGAAAATATACATCAGACATAATTATTTGTTTTTTTGTACACTAGCTATACATGTCATCTATAATATATTATCAAATCAAAACAAAAAAGATGATTTGCATATACTTGTTTGATGGGAACTACACCTTATATTTTTTACAGTTAAAAAAGGGACTTCAAAATAAAATAAAATGAATAAAATCCTACTCAAAAAAATTATAAAAATTATAGGCATAAAATTCATCCAATTCTACACATTTCATCAGTTTACATCATCCTCATATTTTAAACACAAATACCATTTTTTTTGTCACTAATGTTGAACTGTCACATTCTGATATCATGTTTCTTTATAAAAGGTGACACAGGTTTGTGCTTTTACCCAAAAACTCAACCCATTTTAAATGCCTTTGGATCAATTTTTCTTGACTATTCAAATATTGCAAATCTTGATGTTCAGTATACAAAAAAAATTCCTTAGGAATAAGATAGTGTCTCCACTTCTTGAATGCTTGAACTATAGCATAAAATTCCTGATCATAAACAAAATATTTTCTTTTTGCATCATTCAACTTCTCACTAAAATAAGCAACAGGTCTACCTTCTTGACTCAAAACAACTCCTATTGCAGTATCACTAGCATCATAGTCTACTTGAAACACCTTGTTAAAATCAGGAAGTGCTAAAATTGGTTGCTTAGTAACTTTCTATTTCAATAGATTAAAACTCTTATCTACTCCTACAGTCCACTTAAACTCTTTCCTATCCCCTCTCATTATTTTGGTCAAGGATCCATAAATACTACTAAAACTTCTTATGAACTTTCTATAAAATGTAGCCAGTCCATGAAAATATCTTACCTCTATTACGCTCCTTGGAGTAGGCCATTCAAGGATAGCATTCACTTTGTCTGGGTCCATTTTTAGACCTTCTCCTAAGACTACAAATCCTAGGTATGCCAACTCCTTCTTTACAGAACTGTACTTCTTTAGGTTTATCAACAACTTTTCTTCCCTCAACTTTTCAAACACCTTGCAAACATGAATCAAATGATCCTCCAATCTCTTACTAAAGATTAATATATCATCTAGGTAAACAATGAAAAACTTAGCTATAAAATCCTTTAGTACCTCATTCATGAGCCTCATGAAAGTGCTTGGTGCATTGGTTAGCCCAAAAGGCATGACTAACCACTCACACAGTCCTTCCCTTTCCTTGAACGTAGTCTTCCACTCATCACCTTCCCTAATAAAAATCTGATGGTACCAACTCTTCAGATCTATCTTTATGAAATACTAAGCTCCTCTCAAATAGTCCATAATATCATCCATCCTTGGCAATGGAAATCTATACTTTCTTGTGATCTTGTTGATAGTACAAGAATCTATGCACATCCTCCATTCTTCTTTAGTGTGAATACTACTGGTACAACACATGGACTTAGGCTCTCTTGAATCAACCATTTTTGTAACAACTCATGAACTTTCCTATTCAACTCTTCACTTTTTTTTGGTGTCACTTTGTGTGCTACTTTATTTGGCAAACTGGCTCCTAGAACCAAATCCATCTAGTGACTAATCTTCCTCACTGGGAGCAATTCATTAGGTACATTATCTGATACTATATCAGAAAACTCTCTCAACATATTTGTAACTTCTGTAGGTACCTCCTCTAATTCTTCTTTACTATCTTTAGGAATTATAGAAAAACACATGTGCTCATGCTTCATACCTTTAAGAAACTCTTTTCCATCAACAAAACATATTCTAGTAGCACTATATACCTTTAATTCTTTATCCTTCAATAGCTTCAACTCATGTTTCACTCCATCCTTAGTTTGAGTGTAGGTATTTTTTCACCCATCATGTACAACATGCCTGTCAAACTGCCATGACCTACCCAACAACATATAAAATATGTCCATAAGTATGATATCACATAGTGCCTTATCCTAGTATTTTCCAATCTTGAACTTCACTGAGCACTACTCATTGACCATGACCTTGTGGTCATCTTACACCCAAGAAATATGGTATGAACACATATGTTTTTGCTTCTTTACCTTCAACTTGGTGAACATCATTTTTTACACTAGATTTTTAGTACTTTCACAATTAATGATCACATCACAACACTTATCCTCACATTTGCACCTTGTGTGAAACAAGCTCCTTCTTTGTTTAGGTTCATTCTCACCACTCAACAAGACTCTCTAGCTAATTGAGACTTCTCCTCTTTTAGTATCTTTAGAATGTGAGAATCTAGCATCTTCATCAACATGTGCAACTCTAGCCTAGCCTTCTATTCTTTAATCTATCCTTCCTTGGCATTGGGTACATTCAAATGCTCTATGCCCTTCTTCTCCACAGTGAAAACATTTCCCATAGAAGCCCCCTCTTCTAGATCCTTGTCCCTTACCTCTTCCTCTCTGATCTCTATTATTTTGATCATGGAATTGATTGGAATTGTTTCCCCTCTAGTGCTAACTATACTTCCAGCCTCATCCTCATTCTTTTGATCATCATTATGACCACCATAAGATTGTCCACCAGATCTTCCACCATGACCTCTTCCACTATTCTTATTGCCAAACTTCTTGCTCAATTTCTCCTCAGCTCTTAGGGAAAACAAGTAAGCCTCCTTAATACTGCTCATTTGAACCAGACTCAACTTGTCCTAAATGTTGGGCCTTAACCCATTAAGATAATGGGTGACTTTCTCCTTATCAACTTTTGCATGGCTAGTTCTAATGAGAACTTGGTAGAACTCTTTGGTATATTCTTGAACAAATTTTCTCACTTGATTCAACCCTTGCATCTTCTTCAATAGATCAAGCTCATAATCCATGGGAATGAATTTTCACTTTAGTTTATCATTCATTCAATCCCATCTTATGATTTTTCCCTTTCCCTTTCTATTTCACTCCAACTAAGCCTCCTGCCACTAGATTTTCACATGTCTTGTCAGTTTTTCTTTTGCAAACTTGACCCTATCAAGGTCATCAATATCTTCATACTCTAAGTACTCCTCTAGTTCATTGATCCAATCAATCAACTCCTTTGGGTTAAGATTTCTCAAAAATGTGGGAACCTCAAACTTAGGTCTTTTTCTAGTCTTGTAGATGGCCCTAAAAGCCTCTCTTCCTCTAGATTTAGAACTGCCTCTACTTTGGTATTTTCTTTTACTTCATCCTCACCCTCACTTTCATCTCTTACGGGAAGATTCATTCCTTGATGCATTTGTTCTTCCATTGCTTGCATTTGTCTTTGGAGGGTTCAAAAACCCTCAAGTGTAACACTTGTAGCTCTTTCACCACGCTCTCTTTGTAGAGGCATTTTCATGGTTCCATTGAAACCCTAGTGCAAATTACTTCACAATTAGTGATTTGCCTACATGCTCAACCAAAACCATGGTCATGGTGTGAACTACCTCATAGTTGGCAATTTTTCCACACACTCAAGAACTTGGTTCTAATACCACTTGTTGCAAGGTGCTCCCCTTAATATCATAAACTCATAACAAAAATAAAGAAACAACAAAAAATATGAGAACAAAATATGGACTTCTTATTTGCACCACAAATGCGAAATTATAGAATTCTTAAGTCAATATGTTAACCCACATGGGCACCTTTAGTACAATAATTTACAAGACAAGCTACAAACTATCACCTAGAGCTCTCTTGGACAATGTTTAAGCCTTTCTTAAGGAAGTTTTATGCCACTTGGGAAAGTTCTAGATGCTCAAACTTAATACCTAGTCCTAACAGACCCTAACAAAACATATAGAGTCGGCCAAATATTTCTTTGACAATTATTTTAGAAGTTTCAGGTAGCCTAACTTCTGAAGGCCATAACTCATGAACCGTTTCTCCAATTGGCCATTATAACCACTTTTCAAAAATGCCAGCTCCTAATATAAAGGCTTGGAAGCACACTAGCACCCTTTGATCAAGTTTTTAGATCTCATTCGAGCACTCTAAGGCCTCCAACAGTGAGCCTAAAGATTTTTTTGGAAATTGTTCCACTAAAAATCTATAATAAATTCTCTGATACTTAAGCTAGAGAAATGAGATTTTTATGGTAGACTTATATCTCTAAAATGAACCTTCCTATAGAAAATGAGAACATTTTGAGCTCATATGACAAACTTACTAAAAATATCCAGTTCACATAAATAGTAACCACACTGTCTAATAGCCCTAAAACTAGAATATTTTTGGGTGATGCAATATTTCCCTTACACTGAGGATGCTCATGCATCAAAAAATGAACTAAATCTAAGAAAATATATAGATTTTAATTGGGCAAGAGATTTAGAGAATCACAAGAGCACTTCAAGATGTTGTTTTACCTTGGGTTCAACAATGATATTTTGGTTTAGTCTAAAGTAGTCTTTAGTAGCACAGAGTTCTATAGAATTTAAGTACATAGCTAGATCTATGGGGAGGGAGAATATTTATGGTTGAGAGAAATTCTATTTGGATTATTTGAAAAGCCACTTCCACCTACTACTATTTATTGTGATAACTAGAGCTGCATCAAGCTATCTCTTGATCCAATGTTTCATAATAGATCAAAAGACATTAAGATACCATACTACTATGGTTAATACATGGTTGAGAAGGATGTAATTAAATTTGAATATATTAGTACTGAGGATCAAATTACAAACAATCTTGCCAAACCACTTGCTAAGACAAAGATGGAGCATTTTCGTAAAGAATGTGTTATGATTGTGAAATTTGAGGAAATGTCTCAGAGAAATTAATTATTATACATTATATATAATATAACACCCATGTTAATCATTAAGAAGTGATGAATTCAAAATGATTCCACTTGTATTGAGAGGACTTGTTGTAAAGTAACGTCCTTACAATAACTTGTAGCATGATTCATTTTGTGTAATTGTTTCATGTAAAGGATTTATCTTATAAATAAACAACTAGGCATTACATATCATTATTTTTATTATCTAAAAGTTGATTCTATAGAAATATTTTTTGGTACTTGGTGAATATCTTTCCCTAATATTCTGATAGGCCAATACCACACTGAGTACTTGGTGAACATCATTCAGTTGATGCTCTGATAGGTCATTACTCTAGAGAGCTTGGTGAATATCATGTTATTGATATTATGGTAGGCCATCTCTCATGTTGTATAATGAAAAATATAAGTTGATGAATATAATTTCATTGATGAATCAAACCTTATTTGAAATTGTATAAAGAAGTCTTTTGATCAAAGACTTCTTCAGTGTGTTTACCCTACTAATCTAAGAGGGTGTGTTATGTATAGATTAGTTGAACATAAATTATAAAGATTTATTAATTAATCTTGTGTGGATATTTATGTTATTAATATATATATGAATATTTAACTACAAATGTATTTGAATAAGATTAATGTTATTGACTACCTTGTTAATATTCCTACCAGTTCATATTTATCGTGTTGGCATTGAAATGGGTATCGGGGGTGACTATTGTCATGCCTGATAGACACGACTCAAGCATGAGTCACACCTATTGGTTGTGAATAGTGGTCTTCGATCCCATATATAAATATTTGACCTCTGCTAATTATTAAGCATGATGTACACATAATTTACTAAGTCTTCAGTGCACATCAGTGTATATAACATAAACATTGTTTCTCTACATTCCTTGGTCAAATTTCAGTATTATAATCATTTCTTATCTTGAGGATCTATTCAGAATATTATTTCACATATAGTCTAATAGACTAACATATCTGTATGATTACAACTCACTTTGCAATTTTAGATCATTGTTTAGTTCATGTGTTTATTCCCTCACAAGTCTTCGTTGTGAACTCTGTCTCTTATTTTCATGGAAATCCTTCAAGAAATCATCCTTCTCTTCATATCAAATGTAACTTAGCAAATTTGTTCTATCTTATTGGAAACATACATAGATTCCTTATGTTGTTCTCATAACTGAATATCTCATTCATGCTCTTTTGATCCCATTCTACACATGCTCTTCAAGTTCATATTTGTACCTCTTTCAATAGGAAATTCTAGTCTTTTTCCATTTTCATGATCACCCTAGATCTTAGGGTTTATGATATGATTCATTAGGTTGATTGTATCAATCCATCTTCTTCTTTTCTAGAAACTTCTAATCCATCAAATTTTATCTTGGACATAATACCTAATCATATCCTTGAATTAATTGATCTAACTAATCAATCTTATCTTCAACACACTTTGTATATCCCAATTATTCAACTTAGTTAGTTCAAAATTAAGATTCATCAAATGCATTCAAAATACTCTCACTTGGTCATCTCTAAGTTCTGGCACTCGATCATCACTGAATTGCTTGGTTATCGTAGAAGTCATTATTAGCACTATCACTTAGTAAATATTGATGCTCAGTCTATTAGAAGATTGGTTAGAAGCATGAATGATGATGATATTCTTATAGGGGAAAATTTTAGATATGTTACTATGATGATATGTTACATTCATGACTAAGTTTGTCATTGATGTCAACATAGAAATTTTTTGTGGTGTCTGACAAAGAACAACAGAAAGATCAAGTTGGTACAGATGGCTAGTTGAGTATTTTAACTACCCAAGGTTATGAAAGATACTTTTGAGTATCTAGAATGTGCAGTTAACATTGGAAGAAGAAAGGATAAGTATATAAGAAGTTACGAGAGTTTTGGTGATGGTTTTTCTAAGATAGAGTTTACAGAGGCATGTTCTGGTAAACTTGTTATATCTCTTGGCAGAGTTGATATTTTGAGAATCAAGGTTGAGGACATGAATAACACACGTTGATGATGATGTGACTAAGCTCACTTGTCATAATATTGCATGTACATAGAGTTATTCAAGTTGCAATGCGAAAGATTTATGTTATCGCTAAGTATAATGTGTTCTTAATGTGGTCCTATAATAATTAATTGAGAAGGTCTAACAACCAACTTAGGGAATTTTTTTGAGGAATTAGTATAGAGGAACAATATTTTCCATTATCATGACAATGTAATGATATTTTTTTATGAATGATAATAAGCAACCAAGAGCGCAAAATGTGAAGTTGAGCAGGGTAGTGCGGAAGTAAAGGAAACTTCATTCCCAAGGTTTTATTGAGTGATCTGTGGTTTGACATTTGGATATGAGGTTCATAACCTGATCTAAAAGGTTTGATAGTGATTGGTTTGGTTGAAAAATAAAAGGAAAGGAGGTCATAATAGTAAATTACTTGTTTGTGTAGTGATCTATTCTTGTAGTTGAAATTGCATGTTTGGGTAGTGGGCTCTTCTTGCATACATTGTACCACAACTCCTAATAGGGTTGGAATCTCCTAACTAGGATTAAAAGTCTCCTAATAGGGACTCATTGTACTAAATGTTGTAATAGACTCCTAACAAGTTCCATCCTATAACAAAAAATATTTATATTAGTACATCATCTTGTGGGCATCATTCCCACTGGTGTTTTCCCTCTAATCAAGGCTTTCCCTAGTCAACATATCTTGTGTAATTATCTATGTGCATTTTTATGGTTAGTATTTAATTTTTTGAATGGTTAGTTTTTTTAAAGAAGATAAAAGTTTTAATTGTTGGATAAATGATTCACATCTCCCCCACCTCTCAGTTATCTTGGTGGACTATTGTTTCTAACAATTGGTATTAGAGAATCAAGTCCTTAAAGGAAAAGTTTAATGACTTTGGAAGATCAATGGAAAACATGCTTAGGAAATATAGTTTGAAGTTTTATGGAACAAACTATGACAACTAGAAAGAAAAGATGAAGAAAAATCTATTGTGTATGGGTCCAGGATTTTGGATCTTAACAAAATTAGAGAAAAAAATCATTGCTGAAGAAGATTTGGAAACTTGTATTGAGGTAAAAAGAGATCTTTTTATGTGCGACATGAGAGCTTAGTGTAGGAGCATCCTAGGTTAATGTGCTATCTTGCTCATTTGTGTTCATTTTGCCAATTGTTATCGAGTTATAGTCATTACCAAGTTGCATCAATTATTGAGTGTCAGTAATTTTGAAATATAAGCCAAGTTGAATTTATCCCACACCATGTTAACATTCAAGTTAGTGTGATATCCCATCTCACTCTATAGTGTGTGTTGAGTTCCACAGTGTCTGCTGAGTGTTCCTGTTGATTCTGAGTGTTAGCATTTTGGATGCATCTTCTGTGTTTTATTTATTAACATGAGCCGACTAGTGTGATTAACTCTGATCATGATGTTTATGATTAGATCTTGTCTTGGGATCTATGCAAACAATCTTTGGGGTCATCCTTTCTATTTTGTAATGTTCTACAATGTTTTGTAAGTTGTTTTGGCAAGTATAAATAGGTTGTTTAGGCTTAGAGTTAAAGCAATTGGAAGAAAAAGGGAAAAGCAAAGGAGAGATTTTTTCCTGAGTTTATGGAAAGAGCATTGAATGTGAGGCAGTTTATAGTAGGATTGTTCCAAACTTGTGAGTATGTGAGAAGATATATTGGTTGGAGTTTAGAAATGAGGGGATTGCTTGGTGGGCTTGCAAATAAAAGTTGAGATCTTGGAGGTTTTCTCCAAATTGTTGTTGTGTTATAGATTTGGATTAGCTAGCATTTAGATTGGATCTTGAGGGATCTTGCGTAACTATTATTGTAATTGTTGTTGTATTTTGCCATAACATAGAAGGCCTTACAACTAGGCATATTTTATTTAAATAGTTATTTTTATAAATAAAGAGTTTTTATTTGGTATCAGATCTTGCATTTGTCTTTCTTTGTTGTTGTATTTTTTCTATGCGATTATTTGTTGGGGGCTAGGACATCTCCTTTGGGGATTCTCCAACCTTGCACTATGTTAGAGCTAAAGAAGCACTATTGAGTATACTTCCTAAAATTGAGCACAATTAGGTTAAATAACTTGCTACTTCACATTTGAATTGGAAAGCTTTGGAAAATAGTTTTGAAGGAGATGAACACTCTAAGAAGTTAAGGCTACAAAGTTGGATTTGTGCATTTCGAGATGCTAAAATGATGGAAGATGAATCTATAAGAACATATATTAGTAGGATATTAGACATTACTGTAGGTATCAAAGCTCAAGGAGGAACCAAAGAACATGATGAGGTTATATTGAAGACATTGAAGACTCTAACACCACCATTTAAGTTAGTATTTTAGATGATACAATTGTTGATATCTTGTACCAAAGATTTCACAAAGGAGACATTGCTTGGAAGACTTGAAGTAGTTGAGAATGAACTTAGATAGTCCAGAGAATTGACCAGAACTAAGACAACTTTTAGTGCCTTGAATATTTGACCTAATTTATCAAGGAGTACAAGTGCTAGATGAGATTTTTCTAGTAGTAGTAGATTTGAGGAGGATAGAAAGATTGAAGGAGTAGCCCTTCTGGTAAGAAGAGAAAAAGGAGGTAAGAAAATTTTTTAATGTTGGACTTGTGATGAATATGGTCATTATTCATCTAATTTTCTTAAAAGTGAACAAAAGTATAAGGGAAATTACAAGGCCTGAAATGAAAAAGTGTGTTTGTATGCAAATGAAGATAATGATTATGATGAACAAGCATTAAGTGCTAGTGATGATGAAATTGGATTTGTATCAATTAAAGAATAAAGTCCCAAAAAGGTAGCTTTCGTGTCACAAGTTGAGAAGAAATATAATTGGATAATTGACAGTGGTTGTTTACATCATATGACTAGTGACATGAACAATTTGTTGACTTCAAAATTCAGGATGGACGAATTATCAGAGTTGGAAACAATGCAACATGCCAAGTTAAAGGTATTGGATCTATAACTCTTGATGGTAAAACTAACACTAAGCATGTATACTTTGTTGATGGTTTAAAGAACAATCTTTTGAATGTTGGACAATTAGTAGACAAAGGCTATCACTTACAGTTCACAAAAAAGACATGCATGATAATATGGAAAGGTAATTGGAATAGGAACTAGATCCAAATGTAATGTATTTTGGTTGAATCCTACTAAAATGACATATTAGGTTGCAAATGTAGACAACAGTTGGTTATGGCATAAGAGTTTTTTTCATATAAAATTTGATAGTATTGTAAAGACTAGTAGAATGTTTGTAGTTAGAGATTTTTCAAAAATTGTAAATCCTACTAAAATAATTTACAAGGACATAGTATGCAGACTAAGGAAAACATTGTATGGATTGAAGAAAGCACCTAGAGCTTGGTATGCAAGGTTGGACAAACATTTGACAAAACTTGGATATAGCAAAGGTATGGTAGACAAAAATCTGTATTAGAAAGAAATTGATGATGGTTTGATGACTTTGGTAATATTTTTTGATGCTATCATATTTGGAGGAAATGATGAAAAAAGTGAGAAGTTTGCTAAGGAGATGAAGAAATAATTTGAAATGAGCATGATAAGAGAGATGAAATATTTTCTAGGATTGTAGATTGTATAGAATAAAGAAGGAATTTTTATTTCTTAGACTAAGTACTTGAAGGATTTACTAAAAAGGTTTGGATTGGAAGCATATAAACCCATTGGAACACCTACGATAACTAGACACAAGTTATCTACAAATGATGAGACACCTACTATTGAGTAGAAGAAGTGTAGATCTATGATTAGAGGATTGCAAAATCTAACTCACACATGGCTAGTGAACATTTGAGTTTCGATTGTGGTATGATAGATCTAATGATTTCACTTTAAGTGCTTACACTAATGCAGATTGGGTAGGTAGTATGGATGATAAAAAGAGCACCAGTGGTGGAGCTTTCTTTCTTGGAGGAAGATTGGTTTCTTCGTTAAGCAAGAAGCAGGATTGTACATCACAAAGTACATCAAAAGAAGAGTATGTTAGAGTAGAAAATAATTGGAATCAAGTCATTTGGATGAAGTAGATGTGGAAGGATATAAGGATAGAAATCAATGAACCTATTGTTCTACATTGTGATAACACAAGCAGGCTAAATATGTCTAAGAATCTAGTATTGCATTTGAAGACTAAGAACATTTCTATCAAGTATCACATGTTTAGAGAGAAATTTGCAGATAATGAAATTATATTGGAGTATGTGAGCACTAAAGAGAAGATTGAAAATATATTCATTAAGACTCTTTCCAAAGAGACTTTTGAGTATTTGTGAAGTATGCTTGGGGTTATGCCCCTTCCTACATTAGAATAGAAGATGCAAGAGTGCATTAGTCCAGTGTAATAGAGCACCATTATTGTCTAGACTAAATGCTTATGCTTCCTATATAGGAGAGTATCTATGATGGAAAGAGTCATCTAGGACTCTTGTTAGATTTTTCTTTGAAAAATGTCTTCTGACACTCGAGCTAGTAAGTATCAGTTGCTGCAAAGTTTGATGTCAATGGGGGAGAATATTGCATTAAAAACATTATGTTGAGGAAGATGTTTGGCATAAGTATAGTGTGTTTATCATAAGAACAACATGGAATGATAGTTTGGTAGAAATCACATTAAGGTATATCAATGGGGGAGAGTGATTGATGAAGAGGATATGAAAAGATGAACAATCTTTTGTTGGTATTCTTGGAACTAGATGTTTTTCATCTATGTTACCTCAATAAAAAAGGGGGATATTGTTAGAAGATTGGTTGGAAGCATGAATTCTCATGATATTCCTATGGGGGAGCATTGTAGATATGTTACATTTATGACTGAGTTTGTCATTGATGTCAACATAACAATTTTTTGTGGTGTCTGATAGAAGAACAATGAAAAGATCAATTTGGTAGGGATTGCTAGTTGAGAATTATAAATACATGAGGTTATGGGAGATAGACCTAACTATCTAGTATATGTAGTTAATGTTAGAAGAAGAAAGGATAAGTATAGAAGAAGTTATGAGAATTTTGGCGATGTCTATTCTGAGATAGAGTTTACAAAGGCATGTTTTGGTAAACTTGTTATATCTCTTAGTAGAGTTGATATTTTGAGAATCAAGATTGATGACATGAAGAAGACATGTTGATGATGATCTGGTTAAGCTTTCTCATCATAATATTGTGTGTATGAAAATTTATTCAAGTTGCAATGCAGAAGATTTATTTTATCACTAAGTATAACATGTTCTTAATGTGGTCCTATAATAATTAATTGATGGGGTCTAATAGCTAACTCAGGGAATTATTTGGAGAAATTAGTATAAAGGAAGGATATTTTCCTTTATCATGGCAATGGAATGATATGTTTTTATGAATGATAATAAGAAATAGAGAGTGTGGAATGCAAAATTAAGTAGGGTAGTGCAGAAGTGAAAGAAACTTCATTGTCGAGGTTTTATTGAGTGATCTGATGTTTGATATTTGGATTCTAGTTTCATGACTTGGTCTTCTTGTAGTTTAAATTGCATTTTTGGGTAGTGGGCTCTTCTTTCATAAATTGTACCATGACTCCTAACATGGTAGGAATATCCTAATAGGGATTTAAAGTCTCCTAACAAGGACTCATTGAACTAAATGTTGTAATAGACTCCTAATAGGGCCATCCTCTAACAAGGAATATTTATATTAGTACATCATCTTGTTGGTATCATTCCCACTAGGGTTTTCCCTCTGGTCAAGGGTTTCCCTAATTTTAGCATATTTGTGTAATTGTCTATGTGCATTTTATTATGGTTTATGTTTACTTTTTTTGAATGGCTAAGTTTTTTTAAAGAAAATAAATGTTTTAATTTTTGGATAACTGATTTAGCCCCCCCACCCCCAAGTTATCTTGGTTAACTATTGTTTCTAACACTATCAACATTGTATTCACTTGGCTTCTATTGTGGCTTGGTTGACACTTACATCACTCTGCATTCCTTAATATTTTACTATATTTCTTGTTCAATCTTTATGTAAGTGACATATCTTGAATTGTAATGCAAAGAACTTAACATCAACATGATATAAAAGTCACCTTTTCTTATCAAGATCTAACTAATCAAATGTCCATTGTAAATTGATTTTCATGACTCAACCTTTCCTCTAGGTTCTTTTTCTATGAGAAAACTCTCAAATTATCTTCATCAATCAAATATATATAACATTTAAATTAGATAGAAACATTTTTCATAAGTAGATTTGACATCAATGACAAAACAAAAATTGTTCCAATTCTAGTTTCCAATAGTCTCCCTATTTGGCATTGATAGAAACACCTCAATACATCCTACATTATTACTTTCAGTACCTCAAATATGTTTCATTACATGGATAAAATCTCCCTCTTTGTTACCATACAATAAAATATATTTCACTAACACAAATGAATAATATCTTTAGCTTCATTCTGATTCTCACAATTTCATAAATCTCTTCCTCTCCCATTATTCTCTCCCTTTGAGGCTTATCTGTCTCTTTGGTTATTCTCTCCCTCTGAGGCTTATCTGTCTCTTTGGTTATTCCTTCTTTGGTTTATTAATTGTATCGCTCTTTGACAACAATGTGAAATAAACTAGCTCTTCTTTGATTTATATACCTCAATACTTGATCATGTAGATATTTGCATGGCTAGATTATTTATAATTTTTTTTTTATCACTAATCTGTTATGTTGGCCTTCTTATTACTAATCTTTAATACCTTAGGCATCTCCTAAAATAGATCTAGTTGCATCAAGGTGTATGATATTCTGATTAGGACATTTGATGCAATGTACCATTTCTTCTTAAGTTTCTTTTCTTAGGGGAATCACCCCTAATTTTTATCTAAGATGTTAATGAGCATCCTTAAGTAAGGCTTTAGTGAATATGTCTACAATTTTTTCTTTGGTGTGCACATATTCAAACTTCACTTCTTTGTCTTGAACTAGTTTTCTCCATTAGTGATACTTGATACCAATGTGCTTTGTTATAGTTTGCATCAGTGGATTATTTAATATGTTAATAGCACTTGTGTTATCAGAATAGATAACTACTTCATCTATAATTGCATCTTTCATTTCTTTCAACAATTGTTGATCCACATAATATTTGAATAGTTTACTATAGTTTCAATATACTTAGCCTTGGTTTTTGATTGGGAAATATGGTTCTATTTCTTGTTTGTCCATGACACCAATCTCTTTCCTAGAAATAATGCACATCCACTAGTGTTTTTTCTATAATCAATATTTCATGTGCAATTAAAGTCAATGAATACCTTCAATTCAAACCTATCACTTCTCTTCTATTACAATCCATAGTCTTCTTTACCTTTTAGATATCTTAATATCCTTTTCACTACTATAAAATTATCCTCCTTAGGATTTGTTTAAAATATAGCAACTATCATTGATCTATATAGTGTCTTCTTCACATCACCCCATTCCTCACTTTTAGATAATTTATATCCAAATAGGTGTGTTCATTGGTCTTGATTCTTCCATTCCAAAATTTTTTAGTAACTCCTTGATATATTTGTACTAAGTAATGAACATACGAGATTTCATTTGACATACTTGCAATCCCACAAAATTTTTGATTTCACCAAACATTGACATTTAAAATTCCTTTTTAATTTCACCACTAAATGATTTGCATAATGCTTCTTTACCTCCAAGTATAATTTCATCAACAAAAAATCACATAGTGGTACTTCATTTTTCTTACTGGTCTTCAAGTAAAGATTACTATTCTAATTTTTCCTTTCAAAACCAACTTCACTAAGTAGTTGTGCAGTCTTTCATACCATGCTCTTGGGGCTTGTTTCAATCCATATAGAGCTTTGTTCAATTTAAATACCATATTATTCTTCTCTAGATGTAAAAATCCTTAAGTTTTTTCTATGTACACTTCTTCCATAAGTATACCATTTAAAAATGCAGATTTGACATCCACTTGATATACCTTGAAATTCTTGTATGATGAATATGCAAGTAGAGTTATGACTATGTCTAGTCTCGCAATAGGAGTAAAAGTTTCTCCATAGTCAACTCCTTCTTCTTGAGTAGATGATTTGCATACTAATATTTCATCATTCCTTGTAACTTCACCTTTTTAATTCACCTTTTTCCTAAAAACCCTTTTTTTCCAATTATTACATTTTTATCCTTTGGTCTTCGTACTAGGGTCCAAGTATTATTCTTCTCAATTTTTTAAATCTATTTATTCATTGTCTAGATTTAATCTTCATTGTCTCAAGCATCCTTCATTGATTTGGGTTCAACTTTACAAATTAAGCATGTGTCATCTCTGAGTAATTTTCTTGTCATAACTCCAATTTTTGCATCCGCAATGATTTGTTCAAGATTATAATGTCTTCTAACATATTTGGTTAGAAGAGGTGGTCTTCTTCTTTTTTCTTCAATAGGTTCATCTTGAAAAATAATCTCAATCTCATTATTTCTTTCTTGTACAGGTTCTAGTTCTAGTTCTTCATGCTCAACGTTAACTATTTGATGTCTAACATTGTTTGTCTATGACTTGGGATCTTCTAATAGTTTCTCATGACCCACTATCTATTACTCAACAACCTGTTGTTGTACTACATCATTTCACGTCCATTGGGAAGCTACAACTTGGTTTTCTTGTTCAGTATGAGTGTTGGGAGCATCATCATCCACATAGATGAATGCATTATATAATCTTTAGGTTCTTCCATACATTAAACAACATTTCTTTATACAAATTCATCAACTTTCACATTTTCAATTTGCACAACTTTGTTAGTGTTAGAGTTTAAACACTTGTAAGCTTTACTCTTAGTGGAATATCCTAGGAATATACCTTGATCATTCATTGCATCATGTTTTCCATTCCTATTTTCTTTGAATATATAACCTTTTCTTCAAAAGATTTTTAAATATTTCACATTAGGAGCATATCAATACCATAGTTTACAAGTTGTAGCATTTGTACCTTTTATGACTTGTACTCTATTTGAGGTATACATAATAGTGCTAACAACCTCTCCCCAATACTTCTATGCTACATTCTTCTTCATCATCAGTGTTATTGCACAATCTATTATTGATCTATTTCTCCTTTCAGCTATCCCATGTTGAGGTGGGGTTATTGGTGCTAACATCTATCTTTCAATTCCTCTATAATTTTAGATTGTATTGAACTCATTAGAAATTAATTCACCATCTCTATAAGATCTAAAACATTTCAGACTCTTCTCTAATTATTTTTCAACTCTAGCCAAATACCACTTAAATAACTAAAACGAGCTAGATTTAGATTTAGAAAACATCACAACCATCATCCTATAATAGTCTTCAATTAATAGAATGAAATAATTATCTCCACAATAGCTTTGGACATCAATAGGTCCTCAAAGGTTAGTATGAACCAATTCTAAAATATCTCTAGATGCATATATTTTTCTCTTGAAACTAGACTTGGTCATTTTTCCCAATTGACATTGTTTACACATAGCATTTTTAGACTTCTTTAGTTTAAACAACCCTCTTGCTTTCTTCATTTTACTAATGTTTATCACATTGTCAAAATTTACATGACATAACCTATTGTGCCATAACCAAACACCTTGTTTTTGTGAAAACAAACATGTCTCATTAAATACATCTAAACAGAACAAGTTACCTCTTGTCTAATCACCACTTCCAATCAACTTACCATAAACATCATATATCTGGGCCTTTCTATGATGGAATTTAGCTCTATATCCTAATTTATTCAGCTTTGAAACACTCAACCTATTACAATTAAGTCTTTTCACCCAGTAAACATTATCACACTTGATTTTTTTAGTCACTTGAATAGTACCTTTACCTTTCAGAATACATAGAATATCATTACCAAATTTAACACATCCACCTTTGTATGGTCCAATATCCTCAAAAAAAATTATTATCATCATTTAGATGATTAGAGAAACCACTATCAATTATTCATCCATCACTTTTGTTCACATATGAAATTAAAGTAGTTTTCTTAGCTTCATCAAAATCTATGTTCATAGTAACATAGACAAATTCATCATTATTACTTTTAGATTCAACACTAGTTTCTTCTTCAAAAATATAACAAGATTTCTTACCTTTGTCATCCTTGTTCTTCTTGTAGTCTCAATCATCTCATCTTTCTTTGTACTTGCTTTCCTTTCTTTCATCCATGTCTTCTTTGTCAAGACATCTAGCAGCAATATGACCAACCTTGTTGCATCAAAAACAAATAATTCATAATTTACCTTTGTATTTAACTCTCCCTCTACCTACTTTTTTTCACAATAAGTGCTTCAAGCTCATCAAACTCATCATTAGAACTATCATTGTCACTTTTCACATGTTTCCCTTTTCTCTTGCTAAGAAGCAATTGTAACTTAAAACCAAATTCAATAGTAGTAGGTGCATAGTTTTAATAAATAGACATCTCAAAAGTAGTAAGTCTACCAATTACACCTGTCAAAGTCAAAGTTTTACTTGGAGTGCATCTTAGCTATTATATTGCAAAAACCCTAATGGAAAATATAGGAAGTAGAGTTCTCAATAACTCACTTATCACTGTTTCAACTTTGATCTCTCCATTTTCTCGATGAATAGCATTGATAAATTCCTTAACTCTTGTACAATATTGTACTATGTTCTTTCCTTCCATCATTCTCATTTCATCAAGTTTTCCTCTCAGGCTCTTTGATTTGGCTCTAAGGACATTGTCATCTCCTCCATATATAGTCTTCATTTTGTTCAACATATTATTTTCACTACCACATTATTTTATGTCATCAAACTCATTATATCTTAGGGCTAGAGGAATATCCAACATTTCTTGATTGTGTTCTTTCTTTTCTTTCAGTTGTTTGGCAATTAGAGGAACATCAACTATCTTCACACATTTGTTTTCCATAAATTTTATAGTATCATCACTAATAGTGGATATATGAAGCCTCATCAATGTTTTCCATGCATAGAAGTTCTCCTTGTTCAACTTTGATACCTTCATTTTGTGAGTCCTTTAGCTTTAAGTACCTTCAAACTTCTCTTTATAAGCATTGTTCTCTGATACCAATTGTTAGACTATTTAAAATAACTTGGGAAGGGGGGTGGGTGAACCAATTATTCAAGGTCCTTAAGTATTACTTGAACAATCAAACATTAAACATTTACTATTCGTCTTATCTTTTTGTAGCTCAGTCTCTACTAAATACTGATAAAAGAATTCACTAGTAGTTCACTATCCCAATATAACAGAATTTAAATTTAAACATATACATATAAATCACCATAAAATATTCAACACAAGTTTGACACTAGGATTTAATGTGCAAAGCCAATTTGGAAAAAACCACCAACAACATGTCACCACTTTTTCACTCTTAAAGTGAGCTCCCTTAGGAGCCAACCCTATTAAATGTTACAATATGCACTATTAAATGTGACGTGGTTAGAGGATTTAATCAACCTATTAGGAGTGGCCTTGTTTGAATAGTTTTATCATTCTATTTAGAATGTCACCTTGCTAAAGGATTTACATATGATGTCAAGTCCTTAAAATGACTATTAGTTAAACCTTTGATTAAAAGGATTTTAATACAAACTATTCCCAATGATTAGAAAGAAAACAATAGGTTTTAATCTGTATGATTACAACTCACTTTGTGGTTTTAGATCACTATTCAGTTTATGTGTTGATTCCTTGATAATCCTTCCTTGCCAACTCTATCTATGATTCGATTGGAAACCCTTCAAGAAATCATCCTTCTCTTCATATCAAACTTAATCCATCTACTTAGATTCACTTATCAACTTGAGCATCTTTGTTCCCTCTTATTGGAAATATAAAAAAATTCCTTGCTATGTTCTCATTGTCACATATCTTATTCACACTTTTCTGATCCCTATCCATGTATACTCTTCAAGTTTTTCTATGTACCTCTTTAAATAGGTAATTCTAGTATTTTTTTTGTTTGCATGATCATCATGGATCTTAGGGTTTATGATCTAATTTGTTAGGCTCATTGTATATGTCCATCTTCTTCTTTTCTAGAAACTTTTCATGCATTGAATTCTATCTTAGATATGATATATAATTGTCTTCTTGAATCAAATGATCCAACTCATCAATATTAGCTTCATCATGCTTTCGATATCCCAAGAAATTAATTGAGTCAACTATAAATCATGATTCCTTCAATGTATTCAAAATACTATCACTCTACCAACACTAAGTTTTGGCACACGATCATCACTAGTTTTCTTGCTCACTTGAGAGCTTGACATCAATACTATCAATTGGTCAATACTGATACTTGGTCAAAACTAGATTTTCTTAGCTTGTACTATGGCTCAATTGACACTAGGATCACTTGACATTCCTTAATATTTTACTCTATTTCTTGGTCAAGTTTTACATAAGTGATATATCTTGAATTGTACTATAAAGACTTGGATATCAACATGATATAAAGAATCACTTTGCCTTATCAAGGTCTAACTAATCAAATGTCAATTGTAACTTCTTTTTCATAACTCAAGCATTCCTCTAGCTGATTTTTTTATGAGAGAACTCTCAAATCCTCTTCATTAATAAAATAGATATGACATTTAGATTAGATAGAAACATGTCTCATCAATAATAGATTTGACATCAATGACAAAGAAAAAATTGTTCAAATTTTAGTTTCCAACACTAAGTTGATAGTTATGGCTACCTATCATTAAGTGAGAAGTTGATGTGACTATTTCTACATAAATAAAATATACTTAAAAAGGGAAAATATTTTGTTTGCAAAGAATGACAATGGGAGAATATCTCTCTAACCCCTCTATATGTTATTTTTTCTTCTTTTTTCATGAAGTATTTTACCTTGGAATAAAGATATACTACCTTCCATGGTTATCAAAATTTTATGTTCTACCATCTGAGAAATAACCATATGATTAATATGTCATTATTAATCTCTTCCTTGAGTTTTAGCATGAAAAATGTTTCCTCTTCACTTCTTTATTAGGGATTTATTTCTTCCCTAGACATTAATTTGACAAGTCCTCATTTCAAACTTCCATATTCTCCCAACCTTGATAGGAAAAAAGTTCCATTAAAGTGACCAAGGGTAGTATCAAGATTGAGTTTTTAGGAGGTAACCTACTACTTGAAAATGATAACCCTAGTGGTAAAATATCCAATCCTCCAAGTTAAAAAAATCCCAAACCCTTGAGAGAGAGTTCTCCCTTTAGCAATATCTTGTTGAAACTACTCCCTATAAAATGGGAATGTGCTTCCAAAATGTTAACCCATTCTAAGGTAAAGAATAAGAAGAAAAAATATTAAAATAACTAGCACTTTTATAGACATTGAGAAGGAGGATGATAATGAAGATGAAATTGAACATAGGGAAGAAACTAAAAATGATTAGAGGAAAGAAGGTTGACTTGTGTCCATAATAAAGATATTAAGGGGAAATTGAGTAAGGAAGAAATAGTGATAGAAATAGATGAGAAGTTTGAACCTAAAGAAGAATAAAAACAATACTAAGAACACTAAGGAAGATGATTATACTATTGAGGCTCAAGAACTTAACGAAGTAAAATAGGAAACTTTGCTGGAGATGAGATTGGTCATAAATGAGTTTGAGGACATGGTTAATATGATGTGTAATAGTCCAGTCCATACTAGTCATGGACCCTTGTTATATGTTCCACCTTCCCTTATTCAAGATGATAAAAGTACTCATCCTATCCTCCAAGATAAGGTTGATGAGTTACATAATGGAACTAGTTATCTTGAAGGTTTGCAATGTTAGTTGATAATCTTTAAAATGATTTTAAATATGCAATTCACTCTCTATACAAGATGGTCGTGGGATTAAGAAGAGAGCCATGTTTTGTAGCATTGCTAGAAGAAGAAAGTGGAAGAAAGATACATAGAAGAGACAAGAGGACTATATTAATGAAGAAGAGAAGGACAAGGGATATATTGAAGATTGCCAATCATCCCTTCAATTTTTTTGTAATGACTAGAAAAATACTAAAAGGTTTAATGAAAGTTAGGTCTTTTGGGTTTTTTTCTATTATTTATATTTCCCTATTTCATTTTAATGACTCGTCTAAACATAATGATTGTATGTGTATCATATCATGCTTTTTGTTTGTTGAAATTTAAATTAAATAATGATGATGTGCTCTATCAATTTTTGTATTAGTATTAGAGGTATCTCTTTCAATTGGTTAGATAAATATTACTTTGACTATGTGAATGTTAATAGTAGAGGTAGAATTTGAACGAAGATGAGGTTTAAATTTTCTAATTGATTTTGTGGTTGGGGATATTTGGGCTTAATCTCAACTATAATGGTCATCAATAGGCTTTCTAATGATAGTTCTTAGTATTTTTCTTGTTGTTTTGGCGTGAAGACCCTCTCCCTACTCACTTATTGAAAGACATTATTTCTTTAATTAATATTGTTATGCATAAATTGGTCATTGGAATATTTCATAGATCTTAATTAGAAAGAAGATTACTATGAAGAAGAAAAAAAAAATTTAAGTCAAAGTAAAAGAACATTTCAACTAAAAAAAGAAGCTAGACATGGACTAGAAAGTATTTCTTTAATTCGTAATTTCTATAATACTTGTTGTTTCTACAACTATTTTACATTTAATGTGAAGCAACTTTGATATAATTAGACCTGTGATCATATATTTTTTTCTTAGATTGATCTTTGTTGAAGCTCCAAATTTTAACAAAACCATAACCTTAACAACCATTACTATAGATATTAAGCAAACCTATAACTGTAAAAATGTAAAAATGTAGGAAAATAAAATAAAGCTCTTGATTCACGTATGCCATCATTGTCAATGACACAATTAGAACATTCTTAGAACAAAACGTGAATCCAATAATAATAACAATAATACAAATCGTTCTCCCATTTTCTTTGCTTCAGTGTATGTTGGATATTTACTCTACTTGGTTTAAATTTTTTTAAAAAAATTAAATACGGTAATTTTAATTCCTCCTCCCGCATTGCTAAATGAATAAAATTAAGAACAAAACTGAAAGGATGGCTTGACAAATACTTTGCATATGAGGAAATCATTTTCTCCACCTTTGGCCTCTTGCCACCCAATACACTAAGTCAACTTACAATACAATGCTATTATTGATAATGAGAGAAGCATTACCTGAAAAGTGACGTTCCACAAATTTCTAAATTTTCATGCTTATTCTGACTGACTAGGGATAAGCACTTCTGAACTTTTACCACTAATAAACGTGTATCATTCACTTTGACCCACTAAACTCATAAACAATCTTATTACAACCACTCGTTTAATTTGCCTCTTAGAACAATGAGACACTATGACTTAAATTTATTGATTGAAACACCAGATAGATGAATAAAAAACCTGCCCATGTGGATGCTATGATAGGAATAGTTGAGTCCATGATTTCAAGAATTATAGAACTGATTGCTATGAATATGGTAGAATTTACATGTCCATTTGAATCAATATTTTCCTTTATATGTTTGATATATTTTAATTTAAATAGTATACTCTATTTTATATTATCTATATTTCAATTTAAGTGATGTACATTAAGTTTTAATTTGTCTGAAGCGGCATTTGGAATCACATCAGTGGTTGAGCACTACAAGAAATGCTAAATTTACAATGTGTCATTTGAATTTTCCTATAAACAAATTTGCCGATTAAAACTAGAACTACGTTTAGAATGACATATCCTCATATAACATAGTGGGTTGTTAGTTTAGAAGCTAAAAATATACTTCACATTTAATCATTCTTCTATATAGTGGGTTATTATCCAAAGATTATATATTTTGGTGATTCAAGTCAGATGAAGAAGTAAACCAGCCCAAGCAATTGTGACAAAATTTGAACAAGTGCAACGCTTAATCATATCAATTGTCATCATGAGAGGCAGCACCATTTTTTGGACTGATGAAGGTCATGTTAAGATTATGGTATGGGAACAACAGCTATTTTGTTTAAATGCATGATCACACATAATAGTGTTTCTCATATTGAATTTTTAATCTATCCCTTCTGCAACTACAATACATCCAATCATATGTTGTACAAATAGAGCTATGACAACGGTTGTAGCAGAAGACAAGTTATCCATTGCAACCTCAAAAAGGGAAAAGTAGACATTTTAACCCCAAAGTATTAGAAATGTTATTGAGTTTAGGGTTTCCAACATTCTATGACATTCAATAAGGGTCCGTTTGGTTCTTGGAAGATGACAAGAATTGACTTTTTCAAAATCTGGATTTGAAAGATTTTTGCATTTGCTTTAAAATTGGCAAAATGGAATTAGCATACCAGACTTTCAATTTTGCCTCAAAACCAGGTTTTCCAACATCCTACTAGCTAGTAGGAATTGAAAATCAAAACCTGGTTATGTTTTTTAAGGAGTGTAAAAACAATATATTAGACTACTTTTTGAAATTTGTCTTCAACTCCAAGCTTACACATAAAAATGTGTCTTCACATGCATCTTTCGAGTGAAACAAATGGTTCAAGTAAAATCCAAAAAATCAGAATAAGATTTGCAAAACCTTGATTTGGCTAAACCAAAGTTTCTAGAAATCCTGATTTTTTAAATCAGTGAGACTAGCAGATTAAAAAACCAAGTGCAAAATTCACAACAAACAAATGGAAAATGATTTTTTTAGCATTTTACTTCAATTTTGATCACAAAATGGATAAAATAAATATACATGTGAAGAAAAAAACTATCTGCATTATCTCAAGTTCATGTGTTTATTTAAAATAAATATTAACCTCTCAAGGGTAAAAAAGCAAAAGGAGTAAGGATAGTTATACACTACCAAAACAAAGTAGCTCATGCCCATTGTTAAGAGAAATCTTAGTAATTATGACCATCTCCATTGCCATTGAAATAAGTCTGCAAATACTCTCTTCTATAACGTGCTTCCATTTTATGTGATTCCTAGTGCTTCACTTCAAGCACCAAAAATAATTGAGAATAAATATCATGATAACTACATCGTAAAATCAAATGGTAAGTAGTAAGTACCATTTGAACTTGATTCTCAGTAAGACATTTAGGGACAATGACAATGACAAGATGAGGGTTGCACGAAGTTGTGCACCATTGGATTTTTGCTGTCCGCCATTGAATTTTTATCTTTAAACTATAGCAAAATAAGTGCCTCGCTGAGGCTAAAAATGTCAAATTCAATATCATTTTGATATAGTGAAGAGTCAGCCATAGAATCATTTGTGTAGTAGACGAGATTACGTTATAAAGTGGAAAATACTGTTTTCAGCCTACATGTCAAAGATGGTTTATAGTCTCTTTTGCAAATTTAAGAAATATTCCAGAACATTCAATTAAAGACTATGAAACTTCAATTAGCAAATAATAAACTCGGGAATTCCACAAAATTGGAATATGAAGAACGGGATTACTCTCCAGTTCAATACCATAGTCTTTAGAATGAATTTTGCTTGGAAAAATAAGTCAACTTTGACTATCTAATATTTTTATTCTTCGAATCAAGCCTTAGTGTGTGATGTTTAAATTCGTGGAGATCTGGTGGAGATGTGGCTCTCGCAATAGTCTACTACGATGGAATCAGCGACAACAAACCTTTTTGAGTATACATATACAAAATTATATATTATAAAACTTTTTAATATATGTGTAAAAAAATGATAGAAATGCTCTCTTTTCCATTATTATTATTATTATTATTTTAAATTTTAATAACTATAGAGAAATCAAAAAAATATACAATCACCAAGAGTCAAAATAGAGGCATAAGCTGACACTAAAGTGGTAGAAGTACAACTATAATAGAACATATACAACAATAGAAAGATACATAGCTAGTGTAGAGAATTGGAGTAGGCATCCACCCATGCGGTCCAACCGAGTGGGCCTTCGATCCAAACAATAGTCTTCCGCTCCTAGATCTAGGACAACATAAAGATCTCCTCCTATCTAGTGTTATGATTCTTCATAATAGCTTGGTTCAGCTTCTGGCATGTGTGTTCAAACATCCGCAGATTATCAAGAGTCCTCCTCCATTGGTACCCATCTTTAAGCTCATAATAGAAGAACATAGCTTGGTCATCCCTAAGAAATCTTCATAATTTATCTTTTTCAATAATCAAGGTGGTTTGAACCTGCAAGAATATTTTAAAATATGTGACTTTATGATAAAACTTAGTAATAACCCTTGGCTTACCTTGATATTTTTCTTTGTTCTTGCATTTCTAGATCTGCCAAAGAATGTTAGAAGACAACATATTCCAAAAAAATTAGCATCCTTACTAAGCCTTTTAATGCAACCCGTAACAATTTCAATAATATTCACACTAAAAGGATAGCAAATACCAAAAGAATTCAATATTTCTTTAGCAAAAAGGCAATCAAATAAAATATGTCTACCAGTATCAGGCAGCTTGTAGATATTGCATAAATCAAAGTGTTGATTATCTCTTTTAACTGGAAGTCTATCAATTAACATAAGCCATTTAAAACATTGAATTTTTGGTTCAACGAGACTTTTCCAAATATAATCAAACAACTTATTCCAAGCTTTATGATCAAAAGAACAATACCAGATTTTGTTCAAATGAACAATAATATCCTCGTTATGATCAATTACCTTATATATGTTCTTAGCTTTAAGCTTGACTATTCCATTTGGCCATTTACATGTGCCTATAAGAGTCCACATGATATATTAAGGAAAGGTCTTTAGAAGCTTGCAGAATTAAATTATAAGTCTTCTTCTAAGACTGAGGCAAATTAAATTTATTCTTGAGATCACCCCAAGGAATAAGAATATCATGCTCAAAGATATCAACAAATTGAGTAATACCAGATTTAGCCTAGGACTTGGCAAAACATCCCTAGTAGAGGGCAAGGGGTTTATTATTCATACTCAAGTTTCACCAAATGGATCTCTCACCATGGAGTTGATTATCATTATAAAAATCCTTATTGGTGATAAATCTTCGGACATGGTCCCAGGCATGCCAAATAGATTTGAAAATGGTAGAACCTTGAACAATAACTAGAAATTTACCAACAATAAGGTCACAGAATAGGAGATTCTTCCAAGATCTAGCCAACTTGGGGAAACCTCTCTCAATGTTGTGTCTAATCAACACTTTGCAAGGACTATCACCCTCGAAAGATTGAAAGGTCCACCTAGCAGAAAGAGCTATACCTTGTAATTTGAGATATTTTAACTCTAGTCCACCTAGGGACTTATGAGTATGACACCAATCCCATTTAATAGCATGAGGTTCTCTATTGCCCTTGCCATCAGACCAGAGAAAATGCCTGATAGCCTTTTGAATTTCAAGAATCCAGTAATTGTTGAACATCCAAGTAGAGGAGTAGTAAATACTATAAGAAGACAATAGCTTTTGACATACTTGAATTCTCCCAGCAAGAGATAAGGATCTATGATGCCATTTATTAAGCTTATTCTCAATCTTAGCCTTCACCCAAGCCCACGTGTCCTTTAAAGAAGGATCAATGGAGTAGGGTATACCAAGATACCTGACAACTTTTTGGGGACCTCCCCATTGAAAATTGTGTTGAAGGAACCATTCAGGAGGCTGATCATCCCAACCCAAGAAAATAGACTTAGCCTGAGAAATCCTATCACTCAAAATAGAACAAAACAAATCCAACTTGACTTGCAGATTTTTAAAATTGCTATCAGTGAACTCAAGAAAAAGAGAAGTGTCATCAGCAAAGTGGCTATTTATTAGCTCATCATTATTAGGAAGATACAAACCTCTAACTTCCGGAGGAAGAGTGTTATCTCTAAGAATGTAGTATAAAGCTTCAGAAGCAATAAAAAATAAGGTAGGAGCCAATGGGTAGCCTTGCCTGATGGATTGACCAAGAGGGAAAGGGTCAGAAAGAGCTCCATTAATCTCAATTTGAGCACAAGCATCTTTAGGCAGAGTTTGAACAACATATCAGAAATAAGGAGGAAAACCAAAAGAATGCAACATCATGATGATAAACTTCCACTCAACCCTATCATAAGCTTTCTCGAAGTCAAGGAGGAGCAAAGCAACATTCTGATGAGAACATTTAGCCCAATCCATGGCTTCCCAAGCAATAATAAGATTTTTTAGGATGTATATGCCTTTAATAAAGCCTCATTAACAAATCTTTTGCTAAACCCACCAGTAGCCCTATTCCTCCTCTTTTCCTTATAAATTAATTACTAAGGATATATAATGATTAAATCTAAATGTAAAACAAAATTTAGTAAGTTTATTCTAAATAAATATTAAAATAATAGACATATTTATTGTCAATATATCCAATACCGATATTATAAAATTAAATTAAATAAACCATACATACCTCCAAAATTGAATTCCATAATTAAAATAACTAATATATTTTGAAATTAAATAAAATCATCATTTCATCTCCTTAATTATATTGATACTTAATACTAAATTAAGTTGAAATCTTAATTTAATTATAAGCCTAACTCTAATTCTAATTGAATATTAATCATTATTTATTTAATATACTAGATATTACAATTCATTTTCAGACAAGTCTCACTTGTTGTTATAGGTGATAATAAATTAGAATTATGGTTTCCCACCATCTTATCTCACCATAACCACAGGTTTCCCTTATGCCTTCTTCTGAGTGGAAAGTCTTCGATTTGCAACCTCTATATGGTAGAGCAACTTGGATAACTTTGATCAATTGATTATTATCTAAAAGTTGGAGGCCAATTGAGAGATTTTCTTCAAGGAAATTCAATATGATTCTTATAATTCAAAAGAATAATGTACTAGGGTGTTTTTATATTATATTGTTGTATTTGGTGTAGCAAATACTATTGCATTCACTTTTTCTAGAAAAGTCAATTAGTTTTAGGCAATGACATATAATTTTGCATATCTTTTACTAGTTTCATTTTATTTGTGTTTGGTCAAATTTGGAATAAAACATTTAAAGATAGTTGCTTTAATATCAATATTTTTAAAAATAAAAAAACATATTTTGATTTTGCCCCTATCTTTCATTACAACCTTGCAAAAATAAAAATATAAAGTACCACCTTTTCAATTTAATTATCTATTATTAACACTTTAAAAACTAATGTGGAGATATTCAATTTTAAAGAATTTGATATCATTTATTATTATTTTAAATATTACATTTATTATATCAAGAAAATAATAAACTATCTACAACATATAAAATAAAATATAAAATATTAACTATAACTACATATGTTTTTAATTATATATGTAAAATAATTAAACTATCTATAGCATATAAAATAAAATATAAACTATTAACTATAACTACATATGTATTTAATTATGTATGTATTTTATTAATTATAATTACATTATTCTACATGGCACTTCTTTTAGTAATTTTTATAAATGTAGATAAAGGTTAATTCTTCCATCATTTAAAAATCTATTTTTACCAAATGATATTTCTTAAGTTATTTACTAAAATTTACATTCTTCCAAGAAATTTCATATAATACAGTATCAATACTTATTTATTATTTACCCTTTTATTATTACTACATATTGGTCCCTATTAGGAGACTTTGAATTCTTATTAGGATATTCCAACCCTGTTAGGATCTGGGCCAATTCTTTTAGGATTTTTAGAAATAAGATGACCCCATTGTCTAAATAGCTTCAGGGGCAAGACCAATGAACTCAGTGTCCAAATGATCTTTTTATTCTTCCTTGCAGAATAATAGAATTGAACCGTATTGCTCCTTTCTCTTTCTCTATCCTATCAACTAGACATCTTCTCCTTTTGATCTTGATACCAAATCAAAAAAATTGTATCCAATAATCCCTTGGATTTCTTACTAACATTTACCAAATACTCTACTCTTGTTCACACTTCCTTGACCACTTCGCATTCCACATTTATTACAATCAAGGAAAATACTTTCCTTTATACCAAGTCCTCAAAAAGATTACTTGAGTGTGCCTTGAGGCTTTCCCAATTATTTATAATAGGACCATAAGAAGATAATTAATTATTTTGCAATTGCTATAGGAGTGTCAGATCACAATCTACACAAATTCTCACACATGCGACTTCATGACTTGGAAACTCATTGACATCATCATCAAATTTTATTCTTTCATTGTATAACCTCATGTATCTTGATTATATATCTATAAAGAGATCAATCATGATCATTAGAAATTGCTTTATAGGTACTCTACTTCTACACTGGTCTCTATAAATCACATATAACTTTTGAATCTCTTCAACTTAGTTACACACACTTCACCTCATTATTAGGACATAATGTCAAACATAACCTTAACTTTATGTCACTTGATCATCAAGATGATGATCATACGATCATAATCTTTGTCTGCTACTTTAATAGTCCTCCCAAAATTACTGGTACATTTACATCAATGAAAAACATAGTCATGAATGCAACATGTCAATACTGCCACATGCTCTCCAATTCTTAGGATACTCCTCCAAAGGAATACCATCAACATTCATGCTAACAATATCCCCCTTTGGCATTGATGGCAACATAGATGAAAAACATTTAGGTTCCAAGATTACAAAATAGTACTAAGTTGTTCTTGCTGCTCTGATATTTCAAATCCTCTTCATCAATCAAGTGTGAAATCTTCTACAACATCACTCTAGTTTGGATCTCCCCCATACATAAAAATCCTTCATGTTGTGTATCTCCACCATAGAGGTATTCCTTCTTCTTACATACGTGAATCTTTCTAAATCTCCCTAATAAATTATTCAACATTCTCTCCCTCATTCACTTAAAGGATGTTTTTCAAGTACATTTATCCCCTCTTGACATCAATTAAAAAGGCCTCATCATTTTAGTCAACTACTTCAATCATTCAACTTGCTCAAGTGTCCAAAGACATTGTTGAAGGTCAATTTCCAAGAGTCCTTAATGAGTCTTCTCATCATAGATACTCCTCGCATTCACGAAGCATCAAGAGTTAGTCTAGTCAAAGAATAGTGCTTTGTACCACTAGATTGATGCAATCTCTGCATCATCTACTTTGAAGTAGAAAGGGGCATAACCCAAATAACACCTCTTAAGTACTCAAGCATATCTTTAGGTAAGGTCTTTGTAAAGATATTTGTAATCTAATCTTTAGTATTGATATACTCCAATTTTATCTCTTTCTCTACTACCTTCTCAAAACATTATACTTAATAGATATACACTTAATATTAGAATGCAATATGTGATTCTTACAAATACTTGTTGGAATTACAATAGGAAAGGTAAACTCTTGGGGGGGAGGGTGAACCAGTTCTTTAAACTTTAACCCATAAAAATATTCACCACGCATCCATCTCACATATGCAATAAATAAACTAAATAACCATGTAAATCATATACATCTAAAGCATGTAAACAAGTAAGCATTCACACACATATATCATACAAGATATGATTACCAAGAAACCCTCCAATGAGAAGGTAAAAATGGGGTGGGGATGACACCATAAATCTTCACTACTATAGTAATAAGGTGTATCCAATGAAGGTTACAATGTTTGATCATGAAACATGATCTACCCTGTGAAAGGTCTACCCTATTAAAAGCTTACAAAGACTATTAGGTCTTACCCTGTTAAAGGATTTCAACACCCTGTTAGAAGTGTTCTTGGTTAAAGGACTTCAACTCACAATTAATTAAGCACTTTGTTAGAGGATTTTGACATAACCTATTAGGACTACTCTATTAAGAGATTTAACTAATTCACTTGTTAGAGTGTCTCAACAATGATTCTATGATTAACACTTTGTTGTTTAATGATAGATCACATATATACTGATGTATATTTGATCCTTCTTGATTAGATGTCTTTCTATTATTCACTATTTCCTTCTTCTTTTCACCTTTAATTGATTTTGTATTGCAATTCAGATCATAATACCTTGGTTACCATGAATGTCCTAGTTTGTGCATGAAAAAATCTCCTTCATCATTCATTCATTTTGGTTCCATGTCATAAAAAATTTGGAGTTTCCCCTCCTTAAGAAGACCTAGGTGACTTAGGGTTAGGTATGAATCAACCGCTATGATTCATCCATATTTCTGCTTAAACTTCCCTTTACCTAATTGGATACATGTAATACATAGGGATTCCCACTTAAGATTCATCATTATCATAAAAATATCATATTCAATCCTTAAGTAGGTCTGAAAATGGTTTACATATTAGTTTGTGCCAATAAAAACAACTATGTTAAAACTATGTTACTCAGCATCTAAAGTCACTAGTGCTTGGCACTAACTATGACTTCAATGTTGTCACTCAACATCTAAAGGACTTGTCATGCACTACTTGCTCAACTCCTGAATCACTCAACACATACTATCTGCTTGGAACTTAAGTGACTCAGCATATGAGTAACTTGACATTCACTATTTACTCGACATGTTCTAATTTACATGTTTTTCTTGGCTTATGTTACTTGTTCAACATGAAATATGTAAATTACTTAAGTGTATAGACTCACACTTGTCAAAACCAATCTAAGATTAAAAATCTCCTCCTTTGACATGAGTGTAAAAAACACTTGGTTATACATTAATACTCTTATTCTTATGTGCATAACATAAGTTATTACAAAGTTTCAAAATATCAAAATTTTGCAACATGATTGATACCTCAAAGTCTTATAATCCCCCCTAAGTTAATTTATCTATCTTGTAATATAATTTGTATCAAAATCTTTCTCCTATTAGGTAGATTTACTTCAACTAATACTCTTTATCTATTTTTTCTTGATTGTTCTTCCACTTGCTCTTACTCCCCCATTCTTACTCACTCCCCCTTTGATCTTACTCCCCCTTCTTGAAACTGATGTCAATGGGTTACACACTAATATTGTATTTTTTCAAAAAGGATTTGTGGACCTCAACTATATTTTTAAGAGTTGCATCCCAATTATCACAAGCTACCTCCAAAGACTTAATTTGGATGGCCAACTTGACAAAAAGGTGTACTAAGAAATCTAATGTAGAAAGATTGGGGTCTTTCATTATAAGTGTTTCTACATAGCCTAGCTCTTCATGTAAAATCTCCATGTGAGGAGTCAATTTATACTAGATGCTAATTAGTTTAGCCCTTATGTTGGCTTTATCTACTTGCAATGATGCTAACTAACTTTGGGTATATAAGAGGGTCCTAATTTTTATTTTAGTTTGAGTTGGAGTCATGGGTAATTTTACACTGGATGACTGCATTTGACTCTCCAAGCTTAGGATGTCATTTCTTATCTCTTGTGTGAAGAGTGTAGGATTATAGAGTTTAGTGTATAGAGAGAAAATTTTCTCTAGTACCTTCTTTACACTATCTATCTTAGTTTCCAATGCAACCTGTGTGAGTGCAATCTTACTATATATCTTCTCATTCACTCTATTTTGAAACTTCCTTTTAGACCATTCTAATGATTTGACATTAGTATCCAAGTTTGTATCACATACTCTTTCTACTATATTGGTTAATTGTTCAATGATTGGATTTCTTTCATCTAGAGTAGGTAGACTGAATGCATCTAAGAAAATCTCTTTGATCTCAATCAAAGCTTGCTTCTACCTATGCTCCCTTCTAAGCAATTCTTGATGCCTCTTTTGTACTAGGGTTTCTTGTAGTATACCCATCTTCTCAATCATTATTGTTGCACAATCAAACTTGAGCAATATAATCTCTTCATCTAGGCTAATATCTCCATAAGTAATTACTTCTTTTGCCTTAGATGAGCTATGACTCGACACTGAGAATTGCAATGGTGTAGGATCTATGCTTGGCCTCTGAAGACTTTGACTTGAAGGAGTTCCATGTTAGGATTAAACCATAGACATAAATAATAATTACATGCAAATATAACCAATATACAAAAATAATAGATCACACACAAAAGAACAGAAGACACCAAGATTTAACTTGGTTCACCCAATCCCCAGGCTATGTCCACCAAACAACAAGTTCGATATTATTATGATCCAGTAATTATAGCTTGATTACAATCTGCAATTGCTTACAACTCAATACCATCGCAAGAACCAATTATCGCATCACAACTATAAAACAATTCTTAACCCTAAGTGCTTTTATACAAGTATTTTTACTACTTTAGGGTTACAATTAATAATTATATGTCAGTCCAAAATCCAGATAAAATAGGGCCCCAAATTATTTTTTGTGGGGCTCTGCCACCGAACCCCCAGATAGCTATGGCCTATTGGCCCTGGCTGTATTGGGGGCTACTGCCCCCAAACCCCCATTAGGGTCTTGGCTTGGCCCTAAACCCCTACAAGGAACTATGGAGTATGTAAACTACTTCCCTAATCAGTCACCATAATCTAACAATCTCCCACTATGGACTAATCAGGCTCCACACTAAACGACAATCTCCCATTTTGAGACTGATCTTGTAGCTATGTCGCTACTTCATGAGACTCTCACTGGATCAAAATCACCCTAGACTCCACTATTCTTTTAATGATGTTCAGTCTAGAAGACCAATCAAAGCTAAAGAGGAGTTTAGCTTCTCCCTTGTTACTACCTTTTTCATAATATCTACTAGATTCAACATTATGTGTTTGGTCTTTGAATGCAGAGCTGAATTCTTGGAAATATGAATGACACTCTAACTATCTGTAAAGAAATAATTATCCTTCTAAGGATGTCTCAATTCTTCTAAGAAGAACTGAAGCCATATCATCTCCTTGGCTCCCTGTGTAGTAGCAACATACTCTGCCTCTGTAGTGGATAGAGGATTAATCTTTTGTAACCTAAAAACCTAGCTCACATTTGCCCCAACAACAGTAAAGACATAACTTGTAGTACTCCACTTAGTATCAATATGCCCTACCAAATATGAGTCAACATAGCCCTATAAATCAATAGTATAGCCCCCAAAGTGTAAACACTTATTGGATGTTTCTCTCAAATATCTAAAAATCCATTTGACTACATTCTAATGCTCAATTCCTAGATGATTCATATACTTGCTAACAAGTCCCACTGCATGTGCAATATCTAGCCTAGTACATACCATAGCATACATCAAGCTTCCTATAGATGAAGCATAGGGTACCTTGGACATCTTGTCCTCCTCTTCTTGTGTTTTGGGACACATCTCCTTAGTCAACTTCAAATGACTAGGTAAAGGTGTACTTATAGCTTTAGCATTCTTCATAGAGAAACATTGCAAGACCTTCACATAATTAGCCTGAGATAACATCAATGTTTTTTTCTTCCCATCTCTGTAAATCTTCATACCAAGGATTTTTTTTGATGCCCCCAAATCCTTCATAGCGAATGCATGTAATAACTAGCATTTTAGCCCCTTGATATGATCCATGTTAGACCCAGCTACAAGCATATCATCAACATATAAACATAAAATAATGTAGTCATCATCATTATACCTCTTAAAATAAACACAATGACCTAAATGACACCTGTGATATCCATGTGATCTGCCTCACAATAGGTGTCTCATAGTCATACTCTGGGCCATGCTTAGGAATAATATATTCAAACTAAAGAATATTTTTTCCCACTACGAGGTGCATTTAATCTTGTCAACCTAGGGACATATACTTGAAATGGATGGCACAGTATGTGCACTAGGTCTCTTAATGAGTCACTAAGCTTATGCTGTGGAAAGTAAAATGCAAGGAAAATAACTTACACTATTTCTAGAGGAAATTAACACACTTAACTCTATGAAAAATAGAAATAAAATGAAAGTATAACAAATATTCCAACTTGGTTTATCCACTATAATTGTTCTCACATATGCTATAGGAACATTCACAAAGTGCAATGCTACAAGAAGGAACTTACAACTTCTACTTATGAAACTAACAATGCTTGGAAATAAATCTATTCTATCCTAATCTAATCAACCTTAAAAGTGGGCCCCCTTTGTCAGCTTCACTAAACTACTAACAGAAAAGACAAGCCAAAAACTATTTCATTAGATTTTAGAAATTCATTACATAACACAAAACTATAAAAACACAACTATAAAAGTTAACAGTCTATTCTCATAAACTCTTTATTCTAACTAGCTAAACTAACACACTTGGTTCAATTCCTATATATAGGAGATCAACACTTATTCCATAACAGAAAAGTAAATAACCTAGCTTTAAATCTGTAAGAGAGAAAATAGGAGGATAACAACAGAAGGTGAGAAGAAGGAATAATGACTTAAGGTAGGAATAATAAAGTCTGAACATCTGCTTTCTATAGAATAAATGTAGAGAAATCAATAAGTCTTCATAGTTCCTCTTTACTCATTGTGGTGTCTTCTAGAACCATTACAACTTTCCTCCATTGTGGCTACTCCTTAGCATTCTCTTCTCCTTGAATGTTGTTGGTGCTCAACTTTTGAATTCCTCCAATCATCTTTCAGTGTTCATTAATAGCTTAGTCTCAATACAAAGACCATGGTTGCAAATAAACATTTATCAAATTAAATTCAAATATAAGAACACACATTTTGATAACTATATGAAATACAACATAATATATAATACTAGAAAAAGATGGAATAGTTTCTACCCATAAGTTTATCATAGGTTCGGTAAACATAGGTCCACAAATGTTTTGACAAAGATAAAAAAAAAAGTATCAATAAAGTATCTTAAAACTATCATGAAATAAAGGCAAATTTTGGTCTCATCATCTGCCCCATGCTAAACTAATGATTTTCCTCAAGCATTGCACTTCCTTGTTAATGATATGAACTCTCCAATCTCTTTACTTCCTTTTCTATTGCTCTTGAAAGTGTATTAAAATCCTATTGTTCTCTCCCACACTTCCCTTTTGTGATCTTCCTACAACTTGTTGAGTCTATCGACATTGATGTCATACAAAGACCATAAGAGCATTGGGGGCTACATGGTTAGGGGACACCACAACTCTAGTCATTTCTACTTCCCTAACTCTAAATATTTTGGAACCCTATGAAGTGCTACCTCCAAGTTGATGGGACTATGTGGTTTTGACTTTTTAAGAGATTCAGGTAGTTTGACTCATCTACTCCTAGCACCAGTCATAGCTCTCTAGAAAGAAAAGTAGGGAATTTTTTCATAATGAGCATAAACCTTAGCTCTGGTAGCAAAGATCCTATCCCTTACTTATGGATTCTTATTTGCATAAGTTAATGTGAACCAATCCCTAAGAACTACACCTAGCTTGCTTCTCTCTACTCTTAAAGGCAAGGGTTCTATCCTTTCTTCATCTCTGTAATTATTCAGTTGCCATCATAATTTGGTTCATTGGATATCCAGGACATGAGGGATCTTAAGTCTAAATTCCCTATGTAAAGCAAGGGATTCCATTGAGTCTTTGAAGGGATAACAAAATTATGAACATATAATTCACAAAGTAAATTTTGCTGCCAAGGTGGCAGAGTTTGATATAGCCTATAAATTGTTGTGCTGATTTAAACTCTACATAAATATTCTTAAGAGTTAACATTAAATGAAACAAAAAGAAATTGTTCTTTCAAACAAAGATCATAAACTCTTGGTGGTGGTCTACAAGCAAGGGTCTAATTAGCTAACTTGAGGGCATGGTCCATTCATTGCTTTTGGCTTGCTAACTGTTCCTTTAAATCTACAATCTCTTCACCTTGAGATGCTATAATCTTATTCATCTTTTTATTCTCTTCTTTATGCAAGCCCTCAAAAAATAAATGTTGTTCATACAACTAAAAAGGGAGTTTCTTCAGTGTGATAGAGCCACTATCTTCTTCATGATCTCTTTTCCTTTCTCTCTATTCTCACCATAAATGTTCTACAAAATCAATAATCCATGTTGATCTATGGGGAAGTAGGGTAGTGTTTGGATCAACATATTCAAAACTATTTCATTCCTACAACTAGAAGTACCTGGTAGGTTTGCTAGGTTATCATCTAGATTTTCTTTGATTTCATCCCTACATTCCTTAGTAGGATTTTTGGGAATGCTTGTAATCTTAGGATGGGGAGGAAAGTGATCAGAAATAATTTTCATAGGGGATTCATTGGTGGATGTTTTAGACAAAGTAGAATCTTTAGAAACTTTCCCTCTCATCCTAGGGCTTCTCCTTACAAGGGTTTCTTCTTGCATCATTGCCTTTTGCCTACTTTTCCCTTTGGGTGTCTCTACTACAAGAGTAGTTGTTGCAGGACTTTTCGTTGTTCTCTTTTGTCTTACAATTGTAGGGTTTGACTCTTCCTTTTCTTGAACAAGGATTTCTTCTCGTAGTTTTCATTTCCTCTTTTCTCTACTAGAAGTAGGTTTCAAGGTTTCTTGCACAGGTTAAGGCACATTTTATTGGGTCTTTTCAGCTTCAGCCTCTTGGGTATTTTGTTTAGCAGGCTTACTAGTGGGAGCTACATTTTCCTCACTAGGTTGTTCACTAGGGGTAGCTTGGGGTTACCAAGTTTTGGCTTGCACAAATTTATCCCATGTCATGGGGGATACATCCCTAAGCAACCTCTCTATCAATAACTTGATTAAGGCATGATCAGTAAAGAAATTATCTTTTCCTTTCTGAGTCTCTTCCGCACTAATACAGACCATATTATAAAAGAAATTTGGAATTTACTGCGTGATTATGCCTTACACAAGTAAGTAATTTGAAATGATGTGCATGCAAGTATGAGAATCTACCTTCACATGTAAAATGCCTGATAATATGCATGGCTAATTCATTGTATGATAGTGGTAGTGACATTATCTTGCTACCTTGCTTTGAAATGTCCATTTGAGGATTAGGAAGTCTAGTAAATTGAGCTCTTGCTGACCTCACATCATGTGTATTGCGGTAATGTTCTCCAACTATAGGAAACTGATTCACTTTAGCAATGTGTTCCTCTATTGCAATCACTGTTAAACCCCAAATAGAAGCTTCACTCTCATCGAATGTCCTTGCAAATTCTACGGCCACCTCTTCATCATATGTAGTCAAACTCAAGAAATACCCTAGCCATCCACATGCATTAAACCTTCTTATGACTTCTATGTCTTTGAGTAACATAGTGTTTTCCACTGGTTCTCTCCTCTACAACTGTCCAGCCATTCTCTTAACACTTCCTCTGTTTACTCTGTTTCTCCCTTTTGAATTCAAGCTTCAAGATGCTTCGTTATTTTACAAACTCAACTCACACTTCTTTGTTTAAACAAGAAATTAATGTCATAAAAAATTGTTATGCACAATAATAAAGCTTTTACTGAAGGTAAATCATGAATATGTGTGAGAATCGTCCAAAAATAGGGTTCAAATCACATAAAATTTAAACACAAGTCACATCATAGCTTGACATAGAAAATTATTCAAAAATAGGGAGTACAACACCTCACTTGTGTACTTATGGCAATTAATTTTCATTAATGAAAGGAATGCGAAGATTTGGAAAAATCTTTATGAATAAATAGAAATTTCATTGGATATTAGTGACCTTCCCTGGCCCCTGCTAAATTTGGACAAGTGTCCACACTTGTCAGACCTAGTATGGGTAAGGAGTTGGCATAATGCTGCCATCATATAAATTAAGTAGTATTAAATATAATTAACAAAATTTGCAGACTATAAGTGAATAATAATTTGAAAATGTTATAACTATCAATCTAATTATCGTACATACCAAAGAAAAGGTGGAAAAAGTGATATCATCATTGGCAGCGTCTACTAGCATCTCACGGGGTTTATTGAAAACATGTAAAATTAATGAAATTGGAAGTGGATGGATGGAAGATAAAGAAATGAGATGAGGTGGATGGGTAGAAGGTAAAGAGATAAGTTGGAAAGAAAAAGTGAATAGAAAAGTGAACTTTATGTGAACATAAAGTCTTTATTCTGAGCATGCACAAAGAAACTAATGTTGAAGAGTGACAGTCAGAAGGTTGACACCTTTGGCTATAGGAAGAGTTGCTTGATTTGTATTTGAATCTGGCTACTAAAATTGCTATAGGAAGTTCACTTTTGTTTGGGGTTGTTTATATAATTTCAATCTATGACCATTGACTAGCAGTTTGAAAGGTACCAAATCAATGGTAGTTAGTTGAACAACTCCATTATCAAAGACATGACTAATTTCATATATTCCTAGCCATCTTGTATGCAACTTTCCTGGCATATCTTTACATCTGGAATCATATAGTAGTGCCCAGTCACCAACTTGAAATTATTTATTGATAATATGAGAATCATGCCATTATTTCCTTTGTTTCTGTATCAATTTAGTATGTTCCAAAGCAACTTTTCACATCTCATCCAAAGAGTTAAGAGGTAAAAAATGTTCTCTTTGTGCTACAAGAAGTTCAATATCCAATGCCAATGTTGTCCTTAGAGTTTTAGGTTCAAATTTAATTGGAAGCATTGCTACCTTACCATATAAGAGCTCAAATGGTGTAAATCCTATAGTAGTCTTCTTGGTTGTTTTGTAAGCCCAAACAACTTCTTGTAATCTACTAGTCCAATCCCTAAGGTGCAAATGGACTATTTTTGTTAAGATGTTCTCTAGCTCATGATTTGTGACCTCTACTTGTCCATTAGCTTGAAGGTGATAAGGACTACATTTTTGGTGCCTAATGTTATACTATTTCATCAACTCTGAGATTAGATTAGAGGTGAATTGTGTACTTTGATCAATGACTAGCTCTTTGGGTACACCATAACGAGTAAAAATCTCTTCATACAGAATTTCAACAAGTTTTTTCATCATGAGCATGCTTCATAGCCTTAACTTCAACCCATTTTGTCAGGTAGTCAGTGCACACAAGAATATAGGATTTCCCAATAGATGGAGGATCAATTGGACCAATCAAGTCTATTCCCCATTTGTCAAATGGTGTTAATGTCATCTGAGGATTAAGAGGCATTTTATCTATTCTTATTGGATGGCCCATCTTTTGACACTTGTCACACTTCCTTGTATAGTTGACTGCATCCTTGTGAAGTGTAGGCCAATATTAACCAGTTTTCAAGATTTAGAAAGCTATTATTTTTACTTCAAAGTGTCCTCCACATGATTCATTATGACATGCATGTATAATGTCATATGTCTCATCTTCTCTCACACATCTTCTCATAACTTGATCAAGTCTAGTGTAGAACAAGAGATTATCTATCCAAGAGAAACAAAAAAATTTCTCTACAAGCAACTTCTTTTCCTTGTAAGAAAAATGTGCTAGTATATTATTGGTTGCAATTTAGTTAGCAATGTTTGCATACCATGGAGTTTGAACAACAATATGAAATAAATGATCATATGGAAATGCATCATCTACCAAAGTAGTGTTAGTATCATCATGATGAATTCTTGATAAATAATTAGCTACAACATTGGCTTTTCCAGGTTTGTCAACAATAGTTATATCAAATTCTTGTAACAATAGTAACCATCTAGCTAACCTACCTATTATAGCAGGTGTATCCATGAGATATTTAATTGTTGCATGATCAATATTAAAAAATATGGAATAGCTAGTTATGTAATGCCAAAATTTTTTGAGGGCATAAACTACTACTAGCAATTCTTTTTCAGTCATAGTGTAGTTTAATTCTGGTCCATGAAGGCTCTTACTAATATAATAAATTGTATTTTCAAGATTTTGGGATTGTTGTGCTAGGAATGCACCTATGGCATAATTAGAGGCATCTGCACATATGTGAAAAGGTAAATTCCAATCAGGGCCTTGTAAAATTGGGGCCATAGTCAAAAGTTTCTTAATCTATAGGAAGGCTTCATCACATTCAAATGTCCAACTAAATTTAGCTTCTTTTGTGAGTAACTTATACAAGGGACTAGCTATTTTGCTGAATTTTTTTATGAAATTTCTGTAATATCTAGCATGACCAAGAAAAGATCTTACATCTTTTAACTTTGTAGGTATGGGCAATGTTTGAATTATCTCTATCTTAGCTAGATCAACTTGTATTCCTGTAGCTGATATGAAATGACCAAGTACTACACCTTCTTGCATGAGCATGAAACCATTTTCACTATTAAGTGCCAAATTATGTTCTTGACATCTTACCAAAGCCTTTTCAAGATTCACCATTGCTTCTTCAAAAGTGACTCGAAATGTTATGAAGTCATCCATGTAGATTTGGGGCGCCTACCCCTACAATAATATAGAAGGCCCCCCTACAATAATATGCCCCCATTACTTCTATAGGCTACAATAATATGTGCCCTTACCCACCACCATAAAATTATAGGCCATAACATACCTAAAATTCTAGGCTAGACTAGGGATGGGGGCCATAAAATGGCTAGGGCCCATAAAATGACTAGTGGGCCCCCATCTCATACCATACCTAACCTAACCTAAACCTAAAAAATATAGGCTAGGCTAGGGATAGTCCATCCTATTATTTATTTGAGAGCCCCCATAAAATGATATTACACCTCATACCCATATGTCGAGAGATTTCCATACAATCATGTGATATATCAACAAAGATGCTAATAATAGCTCTCTAGAACATTGCAGAAGCACTACATAGACCAAATGGTAAAATAGGGTATGCAAAAGTACCCCATAGACATGTAAATGTGGTTTTGTCTTGGTCCTCAAGAGAAATACTAATTTGATCATAACCACTATACCCATCTAGAAAAGAGAAATACTTCTTTCTAGCTAGTGTGTCCAGAACTTGGTCTATGAATGGGAAAGGAAAGTGATCCTTTTTGGTAGCTTTGTTCAGCTCTCTATAATCTACAAAAATTCTCAATTTTTCTCCCTTTTAGGCACTATGACCACAGGTGACACCCATCTACTATCAAATATAGGATAAATAAAACCATCATCAAGCAATTTAGTTTTAACTATCTCTCTAAGGCTTGGATTTATCCTTCTCTAGGGTTGACGGAGTGGTAGAAAACCTTTATTGATGTATATCCTATGACTACACAATGTAGGACTCAACCCTTTCATATCACTATAGTCCCATGCAAAGGCCTTTTCATGCCTTTGAAGCAATTCTTTTAACTATTTCATCTGTGTGGGTGTTAATTTAGGATTAACATGGAGATTATGACCTTTAGTTAGTTCAATAGTAGTGGTGGACTCTATCATAGTAGCTTCAAAGATTGGACTTGCTTCTAATTCACAAGGTAAAAGTGGATAGAGAATTTTAGGTTCTTTGAGAAAAGTACAATTCTTATCACATTCCTCATATGTTATTAATTCCAACACAAAACTTTTAGATACATCTTTTTCTACCACACAACTGTTAGTGAGGATACTCTGAAGTACTGAATCTTCCTCTTGCAATTTTAGAAAGGACTATCTATGCAACATCATGATCTATACTATAGATTTTAACTCTTCTTCTTCATCCCCTAAATCTAGCCAAACAGATGTGCTTAGATCTAGTAATGGTTGGACTAGAGGATATAAATCAAATTTCTTTATTGCTTGGCCATTTGATATGGTCATATTCCCTGATTTGCAACTTATATTTGCATTAGCCATGGCTAACCATGGTCTACCTAAGATGACAGGGTAACTAGATAGATTAACTTTTGGGGATAAAATCATGAAGTCTACAAGATATTCTAGAGAATCTAAGGTTACAACTATGTTTTCTATCATCTCATTAGGGGTAACAATAGAACTATCTACAAATTTTAGAATTGTTGGTGTAGCCCTTAGTCCTTCTATTTTAAACTTCTTCATAGTATCCTTGGTTATAAAATTTATAGTAGCTCCAAGATCTATTAAAACATTTTTAACAAACTAGCCATTTGTACTAACATTCACTACTACAGTTCTAGGATCAAAATATTTTGGCATGATCAATTCCCCTAGTATGATGTTAGTGTAAGGAAACTCAGGTGCAAAAATAGCTTCCTACACTAATCTCATAAGGAAAGTATGATGCAAATCCTATTAAAATCTTCTACACTTACATATTCAATATCATGTAAACAACAATATTGCAGCCAAACATGCATACAAAAAATACACAGAGAAAGGAACACATAACACAAGGATTTTCCGGTGGAGAAAAACCTTTTGGTAAAACAACCCCACCCCTTCAGAACTTGCACAATGTATTATCTTCAACACAAGGTTACAATACACTTGCAATACAAGTTCAACATCAATAACAAAAAACTCCAGTAGCTACTCGTAGTACCAAAAAAACACCCTTTTCACATCACATCTCTTCGCAACCCTAAAAATGCTTATAACATGTGCTTCACTTTAGGGTTACTCCCAAAAGGTAAACCGTATTAGGGTTTTACCATTCTCTAAGAAAATAGGAACCCCAAAAAAAATTTTAGGCCGATGCCCCAAACCCCACTATTGGGGTAGAGTGTACAGTACTCAAATATCTTAGTTGCCACATGTCTTCACCTATCATTGAATCTTCCTAACATAACTCTTAGATGTCATAGGAATCTGTCATAACTGTTTTAGTCATGATCTCCTTACACACAATTCAAGATGTCGACACATCAACATTATTTGAAAGAAATAGATTTTACAAAACAAATAATAAGAATAGGAATTATACAAGGTTGAGACACCTTATTCCTAACAGTTAGCCAATTTTCCTACAACATGGACTATTGTGGGATCCTTTTTCTTCCTTCTAGGTTTCTTCAAGTAGGCTTCCCTAATAGCTTTTCCATAAACTAGAACATCTTTAATGGCTTGAAATAGAAGTATTTGGATATGCATGTTTTTCAACTGATCAACAATATCAAAAGGTTGTTCCTCTATTTTTTCAGGTTTCTTTTGTATCAACCTTTCTAGAAAAGGAGGTTCCACTACCGATTGAGCTAGGGTTGACATAGTAACATTGGTTGAGTTAATGGTTTTAGCAACTAAGGGTTCTGATGCCATAGGAGAGTTTGGTATTTCATTTATAAGAGGCAGTTTAGGTGCTGGTAAAGTTGTACCAGATCTCAAATGTATATTAGCAACATTTAGGGTGTAAGCAGGATACTATTGAGCATCAACACTATACATGGGCTGCTATAGCTATTAGCTATTTGGGTTTGGCTGAGGTTGTGTCGGTAACTATGTTTTCTTTTAAGGTCTAGGATTTGTAGTTGGTGGCATTAGATTAGGTTGCTAAACTGGAGGTGGTAATTATGGAGCATCAGTATTTTGGTTAGGCCATCATTGAGATCCCCTACATTGGTTTGTAGACTTCCAATTCCCTTGGGGTGGTTGCCATTGGTTCTACTAGTTTTTCCAATAGTTCCATTGGTTCTTCCATTGGTTACTCTGTTGGTTAGGCCAAGGTGGTTGAGAATTCTAAGGCCAATGGGATTGTTGTGGGTTGTTTTGTCCAACATTGTTCCAATTGGGTTGATTTTGTGGAAGACCTTGGGGATTACAATTTTGCCATTGATTACCATATGAAGTTGAATTTTGCAAGGGGTTCTGAGGCATACCTTGACATTGGGCCCATATTCATCATTGAGCAACAAATAATACTTTCTCATCATCTCCATCTATCTTGACATACTCAATTGGAAGATGTTGGTTCTCCATGCTTGTGACTAGTTTACATTAGCAATCCTTCTTTTGTTTCTAGGAATGAGGGCAGTATTCAGCTAGTTGTAACTTGAATTTTTCTTACTTCTTCTTTACAATCATTATGTCCAGATGTGTAGTGACATCATTGTCTTGTTTGAAATTTGACAATAGATTAGATATCTTGAGCTTTGAAATTCCTTGATTGATTCCTTTAGTGACTGTGGAACGAGGTCCTCGGCCTTTCTTCATGGTTGGTCTTGAATAGTTCTGATAGATCTTCTCTAGGTCATCCCAAGAAGCTTGATGTACATCACCACTAGCCATTAGGTCCAATGCTTCTAGATAGTCATCATTCACACCTCTTAGAAAGACTAGCTTTTGTGAATCTTCAGACAACATGTGCTAAGGGTTCTTCTGCAGTGTATATAAGAAATGTGAAACATAGTCTTCCAATGTTTCTTCCTCCTTCTATGATATTCTAAAGATATCATCCCCTCTTGAACCAGATGCTTTGCAATATTCTTTAGACTAATCCAGAAATAGAGCTTGCATTTCATCCAAACTTCCTACTACATTGTCTCCTAAGCCCATGAACCATCATAGAGCTAATTCTTTCGATGTTGCTGGAAATAATTTAAGCTTATGGGATTAAGTGTTGTAGTCAAAAATACGATAGAGTATATCAAATTCAAATAAGAAAGTATCAAGGTCTTCAGTTGCAAGGCCATAGAACTTTGGAAGAGTAGTGGGAGGTATGTTTTTAAGATTAGCATTGGTTACAAGACTTGGAAGAGGAAATGAAAAAGTAGGTTGTGCCATGATTGGAGGTATTAGATTATGAGGTTGCTAATAAAAAGGGACATTTGGTATTGGATAATTAACAACTGGTGGATTTAGAGCAACGTTATCAAGAAAATTGGCCAATACTTTAGTGAAAGGTTGAAGACCTCTTATATCTATTGGTTAAGCTCTTGATGTTAATATTGTGGGAAAAATAGGGCTTGCATCTTCAAAAGGTAACTCAACTTCTTCTTCTTTAATTTCTTTGTTCAAATTAATAGACTCCCATGGAAGAAATCTTCCATATTCATCTTGTTGTCTTCCTCTTCAATGCATGCAATTAAACTTTTCACACTGGTAAAAGAAACTTCAAACTAGAGATTTATGAAAAAACTTATCTAAGACCTATGACTCAAAAATGCTCCTAGCTTAACACCATCCCTGACAACAACACCAAAAATGATCCACCTCACAATAGGTGTCTCATAGTCATGCTCTCAGCCATGCTTAGGAATAATATATTCAAACCAAGGACTATTTTTTTTCGACTATGAGTTGCATTTAATCTTGTCAACCTAGGATCATATACTTGAAATGATTGACACAATATGTGCACTAGGTCTCTTAATGAGTCACTAAGCTTATACTGGGTAAAGTAAAATGCAAGTAAAATAACTTACACTATTGCTATAGGAAACTAATACACTTAACTCTATGAATACTAGAAATATAATGAAAGGATAACCAATATTCCAACTTGGTTCATCCACTATAACTATTCTAACATATGTTGTAGGAACATTCAAAAAGTGTGATGCTACAGGAAGGAACTTACAACTTCTACTTATGAAACTAAGAGTGCTTGGAAATTAATCTATTCTATCCTAATCTAATCCACCTTCCAAGTGGCCCCCCTTGGTTGGCTTCACTAAACTACTAACACAAAAGAGAAGCCAAAAACTATTTCATTAGATTTCAAAAATTCATTACATAACACAAAACTATAAAAACACAACTGTAAAAGTTAACTGTCTATTCTCATAAACTCTTTCTTCTAACTGGCTAAACTAACACACTTGAGTCAATTGCTATATATAGGAGATCAACAGTTATTCCATAATATGAAAGTAAATGACCTAGCTTTAAATCCACAAGAGAGAAAATAGGAGGTTAACAACTGAAGGCGAGAAGAAAGAATAATAGCTTAAGGTGGGAATAATAAAGTCTAAACATCTGCTCACCATAGAACAAATGCAAAGAAGGCAATAAGTCTTCATAGTTCCTCCTTACTTGCTTCCATGTCTTCTGGAATTGTTACAACTTTCCTCCACCATGGTTGCTCCTTAGCGTTCTCTTCTCCGTGAATGATGTTGGTGCTCAACTTTTGAATTCCTTCAACCATCTTTCATTCTTCATTAATAGGTTAGTTTCAATACAAAGACATATTTTTAAATAGACATTTATCAAATAAAATTCAAATATAAGAGCACACATTTTGATAACTATATGAAATACTGCATAATATATATAATACTAGCAAAATATGGCATAGTTTCTACCCATAGGTTTATCATAGGTTTTTTAAACATAGGTCCACAATTTTTTTGACAAAGATAGAACAAAGTATTAATAAGTATCCTAAAACTATCATGAAATAAAGGAAAATTTTGGTCTCATCACCATGCTCATGTATAAAATTGTCAAATTTTAGATACCATTGCTGAGGTGCTTGTTTCAAGCCATATACACTTTTCTTCAATTTGCACACTAAGTTCTCCTTACCTTTGACCTCAAATCCCTATGGCTAAGCCATATATCTCATCATCCCAATCACCATGAAGGATGGTTGTTTTAACATCAAGCTACTCTAAATGAAAATCTTCAGTAGCCATAATACTTAAAACAATATGGATAGAAGTCATCTTAACAATAGGAGAAAATATCTCATCAAAATCAATGCCCTTTTTCTATGTAAATTATTTTACAACTAACCTGGCTATAAATCTTTTCTTACCATCATCCTCTTCTTTTAACTTGTAAATCCACTTATTCTTTAAAGCTCTTTTACTTTCAGGCAACTTGCATAAATCCCATGTCTTATTCTTCAGCAAAGAGTCCATTTTGTCTTTCATTACAGACTCCCACTAAATCTTAGTATACACTTGTACAACTTCATCATAGTATTCAAGTTCACCAACATTGGTAGGTAAAATTGAATACTGTTAGAATTGGTAATCTTTCCTTGGTTTTATTTATTAAATGGGATAAACCAAGGTATCCCTTATGTTGTTTGTCCTCTAATCCACATGTGAGGACAAGTCTATTTTGTAATTCCTTTATTAATGAAAATAGTTATTCCTCCTTAAGAGGATTATGACACTTGTTATGCACACACTTATGAATGTGGCAATCATTCACTTGGGAGTTACAAATAACTCCTCTTCTCATCTCTTTATAAGAGATGCTTCTCTCTCATTCACAACACACAATCACTATGTAGTTCTTGTAGTGAGCCTATGGCTCCATTTTCTCTCTTCTCTCTCTTTCTTTCATTCTTTAGGCATTTGCCTCATTCATATTATTCACAAGGGGTTTTCTTTGCTTTCCCCTTTCAAAATTCTTGTCTCCTCTTTTTGTTGATCTTGGGAAGCTCTTATAAATGATGGTAATTATGTTCATCACAAACTCACTTGGATCAAGTTATAATTATTTATGTTTAGTTCATTTCAATTTTATTATTTCTAACATGGTATCAGAGCATTTAATCCTTGTTTTGAGTTTTAATGTGATGAAGGTTATCATTCATTGGAAGCGCATCGTATTGAATAATCTCTACCTTGGTATCTCTATTAAAAAAATTATTAATTTTTTTTTTTTTTTTTGCTCTTATTTTAACAAGTACCATTTATTAATTTGAGTTTAATAGTATTTATTATTTTTATTAGTTTTATATATATAATTTTTTTTTATTTCCCTAACATTTTATTGAAGGGATTACTTAAGTAATAATAAATAATGTTATTTATATCTTATATTATAGTCATTCATAATATATTTGAAATAATTTTTCTCTCATTTAGAATTTTTTTAAAAATATATATTTCCTTTCATATATATATTAGAATTTTTTTTGAAAATTTATTTATGATTAAAATTCTTATTTCTTTTTCATTCTATCTTTGAAAATATTCTTTATTTAAATGATAATATTTAATCCTAATTTCTTTTTTTTAAAAAGTCTAGACATTCCTATTTGAAAGTTTCCTTATTGCTCTTACTGTTCTTTTAGAACTTACCTTTTATTTTCATATCATAAGTCTCTTTTAAAGTAGTTTCCTTTTTACTCCTTTTGTCTTTGATTTTTTCCTCACCTATTTTAATCCTATTACTCTTCCCTTCGTTATTTTTTTTTGATTCATTTTTTTTCCTCTCTTGTTTCCTGCAACTGCATTTGCAGAATTCAGAGCTTCAACTATAGTCGCTTGGGATTCGTTTTGCCCTGAAACATTAGGCTATTCTCCTAGCCTAGAAGTATTCTGCACATCACTGTGTGCACTGACCCATATATAGCCATTTCAGCCTAAAATCATATCAACTCCATATATCTGAGTGGGAGACAACTGCCATAGATTTTTTACCCACACACCAAGGCAAGAACACACCAGTGCCTCCAGACTCTTGGCCTGAGCCATTGGGGCAAAGGATACAATCATCATCATAATCATCATCCATTATCCCTCAGTGCTTTTGACTTTTCCTATGCTGCCTTCTGTAAGAGACCTTCTATGTTTTTCTCATCTACTACATCATAATAAATATCAAGTGCAAAAGAAGAGATAAACGCTACAGTTGAAGCAAGCTCTGCTTTCAACCATGCATTTTCAACCTCTATTTTAGTTGTTCCAAGATAAGAAGAGCTTGTAATAAGCTGACCATTCTCTATCTTTTTGTTCTTGTCACTCCGTGAGAGATTTGCATCGCATAACCTTATAATCCATGAAATTTGCATTTTTATGAATGTTAGTAGAGTGGCCTTTTATGTAAGAGGCTTTGCATGCATTACTTTAATAAATTTTTTGTGCAAAAAAAGTTTAATAAGTTTTTTTTAATCGCTCTTAATTAGTAAGTGTTAACTTTTTATAAAGTCATTTTATTCTAAGAAAAATTTAAATCTCATAGGTTTAATATAACATTTTTATTATTTTAGTAATAACATGCTTTAAATAATGGCTAAGCTTACATTTAAGTTTTAAGTTTTTATTGATAAAGCATGAATTCTTTAAGTTTTAAAAGACATTGTATGTATTACTTTATTAATAAAGCCTTATTTTTTAGTTTTATTTAATAAGCCTTTAGAATGGTCGTAGCATAAGTTATAAAATTGATTTATAACTTAAATGTTTGACATTCTCATATTTCAAACTCTTTCAAAAACATTAATTAAGATTCCATATTCTCAAGTCATAAAATTTGGTTGTAACCTATAAGTTATAAAATTAATTTATAACCTATAAGTTCAAATGGTTATTTATTATTACGTTGCGAGTTATAAAATTTATTTATAACTTGTACGTTTGGCTTTAATAATTATAATTTGTATTAGTTAGATACTACTTTTAAGTTTCTATTTTAAGGATATTTGTAGATTCTTTAGTAACGTTTGAACAAAACATTGGCAGATATAGTTTCTATATTTGCAAAAGAATTATTCCTCTAACATTTTTTGCAGGTCTGCATCATTATTCACCTGTTACAAAATCTATTCTAAGATATTCTCTAACAACTTTTTATAACTCTTGATTATTATTTTTAGAATATTATTCTAGGTCTTCCATTTGTAGCATTACATGATAAAGAGAAATCATTGTTAAAAAAAGGGTTGTTGCTAATTAACCGCGTTATTTGTTCATGTAAGATGCTTTTTTGGCTTTTATCATTTTGAAAATTCAATTTTTTTTTACAAAAAGGCACTCTATTTTGGCAATCATTCCTAATAATTGTGATTAGATTCTATTATCTAAAAGTACTATTTAAGAAGATTTTGTCTTTATTCAAAATGTTCATTCTACTTGATATATATATATATATATATATATATCAAGTAGATATATATATATATATATATATATATATATATATATAAGGATACTTCCAATATTGTGACTTATCATATATGTATTTAAGTATATATGGGTGCACACATATATACCCAAATAAATATATAATTTTATGACTATAATAATTCAGAAATTGATTTATACCTTCACAAAATGAATTAAGTACTCATGTTTACCCTTAATGGAGTTTTATACCTGATATACATATTTTGTTTATTTTGATCATCCTTGGATCTCTGCATTTTGAAAATAAAGTTTAATTCATTTTGAGTGGATTATAAGTTATCTTACACATTTTCCTTTGACTTTATTGTGATATTTTGATCATTCTATGCCCATGTTGGCACTTTATGGTTTTATACCATTGATATATATGATTTATATGATTTTTTTTTGAGTTGCATAGGGAGCCAATTTTTTCAAGGATAACTATGTAGGTCCCCTCAGTATAACTGATACATAGTTTCCTTATCTGGCCCATGGAGTATACCTTCATCCTATATTGGTGTGTACTCATTTTATATGGAGTTTCCCCCCATTTGGTTCTATTGGTTCCACTTTGAAAGATTAATATTTATATGGAGTTTCCCTCCATTTGATTCTATATGCTCTATTTTGAAAGGTTGATATTTATGGAGTTTCTCTCCATGTTGTTCCATTTTGTTCCTCAATGCGAGGATGATATTTTATGGAGATTTCTCATTTCAATCTCTTTATCTCCTTGGTGTATGCTCCTAGTTTTGATTTAGTCATGGTATGAATTCCTACACCTTGCTCATTTTTGAGTGTATAGGTGACGAGGCTACCATATCTTGGAGCACTCCAATATTGGAGACTCTATTTCAGAAAGTTGTTTTGACCCATGATGATTTTTAGTGGCAATGAAGTTGCTTGTCCATGATGGATTTCCAATTTGAAGGCAATATGTTGTTACACCCTCATAATCCATTTGTTTGAGTATCCTAACAAATCATGATAATTCTAATTTGATCAACATGTCTCTCCTTTTACTTTATTTCCATATATTAATGTGATAATGATCTGCATACTTTATTGCTTAGATCATGAGTCATGCATGTTATGGATTGATCATGTTATGGATTGATCACCCATTAACTTGTAGTGGGATGATTCATTAAGCAGACTGTCTATATCCATGTGATTGATGCAATATTGATGCATGTATCATTAGTTGGCCTTGTCTGTGGTCATTAGTACATTAGTATAAGATCTCATTCATGAGAATTCTGATCAAACTTTTTGATAATATTTTCAGCATATACTTCATTTTGATATCAGGTTATCTCCATTTTTTTGTGGTAACATATTTTATTTTCCTCTATTTCTCTATGAAAATTTTCTTATCCTTATTCAAAAGGATTTCTAATTTGAATATAAAATGAAATACTCCTCGTGGATAGTTGTCTTGCTTCTTGTGTCTATGTTTTTTAGGTAATCCATCTAGGCACATACAAGACAGTCTTATTTGGTGTACATTAAAATAACCTATCCACTTCTCTCTTGGCTCTATGAAGATCTACCTACACTCATAGGAGACCTTTTGCATAAATGAAGACATTCTCAAAGTTCAGGTTGCTGCTATTTAGAGTTTCATTGTAAAATCTAGGTTTAATACCCTTTGATGTAATTTCCCCAAGTAAAGATTAAAGGGGGATGTTAGAATTTGTAATCTTTAAATGGTTGTATTTATTAAATGGGATAAACCAAGGTATCCCTTATGTTTTTTTTCCTCTAGTCCACATGTGAGGACAAGTCTATTTTGTAATTCCTTTATTAAGGAAAATAGTTATTCCTCCTTAAGAGGATTATGACACTTGTTATGCACACACTTATGAATGTGGCAATCATTCACTTGGGAGTTACAAATAACTCCTCTTCTCATCTCTTTATAAGATATGCTTCTCTCTCATTCACAACACATAATCACTATGTAGTTCTTGTAATGAGCCTATGGCTCCATTTTCTATCTTCTCTCTCTTTCTTTCATTCTTTAGGCATTTGCCTCATTCATATTATTCACAAGGGGTTTTCTTTGCTTTCCCCTTTCAAAATCTTTGTCTCCTCTTTTTGTTGATCTTGGGAAGCTCTTATAAATGATGGTAATTATGTTCATCACAAACTCACTTGGATTAAGTTATAATTCTTTATGTTTAGTTGATTTCAATTTTATTATTTCTAAAAAATACAAAGAGGGAGAGAATCTTTGAGGTCTAATTTGCCTTGTTGACCATCTAACATTCATCGATGTGTGTCGTATTTGTTGTTGTGATTATTGTACATCATGAGGAATTGCTGGAACATGAACTTTTGGTGTATCATCCAACACTACATAATCATCTTCTTTCTTCTCGTGTTGCTACAATAGATCTTTGTACAACACTTTCTCATTGAATATGACATCCCTACTTCTTATAATTTTATGACTTTCAAAATTCCAAAGCATATAACGAAATTTATTAATGCCATATCCAACAAATAAACATTTCTTTGACTAAGCTTCTAGTTTGGTTCTACTTTTAGAATCTATGTTAGCAAATACCTCACAATCAAAGGCTTTGAGAAAAGAATAACTCACGTTCTTACCAGTCCATGCTTCCTCTAGAATACCACAACCCAAAGGAGTAGAGGGACCTCTATTAATAAAATATATAGTAGTATTGATAGCCTCTTCCCACATGTGTAAGGAAAACCCAACATGCAACCTCATGCTTCTTGTGTGCTCCATTATAGTCCTGTTAATGTGTCCAACCACTCCATTTTCTTATAGAGTCCTTGGAATAGTTTTCTATCTACAAATACCATTAGTGGAACAATAATCTACAAATTGGTGACTACAATACTCACCACCATTATCATATCTGAAATATTTTAATTTCTTACTTGTCTCATTTTCAACCAAGCATTTCCATTGCTTAAAAGTTTGAAATACATCAATTTTTTGTCTAAAGAAATAAACCCATGCTATTCTAGTTTCATCATCAATGAATGTATCATAATAATGAGAGCCATCAAGGTAAAATACCTAAGTTAGTCCCAGTACATTGGTATACACAAGCTCTAATTTCTCCTTTTTGTTTTCCCTCCTAGTCTTCACAAATCTCACTCTCTTTTGTTTTCCATATAGACAACTTTCACAAAAATCCATATCAACACATTTTAGACCTGGTAAAACTTTCTTTGAATGAAGTACTTTCATACCTTTCTCACTAATGTGCCCAAGTGTATTGTGCCATAGTGCTATATTAGAATTTACAACAACTATTTGTTCTCCCTGCTCAACTACAACAACTATTCCTAAACATTGATTTTTCTCTGAAATAATTAAATTAAAAGGAACAATATGACTTGTACAAAGATATAAGATGCCTACTTTCACACATTTTTCTACTACAAGGGAACCTTTTGAAACCTTCCAATTTTTATCATTAAAAAGTAACTACACAACCCTCATTACCAAGTTACCCTACTGAAATTAAATTCCTACTCAGCCTTGGAACATGTCTTACCTCATGTAGTAGTCCATGATTTCTATTCTACAACTTAATCCTAACTTTTCCATTTCCAACAATCTGACAACATTCATTATCCCCCAAATAAATAAGTTCAAAATCCCCTTAGACATAATCAATGAAATAACCTCTATGAGGTGTAGCATGAAATGAAGCACTAGAATCTAAAACCCATGAATCATTAACACTTTTGAAAGATAAAAGCAAAGCATCCTCTTTGGATTTGTTACTTACCACATTTTCCTTCTTGTCTCCATCTAGTTTATCTCTTTCATTTTTCTTTCGATTCCAACAATCTTTATTTTTGTGCCCTAGTTTCCCATAGCACTAGCAATCATTTAGTCCTAAAAATTGAGACCTCCTCCCCTTTGAATTTTCTCTTGATTTCCCAAGATTTTTGAAATTACTTCCTCTCTCAATCATTTTTCCCCTGCTTTGTGCATTCAAAGCACTTCCTGATATAGATCCACCTAAGGTTTTCCTATGATTTTTCTCACTCAAAAAAACACTAATTACATCATCATATTTTAGGGTAGTAGATCTAGGAACAAAATTACTCACAACCATTACCAAGCCATTCTAGCTTTTAGGAAAAGAACAAAAAATTAAAAGAGCCCTAATTTCTTCATCAAAATTGATACCCATATGTCACAAGTTCTCATTTTAAATATGTATGCAAAGAACTAGTTAGTCAAGTGCATTTTAGTTTGATCCTGGAGGGTGTATGTGCCCCTTGAAGCAACTCAATTGAGTGACTATTTTCCTCCTGAGTTTTCCAAGGTGAGGCTCTGCATCATTTTTGATATCAGAGCTTAGCAAAAGGTTTGGAAAAAAGTGGTTGCATGTGTTTGTGCAGTTATATCAAGTTGAGAGAAGAACCTAAGAAGAAGTCCAAGAGACTAGGCAAGAAAAGAAATATCCTAGGTGAGGCACAATGGAGCAAGGGAATGGAGCTTTAATAGCGAGGTTGTGTCTTTTTAGAAAGTATCAACAGAAAAAGGATCCACAACTAAGGAGAGAGAAAAATAATAAAAGAGAAGAAGAAATGAGAAAACAAAGAGAAGAGATGAGGAAGATACAAGAGGAGATAGAAAGTTTGCGAAGGAAACTTGAAGAGAATGAAGCTAAGTTGGAAGAAAATAAAATGCAGAAAGAGGAAGTGAAAGAAGTTTTGGTGGATGCTAATGAAATTGCAGAGAAGGTAGCCATAAAGAGTGCAGATGTATGTGAAGTTGGGATAGAAATCTCAACAATGACAGATGTAAGTTTTCCTTTGGAAGGGAAAGAACATGAAGTGCAGAAAGAAGAAGTGCAGCAAGTAACTATTGATGAAAGTAGTAATGAGACAAGTCCTATGGGATTTGAGTGTGAACAATTTGTGGTTGAAATAGTAACATGTTCTTTGAAAACAAAGAAGAGTACAATGATGGAAGGTACTCCTATGAAATAGAGTATGGACGAAAATAACGAAGCCTTTAAAATGCATGGTGTAGTGAAATGCCAAGAGGAATATCATGAGGATGAAGCTAAAGAATGTGTAGCAGAGGATCATGGAGAAGAATCTGATTTATGGGAAGAGTTTGCAGCCATCATGGGAGAATGGCAAAGGAATGGTGGTAGTATGGAGACTCAGAATGAAGAAGTTTCCATGGAAGAGATATTTGATGATGTTATGGAAAAAGAAGATGAGGCTGAATATGTCTATAACAAGGTAACAAATTCTAAATATTTTTATAACAAGGTAATAAATTCTGATTATGTTTATGACAAGGCTAAAGAAATTCTGATTGAGAAATATGATTTAGTTCCAAGAGAAGAGACTATTAAAAAGTTGGTTATGGGTTATGAAAAGGATCAAGTATTTGGGTATCTCTATGTATGGAGACATGGTATGTTTGTGAGGAAAAGAAAGAGGAATTTCATTGGAAAGTGTATTTGCTAGAGTCACAAATGTATGTAGTAGTGGAAGTGTTACATGGGATAAAGTTGATACTAGAAAGGAATGATCAACAAAAAATAGTTTTTATGTTAGAAAATAGAGACAAACAAAAGATTAAAATGAAGAACAAAAGACAAATACAAGGGAGTCAAGGACAATAAAATGTAGAATTACAATTGGAAGATGAATATAAGCTTAAAGTAAAGACGAAGAAATGTTTTTCTTTTATAATATTTCTTTTTGTAGGTGTTTCTAAGAAGACTCAAAGGAGGCACGATATTCAGTATTTAGCTAAATGTAAGAACAAACCTACAATAGAAGATATTTGGATGGATGAGAAACAAATCAGCAAGCATGATTCATTACTAAAACATCTCATCTCAAGAGGACTTAAGATTCATTCTACAAGAGAGTATGTTGTAGTGGTAGATTAGAAAATGCTATAGGAAGTAACATGGTGGAAAATGCGACAGGAAGTTAATGTCATATTTTGTGATTGTTTTAAATTTTAATGTTTTCAATAAAATATTATGATGTGGTGGCATAAATGGAATAGCGATTACATAAGCTCTCCAATTATAGCCACCTGAGACAACGTATGTTTGTTTTCAGTTATGTTAGTTTTTAGTTTTAGTCAGAGTTTTTGAGTGTTTAATAATAAAATCAGATCATGTACTGGACAGTGACAAGAAGATAGGAATATTCATGATTTCTGAAATGACTACATAGTATTGATTTGTAAAATGACATTTCAGATTCCTATTCTTGATTTGGAAAGAAGACGTTTCATATTCCTACTCGATAGAGAGGAAAGTTGTTTTAAAAAGCTAGTCTTATGTAACAAGAAAGGGATTGAGTGGAATAGAATAGAAAGTTTGGAGTTTTTCTGATTTTTCTAAGTTTATGATTTATGATTGTGTGACTTTCTTTGTTTTCCTTTCTGATTCAATATTTTGAACTCCAAGAACATGTCAATGGTTTTGTTTTAGAACAACAATACATTGAATGGGTTTGAATATAAGTTAAATTTTCTGTTTGAAATCTGTTACAAGAAATGCAATTTTCTAATTTAGTTGTTTGTAATTATTTATTGTTTTGAGAGTCATACTAGTTAATGAGAGTCTTTTAGACTCACTGCGATCTACTTTCTGGAATCGCAATGAGTTGTGTAAATATGTTGTTCTCTCTTTTCATGTTTTGTGTTTCATTCATTTATGTCTGTGGCCGCACGGAAGAAAGTTACTGAATTTGGTGAATATCTTTATATATTCACCAAGATGCTAAAAATTGCATGATTAATATATGATGGTGGCAAAGCTTAGTTTGAACCATAAATTTGCAAATTTGAAAATGACAAGGAATGTCATGTTTAATGAATTGCATGTTATCGGGTTCTAAAATAATGCATGCAGAAAAGATGGTATAAATCTAAAAATGGATTTAAGTTGCTAGGTAATTAGTCTCCATGCATTTTAATATAAATGAGGAAGTGGTTGGGTTGCACCAAGTTGCTATAGGAAACCAAAATGTTACAACAAGAGGTTAAGAAAGTTCATGTCGCCTGACATTTTTCACTGGGTATTGAAAAAATTAGTTTGTTAATAGTTTACAAGAGTTTTTAATCATCCATGAAGTTCATGTCACAAGTTCTCATTTTAAATATGTATGCAGAGAACCAGTTAGTCAAGTGTCAAGTTTGGTTTTAGTTTGATCCTGGAGGGTGTATGTGCCCCTTGAAGCAACTCAATTGAGTGAATGTTTTCCTCCTAAGTTTTCCAAGGTGAGGCTCTACATCAAGTTCTACCCATTAAACCTGTTAACCCATAGCTTACCCTCATTAGCCATCGCTTCCACTCAACCATGAGACTCCCACTCAACTGTAAGACTTTCCTATAGAGGATAACTAAAAAAGAAAAAACCTTGCTTTCATATCACTTGTTAGGATTAAACCACCAATAGAAGTAACAATTACATGCAAATATAACCAATATTAGAAAATAATAGATCACATAGAAAAGAACACAAAACACCACAATTTAATGTGGTTCACCTTATTCTTGGGCTACGTCCACCAAACAGCAAGTCTGATGATATTACGATCTAGTAATTATAACTTGATTACAATCTATAATCCCTTACAACTCAATACCACCACAAGAACCAATTTTTGCATCACAACCATAAAACAATCCCTAACCCTAAGCCCTTTTATACAAGTATTTTTACCGCTTTAGGGTTACAATTAATAATTGCATGTCAACGAGGAATTATGGAGTATGTATAGTACTTCCCTGATTAGTCACTACAATCTAACATTCTAGATTCTAGTAATGTCACCAGTGTTTGAATTGCTACTAGCTCCTTCAACCTAGATGTCAATTTTCTCTCTTCAAACTTGTCCTTTTCTACCTCTTGCATTTTAGTTGCACCCTTATCTTGTGCTAGAGGTGTAGGTATATCTACCTAACCTATTTGACTTTGTGTCCAATTATTTACTAGTGTTTCCACCTTGTCTTCTCCAACTGTCTCAACATTGTCTTTTTCAGATTCGTGTACATTTTTCTGAGACTAGAGTGCCTTCCATGAGTGTACTGATAGTGCAACCTATTATCTCCTTCCTTTGATATACATCTAAGGGTTGTGAAGCTTGTACACTTGTGACTAGAGGAGTGATTGTAGGTGTTTCTTGTGTTTTCACTTCCTCCCCTATAGTCATAGTCTCTAACTTCTAAAGTTCATCTACACTTACCTATATAGGGTTGTCACATAATTTGAACTATATTTTAGATTGGATAAGTATCCTTTTAAATTCTTCCTTTGTTAGGGGATTGATGTTTTGATCAGTAGGATTAGAGAAAAAATTTACTTGATAGTTTCAATACTTGCACTTATCACCTATGGAGGACTGGCACTCAACATTTGTGTATCTTGTACACTCTAATTTGGTTGCTACTCTTCCTTAGTTGTTTCCTAATCATCAATATTCATATCAGTGCCTCCCTCAACTGTTCCTTATTCATTGTCATCTTCTTCATCTTTGGCTATGTCCATTTCATATGTAATCTTCCATATTTTTTTTGACTTTAGTACAACATCCTCTAGATGTCATTCTATAATATCCTAAATGCCCTATACTTAGGTACAAATCTCTTAGCATATTTCTTTATGGCTTTATACATTTGTGCCTTGTTGAGTTCTTGCATAAGTTGAGCGAGGGCTATCTCCCTAATTTTCTTATTTGTGTCTAAATAATAGTGCCATTTCTACTCAAATTTATCATATAAACTCTTATATATGGAGTTGGCAACTTCTAGAGGAGTTTTCTTAAAAGTAGCCATCATGGCATATATTGCCTTCTCTACTTGATTCTTCTCAATCTTTCATAGGTTATCAAATTTAATGTGAGAGAAACTTGACAAATCAGCATTTTTTCTAATGTTCTCACATAAATTATCTAGGTCTAAGGAGGGACTTTGATTCACCTTTTGGAATTGGCTATTGTCATCAGATTTAGTCTTGTCCCCATTATATTCAACCTGAGAAACATACTTTATACTTGGTCTTTTCTATGCTTCACCTACCTATTCTTTGGGCTTGGCTACCTATTTAACCTTATGTGTAGTGACTCTTAAACTAGCCCTTGTGGTAGGTGCTATTATTTTAGACTAGCTTGGTTTTGCAACCTTCTTTGGTCTTGTCAATCTTTTCCTTTCTTTTCTATTTGTTAGTAGGAATAGGTGCTTTCTTAGCTTCTTCTCCCTTTACACCTTTTGTAGTTTCTATTTCTTCTTCTTGTTGATCATCTCCCTAACCTTGTGTCAATGCTAGTGGTGCTTGATCTTCTTCTTCTTCATCCTCCTCTTCTTTCTCTTCCTTGAATCCTTCACCAAATTTTTCTTTCAGTTTCTTTAACAATTTTTTAAATTTTTTTCCTAATTACTAAGGTAGTCTTCAATTCCATGGTGATTTTTTATTTGGCCAATTCATAATTACCAAAAGCTTGGGCTTCTTTGTCCACTTCTTTTGCAAGTACCATTGTGATTGCTACAAAGGCATCATCAAAATTGATCTCATATCCTAATGGCCTTATCCATCTTACCCTATGAATTTTTTCTCGTGCATATGTGTGATTAGTATCAACTAGAAAAAAAACTTCATCGTAATGTTTATCCACTATTGAGACTGGTATCCTTAATCTCTTCTTCATAGATTGTTCAAAATCTTAAAAATAACTACTCATTACTGACTCAAAGTAATTACTTAATTGTTCAATTAATTCTCCTATTTGTACTACAATTAATATATTTGTCTTCCATGCAACCTTACTAAATGTTGGAAATGTATTATGTACATAGAAAAAAATACATACCATAATAGATCCAATTTTACACTTAGCACTCTTTGTTTTCCTTATAGCTCCCAAATTTTTAATTAATTGTTGCAACTGCAACTCAACAAGATCATAAGTATAATCTTTCTTCACAAATTTATAGCCCTTATCCACTACAATGTAGAGTACACTATTTAATCTACTTGACTAGTAAAATGTGTGTGCTATTACCCTCAGTGCAAAAGATATCGAGGGACCTATGATTGTGTCAATTATCATTCCCCTTTTGTCCCATATGGCCCTTATGTTCTTTTCAATGACTTCCTTTGACTCACTTCTCATAGTCTACAGCTGATCTAGGGTTGGATACCCTGTTACTCTATGAACAATCTTCTTTGTGATTCTAACTAGCCCATTCTCTAACCATACTATTCTATCATGAATTCTTCTTAAGACAATTCTAATCTACTTAGTTTTGAAGAAATTTGGAAAATCAAGAAAAAAGATTGGCTAACGCAGGCAAGGATGTGGATGTTGAAGTAGGACTAGTGTCCATTGACTACCTTTAGGAAATATGCCAAGAAGAAAACACTAAGATAAATGGAAAAACCCCACCATTATCCACATAGTACAAGTTTTTTCAAAAACCATGAAGCATGCACTTGGGTGGTTCATTTTCCAATGTTATAATAGAAGCTTGCTTCCATTGACTATATCTATTAGTGATTGACTTGAGAGTGTTACAACTATTCAACTTCAGTAACTTCCTGACATTCATCATGGCGAGCTTTCCATCCCCAGATGCAAAAATAAGCTAGGGATCCTCAAATGCAAGTGAATAAACATGATATGAATCTATAGTCCATGATGCAAGAATTTTATCATTAATTTCAAAATAATCACTACAAAAGCTTGTATGACAATGAGTAAATTGGTCTTCAAACATATGGATAGCTCTATCTTCACCACCAATGAAAAGAAAATGACCAAATTGACTATGTTTCAAAGAATAGGCAATTCCAACATGGACATGAAATATCACTATGATTAGCTCTTTGTTTCAGCATTTCATGTGTATATATCACTGCCTTCTATACTCAAAACATTGGGCCTCAAGCAACTAATGACCACACTCAATCTCAAATCAAAATGTGTAAAGGGAGGACGAAAAAGATATCGCCAATCACCGAAAACAACTAATGAATGACCTACACACAAAAATTAGGGAGAGGCTCACGTAGTAAAAACCCCAAGCCATCCATGCACCAATAATTATTTGGTACACCAATCAAATTGCCAAAGAAGTGCCTACCGTGTGGGGTCTAGATTTTATCTCCAAAACATAAGCCATTGAATAGGGGTGAAAAACTACCAAAAATTGATGAATGTCATACAAGAGGCCAATTTTTTTGTTAAAAGAGCATCAGGTGGACCTATTGATAGTTCTAGAATATAAAGTTTCCAATAAAGGTGTCAAAACCTTGTAGCTATCTCCAAAATTTTAGGTGATCGAGAATGAGAAAAATGTCAATGGTATTAAAAGAATACCGCCTCTAAACAAGAAAGACTACAGGTGCATTGAAGAGTCCCTTCCAATAAAAAAATTGTAGTAGATGATGTAGTCTAGTAGAGAAAATCTCTATGCACTCCAAGAAGTTGTGAGACCTTGGGAAATGCATGTGCAGGCATAGAATCCTAGGTTGAGTGTTCCTTTGTTTAAAAAATTAAGCGACACTATCTGTCCTAGTTTGCATAACACAAAGGACAACCAAATTGCAACTCCCACTAATGACTATTAGGTGAAGGGCCTAAGGTGGCAGAACACAAATTTCAAGATAGAGGTGTAAACATAAAACAATTCAAGATTTGATGGTAAACAAATAATAAAAAATTATCGCCTCAACTTTTGAGCCCAAAGTCACAAAACAACTTGGGTGCAAAAACAATTTTGCCTCAAATTTCAATAACATCTAAACTGTCCATGTATTTTATATGAAAATGGGGGTTTTAAAGTGCTCTAACCTCAATGGTGATGTCCATTTTTGCTCAAAATTCCTTGGAAAATAGTGACCCCCCCAGATCTAATAAAATATCAGTGAAAGCTCATATCTAAAAAATTGATGCCAAATCTCTTACAAATAGAATAAGGGAATAAAAATATGGTGCTTGAATACCATGTTAAAGTTGAACAAAGATCAACCCCATAGCTTCCAAGAATTACTTGCATGTAAACACCGATCATAGAAGAGAGAAGCAAAACTCTATTGAGGCAAGAATTGCTAGATCCATAGATGAGACCTTCTTGATGAGAAAAAAGAGAAATTTGTATAGTTAGAAGTGAATTAATAAATTACAAAAAGATCAAACCTTATAAAAGGAGATCAAAACCCTACTATATAACTAACCTAGATTGCATGATAATAGTTAATAAAAGAATTAATTATTATATGACCAAAGTTTAGCTTAAGTAAACTAGAGGTATTAAGTTATTTAATAATTAAATAAATATGATTTAATTAATGAGAAAATACTTTATTACTCTAACATATTCTATTACTAAACAATTGATTATAAATGTGTTTTTCCTAGGTTGAAAGATTTGTTTCCTCAATGAAATTCCAATGCCATCTAGTGTTTTGTGACATAACGTAAGGTAGGAGAATCCCTAGAGGAGATGTACTAGCCCCTAGCTATATAACCACACAATGGAAACACAATAACAAAAAGCAAAAATGAAGGATTTGATACCATATTACAATAATTTATTCATAAAACATAATTGATTACATGTAATATGCCTAGCTGTAAGGCCTTCCGAGTTAGGGCCAAATACAAACAACAATTACAAAATCAGTTCTACAAGATCTCTCAAGATCAAACTTACAAAACCAATCCTAGCTAGTCTAGATCTATAACATAACAACAATATGGAAGAAACCACCAAGGAAATCTCAACTTGTGCTTGCAAGCCCACCAAGCAATCTCCTTGCTTTCTAACTATAGCCCTAGCTCTCCTCCAACTTTATCCAAGATCCAAGTGTGAACTGCCTCACATTCGGTGCTCTATCCACAAACTCACAACTCCATTACAATCCTACTATAAACTACCTCACATTCGGTGCTCTGTCCACAGACTCAGAAAAACTCACTCTTTAGCTGCTCCCACACTCACTCCTCTCCCAAATGAATGAATCATCCCATGAATGAATGACTAAAATAATTCACCACAACCCCTTCTTATACCCAATGAAGGCACAAGTTATCCTAGAACACATTAAATACCCATACATAAATTAAATGCCACAAGTTGGCCTACAATAGAAATTAATGCACAAAATTGATATCCAAGTAAAATCACGTTATCTCATAGCTCCTATTGAATTAGAACTCATTCTTTAAATAGTAGGTACTAATTTAGGTCCTCTACAAACCCTTTAGTTTTCAAAGGCTGATTCACCAAGGATAAGTGTGTATCCATCCCGAAAGTCAAGCACAAAAAACTTTCACATAGGACTACTAGAAATTGATACTCTGGGAGAATTTCCATATCTCCCAACTAATAAGTAATTAAAACTTGTGCCTTTAATCAGATATATTAATCTAGGCCCTCTTAAATCCTCAAAGTGAACAGCCTCTCATTCATTACAAAAAATTAGTTACATGGTCTGCAATAGGCACCCAGAAACTAGAAAACACAGTTCTAGCAACAAGGTAAAAACAACTCAAACTTCAACTCAATCCATCTAATCTCTATGAAATCATTAGGAAAGGTTCCACAATGTTTCTCCAACACATCCCTAACAATTAAAATCATAACTCCACAAAAATTCAAGATCAATGCTCCTCGACACTTAACCAAAATTCCCCCTAACATGCAAGATTGCAAGCAAGCCTAGGATGCTCTTGCATCATTTTGATTATCCTAATATAATTGTTTATAATCATTAACCTATTTTCTCCAAATATTACTAAGAGTTGACTTAATATTATCTGATAAATTTAAGTTGTTTAGCATTGGAAATTTATCCCAATTGTCTTCCCAAAATAAGGCATCTCTACCTAGGCTGATATAAGAAGAATTTTCTTTGGAAATAGTAGAAAGACATTGCAATGCAGGGTTCTAGATTCTAGATCCTTTAAGTCAATTTTTACTCTAAAAGAGAGAAATATGATCTTAATTATTGAGATATTTATTATTTAATATTTTTGACCATTTACTCTCATGTTCTTTGAACATTCTTCAAAGTAGCTTTGTAACCAATGCTTCATTTTTCCAGCTGACTTTTTTTTTTACCTAAGCCTCCTGCTCCTTTTGCTCTATAATTTTTTCCTATCTAATTAAGGCTTTCTTTTTCTTTCCATTTTTGCCTTTCCTAAAGAAGTCTTTAACTTTTTTTTAAAAATCTTTCTTCACTCCATTAGGAAACAATAGGCATGACAACTAATACATGGATATTCTTGGTTCTACTTATTTAACCATAGTGGACCTACCAAGTTTTTTTAACCATTTACCTTGTGAGTTTTTCAAATTTTATCTAATTTGTCCTTAATAAATTATGAAGTTTTAATTTCTCTAGATTTGTTGTCCAATTAGATCCCTAAGTATTTACAAGGAAACTCGCCATGTTTTAAAGTCATAATATTACCAATGTTAATTTCCAATCCAGGACGAGTATTAATGATTTTTTTTTTCTATTTTATCAGGGCTAACTCTTTTTCCTAATGCTTCCATATAAATAGAAATTATTTGATTAAATTTCCTAGCTTCTTCTATTTTATTTTCTCCAAGGAGGATGGTATCATATACAGATATTGTTGTGAGTTACTTTAGGGATATCCTTTATAGCTATGATTCCCTAATTTTTTCTAGCAGTTTGTATCTCTTTAATAGATCTAACACATGCTCCATCCATGATTATGAAGATTAAATAAATGATATCCTTTTCTAATCACTTTGGATATATTTAATATCCTTCTGGGGTTCCATTAATTACCAAAGATATTTTATGTGTTCAAATACACTTAAAGATTATGTTTATCCATTGCTTAGAGAAGCTAGAATATTCCATGACTATATAGAGAAAGTGTCAATCCACCTTATCATAGACCTTTTGAATGTCTAATTTCATTAGCATAATTGATTCTTTATTTATCTATACCAAATGATTTAATTATTGAATAATTATGATACCATAAAAAATATATGTATTAGGGACTAAGCTCATTTGTTCCTCAGAATTAGTCTAGGAAGGAAATTTTTTAGTCTAATTGCTAATGCTTTAGGATAAATTTTATAAATAGTATTACATAGAGATATAGGTCATAAATCCCCTAGACCCTCCTATGTTATTATTTTAGGGATGGAATTATTCATTAAATTTTGAGGGTGAGATTTGATGTATCATAGTTGTTTAATATATTGGAATAGTATTCTAAAAAAAATTAGAAAATTTATATGGTTTTTTGCATATATATTTTCTACATTATCCTTGATTTTTAATTTTATATTTTTATTTCTCTTACTTATAGTGCTATTAAGAAATTTTTTGTGTGTTTCTATCTACTTCTGATAACTATTTATCCCATGCATTTTGTTTCCAAAATATTTCTTCCTTAGCTAAAATATTTTCTTGCTTTGCTAGTAGTTCCTTTTCCCTTATGTACTTATTGTTATCCATCACATACTTAATAACTTCTTTGTTATTCCTTTTTCCCCTCCTTATTATTTAGTTGTTCTTTAAGTATATCGTCAAAGTGTTTTTTAATCCAATTTTCATATTTTTTCCATAAAAGATAACATTTTAGATCCTTCAAAATTTTCTACCTACCACCATATATTATTCAAAAACATTTTCATCTAAAAAACACATTTTTTCACATTTGAAGGCATTTCTTGATGGTTTGTGTAGTTTTGACAATTCCAGTCTTACCAATTATTGATTTGATCTTGAATTCCTAAGGATTGAAGAGGATATATTTGAATTAAATGAGCTATGGCCTCCACTATATATAAATCTATCTATATGATGCGGAAGCATCTTGACCCTTCATACATTATGATAAATTTCATAATATTGTAATAGTTAATTCATTTAGAATTTCCTATAACCATGTTGAAGAAATGGTTAAAATGGTTAAATTTTCATTGTGATGTATTAAAAACTATAAAAAAATACATTTGCATTGTAATGGGAATGCTTAAAGAAGCATTGAAAAATGTACAAGGGTTAAAAGAATGTATTGGGTTGGTTTAAAAGGTGGTTGGGAAGTTGTAAACCACCACAAACACTTTAAAATCATTGTATTGGTTGTTCCAAACATAAAGGAATGAATGAGAAGAAGAAGAGATCATTTTGAAACATTTGGTTTTTAAGAATTTGTCATTTTGATTAATTTTAATTATTTTAGTGTTGGTTCTAGGTCTTGTACAGCCATGTATAGCTTCAAACCCTTGTATTTTTTGTACATTTGAAGATTGTGATGAATAATGTTCTTTATTTTTTTGGTTTTGAGCAATTTTGTTAAGTTTTAAAGAAGTTATGCTAGTTTTGGTAAAAGTGGTTATTTTCAGATTTGAGGATGCCCAACTATAGTCATATTTAAATGTTTTATACAGGCACATTTGATGAAACAGAAACTCTAATTATGTTAATTGGAAATGCATATGAACCAGCTTTCATTTCCAATTGGTTTGAGTATTTTTCATTTAAATATGTGTAAGTTATGTTCATTTTAATGAAGACTGGTTTTTAAGGATCTCTATTGAAGTTGCAAGCAATGATTTGTACTTGTATAATGATTTGTGAATTGTAAAAATTAATGAATTATAGATTCAAAAACTAGACTCATGTGGGGTTGATTTAAAATTGGTTTTTTTTAATTTGGAGTTGATTTGAGGAATTTATTTGATGCCCTAGGAAGGGTTACTGGTTTTACTTCTGATTTATGACAAAGAAAATAAGTCTATATGCAAAGACTGTAATGTGGAATAGATTGATTATTTTTGGCTCAACTTTGGATATTTTTTAGTATTCCTAATTTGGAACAAATCCCCCAAAGGGTTTTGAAATAAAATGTTAGGATTGAAATTTATGATCAATGTACTCGGGTATAGTAGTCAAACCATGTGAACGGTGAAGTATTGTAAACTAGTGTTGGAAAGATTTTTGTTTTGCCTCATGAGATATCTTTAAAAATGGAATTTATTTCATGGATTTTGAAGGAATAAGCATGTATACAAAAATTTGGTTTACTCCTTTGATGTATTCCAAGATTTTAACCATTTCTTCAACATGGTTATAGGAAATTCTAAATGACTTAAATATTACAATATTATGAAATTCATCATAATATATGAAGGATCAAGATGCTCCCACATCATACTCCTAGGCTTAAAATATTTCAATGTCCCATGGAAATGTGGAGTGGAGAGTTCTTGATGTGGGAGCATCTTGACCCTTCATACATTACTAAAATTTCTACAATGTTTTAGATTAAGGGCAAAAATAGGTTTTGAAGGGACCCAAAACCCTTTACAACAAAAGAGTCTTAAAAGTTGACAATTCAATAAAGTTCTTACATGAAACAATTACCCAAAGTAAGGGTAACACCATGATATAGAAACTAACTATTAACTACAACATAGAACAAGAAAAAAAGCACTACACAAAAAACCAAACAAGACTAGGATGAGAACCTTGGACCAAAGGTAGAAGTATTAGCTCTGTGTCCTTTTCTAGTCTCTTGATTTCCTTCATGGTCTCATTGAAGGTATCCTCCTTTAGCTCTTCCACCTTAGTAAACACCATTTTCTTCTTGAAGCTTTCAATCGTCCTTTTTCTAAGTGCTTCCTCCATCTCAGCCACTATTCCATCATCCCTTTCAAGATTGATGACCTTATGACTTTGTAGAAGTTCATATAGACATTGTTGGTTCATCCTCAAAGCCTTTATCCCTTCATGGCTATGGAGCAAAATAGTAGTCAGTTGCAAAAGCCTATTCTTTTGTTAGTCCAAGTGTGAGTTCCATTATATGTTGGAATATCAATTAAGTCACATGTAAGGAGAACCAGACTTTGAAATTGGTCATGGTTTGAGTGAAGGATTGAGAATCACCAAAAATTTCTTTTAAATTAACAATAGTATTGAAGTCCCCATGTTATAGTTATTATTTGCTTCTAAGAATATACTTATTTCATTCCATAGTTCTTTCTTTTCTATTCTGTGTATAGATCTATCTACATTTATTAGAAGGAAATGGATGTCATTTTTGAGACTTTTGATACTACCACCCATCCAATTGCTTTCTAAAATTATAGAATTAAATTCAACTTTCCTGGGAACCCAAATCATTCTAGTACCTCCTAGGCCCCCATGGATTCTATTAATTCCAACTTCCTGATTCCTAGGTTCTCGCTAAACTTTACTCGTTCTTCTTTATTAAGGTTTGTTTCTTAAATTAAAGCTTTTTCTGATTCAAACAATATTAAATTATACTTAAATAGATATTTTTTGTTACCTGAGCATTTAAACCTGTAACATTCCATGTGGTGAGTTTCATGGTGCAGTGAGAAAGACCTTCCTCTTCCATGCATGTTGTAAATCTTTTAACTTATTTTAATAAACATTCAAACCTTAAAATATAATAAAACATTATATATATAATAATTATGAAAAATACAGCAATTAAATAATTAACATATTTCATACTTATGTTAATTTTAATTAATTTTTTAGATAAAAATTAAAATTATAATTGATTACAATAATAACAAGTACTAAATCATTATGGATCACTCCTTTATATTGCATGACTATAACATGATTAGCATCTTCTAAAGGCTCGAATTGCAGGAGAGACAAACCTTGAACTTTACTTCTCTTGAAATGGAGTTACACTATACTAATCAAATATTATATTAACATCAACTGTAGGAGAAAGAAACAACAAAATTGTTATTTATCTCATAACTATGATTTTGACAAGTAAAACTAAACTTTGATATATAAATTCATTAATAAGCTTGAACAGTTTCTGTAAGGGATAAATGACGGTGTACGCATATTCCAAGCTCTCTGGAACGAATCTAGTCCTTACGTCAACAGATTATTTGAGTCAAATGCAAAGAGAAGGAATATATAAAGGTTGTAGGATGTTGGCATGATAAAGACTCAAGATTCTCCACCATACTTTCTAAATTTTTATGACTATATTAGAGAATACATCACTGAATTATTGTTTTAGATTTGTCATTTCGTAGAAACCAAAAGGAAATTGAAGACAGATGTACACAACAAAGTTAGTGCAAAATCTATAAAAGGATCACAACTATTTCATAATTGAGCGAATAGTGAAGATATTTTATTTATAATATAAATAATTAGATTATACGAGGATTTTATAGAAATAAATTATAATATTTTAAGACACTATATGCTTAAATGAGAAGTAATATTCATTTAAGTTGTTATACATAGAAAGATTCAGTATGTCATTAAAAGTCTCATTGTACATTCTAGAACGATACAACTAAAGAATACATATAAAATTGTCACGCATATAACTGATGAATTGATTGCAAACTTTCGATATATATTGTTTTGAATTCAACAAGTTTTTGCATGGAAACAATGCCCTAATCTTTGACTTTGAATAGAAAATTTGTGTTTATTTTAAATTGTTTCTTCAGCTATGCTGTAATAGTGCCAATATTTCTAATATGAAATTAAATATTTCTTTCCTTATTTAACATTTTTTCTTTCAATTAAATTATTGTAATGATGATACTATGGTTGATTCCTCAAAAGAACACCTTCAGATATTCATTTCTTTTTCTTTTGCTTTTAATAATAAATTATTTAATATAAAGATGTTTAAATTCTATCACAAAGTGTAAAAATATGAGATTGAAACAATCATAACAAGTGAAGAATGGTAATAGTTGTGATAATTTTGCACACTCCGTGCTCTTAAACAATAGATTGGATTTTGATTTTTTTCAATTATATTTGTGTATCTAATTATTTATAGTAATATTTGAGTGTTAGGATGAATATTCTACAATTCACTAATGCACTCATGTGTCAAAATATGATCATTTCACAGTGCCATGCCAAACATATATCTTGTTGCCCTTTTATAGCTTCTCTTTGATTTCAAAAAAATTGCATAATACTGTGCAATAATTTTATTCAAAATCTGCAATAATAATGTGCTATAGATAATAATAAATTTACACAATTGATCTTTGTGAAGTTATTGATATACAAATACTTAAACATCATATACAAATGATTGATTCCTAGACAAAAACTATTAAATAGTCAAAATTAACTTAGCTTTTCCAAGTTCAATTATTTACTTAGTATGTGACGTTTAAGAGTAACTTTTTGATTTTTAAGAGACTCTTACTAATACTTTCTACAACTCATTTAATAATTATGCACAAATACCCTAACAATCTTATTCTATTGCTTAATCAATAAAATCACCTTTTCATTTTGGATAATTATTAGTCCACAATCTCTTTCAAAATAAAGTCTGATGAATAATGGACACAGAGAAGTGTTGTGGTATGATATCATGGTTGTTCGAGATTTTCTTTTTCTCAAGCATCTCAATCCCACGTACATAAATTTTTGAAAAGCCAACTATTATGAACAAGTTATGCATAAAAGTGAATTAACTAATTTCATATCAAACATTCAAAAGTGAAATGATATTATTTATATAATCACTAAGAAAATCACAACACGGAAGTATTGAGCACCAAATTGTTTAATGGCTGGCTTTTACTCTCATATCACACCAGTCAAATGAAATCAAAAAGTGAATACCCATTTCTTTTCAAGACAGTTGGATTTGGGGGAGGCTCATTTTATAATTTGACCTAATTTTGCACTACACGTTTGTTTCATAATGGAATGGGTGAATGCAGAGAACAAAAGAAAAGATAGAAACGTGCAAATGAGTCACTAAGCTTTTAAATTGTACACAGTCATTTTCTGGACGCGGCGAAAGGAGTTAAAACAATAATGCATTGTTTTCTTAGTGGAAGTGGAAGCAATAGTGGTGAGTAGAAAGCCATGTTTGTGCTCCACTTTGTAGTTATAATGCGCTAATTGACAATGACAATGACAATGACAATGATGAGACATATGCTTGGGAATGGCAGACAATGGAATGGTGTCAAAAAAGATGGGTTTCTTTTACCAGATCTTCAAAACTTCACTGTAGTTATATCATTGCAATATCTTAATGAATCAAGATGATGAAGCAATATCATATTATGCTAATGCCCTTGTCATCTGTGATTTAAATTTGAACGAAACCAAAATCAGCAATTTATCATGTGGTTTGCTAAAGTGCGTATTTCTATATCTGGTTAAAGAAATGAATTGGGTCATTCAAGGTGATTTAATAAGTGAGAAATTTAAAGGTTTATGGAAAGTTAAGTTCATATTCTCTTCTTATCAGTTTCTAAGTGTGTCGTATCAAAGAATTTTCAAAATAGTTTAAACTTTTATATTTAGATTATAAAATAGTTTCTACTTTGAATGTTAAATTTGCTTTTAATTTCTTATTAAAAGTTTGTAGATTTGTGTAAATGTCAATGTCTTAGGATCTTCTAGCTTTCAAGTAAGGACAAGATCCTATTTATTTAAAAGTAATTGAAGGGAAGGATGAACAAGTTCATGTGAAGTTTGTAATGTCTACTAAACTTTGATGATAGGATACAATATAGTTATAGCTGAGTGGATTAACACTAAGTAGAACTTTTGAAACAGGTTGGTAATTGTTATAGGTTAAGATTCTTTTAATTTTCTCATTTTCTTCCATTAAAAATATGAACAACCTTTTAAAGCTCCTGTTCATATATGATTTAGAGGAAAAATTGAAACAATATTATTTTTATTTTATGAATGGAAAATTATTAAAAGCAATTTATTTTATTTACCTCTTTAAGAATTTCCATTTTTATTTGGTAAATCTTTTTTTTTGATGTTTGAATATTTTGAATTCATTTCAACTCTCAAGATTTTATGTATGTAGATAATATTATTACAAAATAATAGTTTAAATAATATATACATAACATTTATTATATAGTATTACAATACATATTATAAAACTTTTTAACTTAAATATTGTAAATTGCATAAAATAAACTAAAACATACAACATATATGTGTGTAATGGAACAATGAAGTTAAAATGAATTTTGATTAGAGATGATATTAATGTCTTACCTTTAGTTCAAATTTATATTTTTAGAATAATTATTTTTCATTTATAAATATTGATGTAGTAGAATCTTGAGTCTTTGAGCAATCTTGAATCAACCAAAGATATTTCCAATTTTATGTATGTGTTATGTGTAGTTGTCATCATGTTGAGGACCTACCTAGATCCCTATCCTAAGTGTGTGAATTCTTGCATTGGATATTTCTCATGCCAAAACTGAAGTCATGTTTCCTTGTTGTTTTCACCTTGTGTAACATATTGATATGATTGGCACAATTTCAATTTCTTATGTGGCATCTTGCATAGTTAGGAGTCAAGTCTTAACACACATGTGAACTTACCTTCAAGCATGCAAGATTTCATATGACCGTTGGCATTGGTTTTGTTTATTCCTCCAAGTATAATCTTGAATTGTAATTAATTCTTAACTAGTTGACTTATGTCCTAGCTAGCTATAAAAGAGCATTAGTTAGATGTAGAGAGATATGAAGTCAGATAGATAGAGAAAAAAGTAGACTGGAACAAATTAGATGATAGGGAAGTTAGAAGATGCAAGCTAAGGCTATAATTTTGTATACTTCTATGTTATTTTCTAAAGGCTACAACCTAGAAGGCCTCATATCTAGGAATGTTGTAATTATTTATTATGCAAAGTTAAATAATCAAACCTAAAATCTATTGCATCTAACCTCATGTTTTCTATGGATTCATTTGATTTGTGTATGTGTAACTCTTAGCAAGGGTAGAAGGTTATAGTTGAGATTATTCTACATGTTGTTGTAGGTCTCTACTTGCATGCTTATTGAGTTTGGTGGTATTATTGAGGAGTTCTTTCCTTCGAATTGGATCATGGAGAACCTTATTAAATTGGTTGTAGCATTGTAATTTTGAATCTGGCCTATAACTTGTAGAAGGTTACAATCTTGTAGGAATTTTTGTCCAAAAGGTTCCTAGTAGAGGAAATGTAGACAATGCTTTAATGGACATGTTAAGGTAGATAAGAGGTTTACATTTTGAAGATGTTAGTGATAAAGAAGTGCTAGCACCTAATCCTAATCCTGAATCTAAAGTTGAACAACATCAAGAAACAATCCTGTGAGTTTTTTCTAGGGAAAATGTTAGACCTGGTGTTGAAATTGTTTGTTATGATGGAAGAAATGAAACTAATGTAGTATTTGATTGGATTTCTAAAATGGAAAAATATGTTGAGTACATACTCTTCATAATAAGAAGGTTAAGATAACTATCACAAAGTTCAAGGTTTGTCCTTCTCTTTTGTGGGATCATTTACAATCTAAAAGATAGGAAAGAGGAAAATAAAAGATCAAAAGATGGATGAAGATGCTAGGAAAGATGAAAAAAGTAGTTTCTTCTAGAAAACTACCAAGTAAGTTTATTGAAAAGGATACAAATTTTAGGGAAAAAGGATATGAGTGAGAAGGAATATACTAGGGAACTCTACAAATCAAATATCAGATCTCGACATGTAGATGATGAAGTGGAGAAAGTGGCTAGATACCTAAATTAACAAAGGATATAAATTCAAGATGAGGTCAACAATACTACAATGGATAGTGTGGAGGAAGCATATCGATATGCTTTGAAGGATAAAGAAATATTGGAAAACAAACATGATTAAAAAAGAGAATAAAAGGTGGCAAATTTTAGTGAAGTAGAGGCAAAACATATGGAGAAGGTTGTAGATATTAGAGTACAATACCCGATAAAGGAAAAATTAGAATGGAAGGAAAAACCTACTATCAGAAGAGGCAACTATAGTAGGCTTAGCTATATTGGTTACACTAGGAATAATAATGGTGGAAAAAAAGAAGAGAGGTCTTGGTTTATAGATACTTGTTACAAGTGTCGAGAAGGACATAGGAAATTTAAGTGTACTATCCATGGAGAGAAGATTAGAGGTATTAGTAGAAATAATTTATCTTGTAAAGAATCTAATGAAATACCTACTGAACCTGAAAGTAGTGAGAACTTGATGTTTCGAAGGATCTTGTGGAATGAAGAAGATGAAGAGGAACTTTTTCTAAGGAGAAGTCTATTCAAGACTAGATGTAAGATAGCTGGGAAATGTTGCATAGTAATCATTGATGGTGAAAGTTTAGATAATTTGGAATTTGAGGAGATAGTTCAAAAATTGTAGTTGTAGAGATTAAGACATCTTAAGCCTTATCATGTTGCTTGGATTGAGAAGGAGTGTAAATTATTTGTAAGTGAACAATCTCATGTTAAATTCAAAATTGGATAGTATCATGATAAATTCTGCAGTCATATTATGCCTATGGATTATTGACATATTCATTTGGGAGGACCTTGGAAATATGACAAAAAAACTTTACATGATGGTATATTGAACCAATACACTTTTTGGGTTAATGGGAAGAAACACATATTATTTCCTTTGATGGAAAATTTTGATTAAAATGACTAACCACAATCATAGTATGCTTGGTTGTCAATAATAAGTTTACAAAAGAAATAAAAGAATATAATGTTTGCTATGCTTTGATTCCTATAAATTTCAAGAAAGAAGATGAGTTAGAACATGCACTTGATATTGAATATTTTTTTACTACAATTCATGACATCCTTTCTGATAATGTACTACATGGTTTGCCTTGTATGAGAAGTATAAGTCATTGTATGAATTTTATACCTAGAGCTAGTTTACCTAACACAGCACCAAATAGATTAATATCTAATGAAAATATTTAGCTAACTAGACAAGTGAAAGAATTTCTTGAGAAGGGTTTGATTAGAGAAATTTTGAGTCCTTGTGTAGTACATATTGTGTTAGCACCTAAGAAGAATGAAGAATGGAGAATGTGCACTAACTCTAGAGCTATAAACAAGATAATTGTGGAGTGCATATTTCTTTTTCCTAGGATGGATGACATAATTGATAGTTTAAGTGAAACAAAGTATTTTACAAAGATTGATTTGAAGAGTAGTTATCATTAGATTAGAATGATAGAAGGAGATGAGTGGAAAACTTATTTTAAGACTAATGAAGGTTTACATGAGTGGTTACTTATTCTATTTGGTCTAACTAATGTACTAAGTTCTTTCATGAGGTTGATGAATGAATTTTAGAAGAAATTATTTAGTAAATTTGTGATTTTATATCTTGATGATATTTTGATTTTTAGAAAAAATAAGGAAGAGCATATTGAACATATCAAACAAGTATTGTAGAAGTTGAAAAAATAAAAAGTTATCGATTAATTTGAAACAAGAGATTTTGTACCTTATTTTTGTAATTTTGGCTGATCGACCAAAGATTGATCCTAAAAAGGTGAGATTTATTCTTGATTGATGTACACTAGAGAATGTGGGAGAGGAAAGATCATTTCATGGATGAGCAAGTTTTTATAGGAAGTTTAGCAAGAATTTCAATTTTATTTGTAATCCTATGACTAAAACTATGAGAGGAGATAAAAAAGGATTTCAAATGGTCACATGGAGCACAAAAGATTTTTCAAAATTTAAGACAATATATTACAAAATTGTCTACACTTTCATTGCCTAATTTTAGTAATGTTTTTAAAGTTTAATGTGATGCTACTAGAAGTGCAATATGAGTTGTTTTGAGTCAAGAAAGAATACCTATAGCTTTCTATAGTCAGAAGTTGAATTATTCTCAAAGAAAATATTTTGTTTATGATCAAGAATTATATGCTATTGTTAAAGATTTGAAGAAATGGAGACACAATCTAATGCATCAGGATTTTATATCCTATGCTAACCATAAAGCTTTGTAGTATTTGGGAAGTTAGAATAAATTAAATCAAAAACATATAAAGTGGGTTGAGTTCTTGTAGAATTTTTCCTTTTCATTGAAGTGTAAAAGTGGATAGTTAAACAAAGGTGGTGATGCCTTGAGCCGAAGAAGAAATTTGTTGTTAGAGTGGTGAGTTGAGGTACTTGATTTTGATGACTTCAAGATTTTTATTGGACTGATCCTAATTTTGTAGAACCATCAAATGATTGTCAAGAGAAAATTGTAAGTTATAAATGGATTGATTATTTCATTTAGGAAGATATGTTGTTTAAGGGAATTCAGTAATGCATAATTATAGGATCTATGAGAGAGAACATAATGAAGGAGAAGCATAATAGTTTACTTGGTGGAAATTTTGAGATTAATAAAATAATGATAGATAATTTAAGCCAAAAATTTATAAGGTTTTTCAGAAAATGGTTAGAGGTTCATAAATTCATCAAACAAAAAAGCAACTAGCTGGAATTTGGGATTGTATTCACCATTGCCTATGCCTGATAAGCATTGAGAAGATACTAGTATGGATTTTGTTATTTAGTTACCTAGAACTCAAAGAGGTAATGATTCCATTTTGATGGTGGTTGATATATTTTCTAAGATGACTCATTTCATACCTTGTAAGAAAACATCTAATAAATTACATGTAACTAAGTTATTGTTCAAGGAAGTGGTAAGATTGCATGGTTTACCTAAGACTATTATTTTAGATAGAGATACTAAGTTTACTTGTTATATTTGGAAGACACATTGGAATAAGATGAATATAGAATTGAAATTTAGTTCTACATTTCACCCTTAGAGAGATGGAGAAAGTGAATTTGTGAACAAAAGCTTTGGTAATTTCATGACATCTTTGGTTGGAGATAATCCCGATAACTAGGATTTGATACTGGCACAAGAAAAGTTTGCATACAATAATTCTATGAATAGGATTACTAAGAAGACACAATTTGAGATTGTTACTAGATTTCATCCTAAGGAAAACACAAAGTGAAGACATTTTCCTACTGAGACATAGAGAACTATTGAAGCAAGCAATTTTTCCATTTTTGTGGGAGCTTTACATGATGAAGTAAAATAAAATTTGGAGAATAATAATCTAAAATGTAAACTGAGAGACAATAATAAGAAGATACAAAAATATTTTGAAGTTGGAGATCAGGTTATGATTCATTTGAAGAATAATATATTTCCAATTGGTACCTACAATAAGCTAAAACTAAAAAAGTTTGGTCCTTGTAAGATTATGAAAAAATTTGACACTGTAAACTCTTATAAAGTGGGGTTACAAGAAGACATGGATATTTAACCTATACCCAATATTTTAGATATCTTTGAGTACCTTTAATCAAATGATTAGTGGGAAGATAAAAAAGATTATCCTAAGAAGATGGGAGATAGTATTGAGAGGATTTCCTTCAAAAAAAATTATTGGTTTCCTTTTTTTTCATCAAAGAACTTTCTTCTTGGAGAAACTTCAACAAAGTTAGGGCTATTCCCCTTAACCTAGATTCTGCAACCTTCATAATCAAAGTAATTCTCCATTCCCTCTATCCATTCCATAACTAGATTAGAACCCATCTTACCCATTGTACATGGTGGATTTGAGTATTCATGTTTCCCTAACTACAACCTCTAAGATTGCTATCAGACGAGCATCTTACTGACAGTTCTAGAATGAGACCATGTGTGAATATAGATCTACAAAGATGTATGCAAAATCTATGTGAAAATGCAGATTATACAAGTATAGTAACCCTTAGAATGATATGATATGAGCATGCAATAGACTAAACATGTGCTAAATGATACTAAATAACATAAAAAGAATGCTAAAATACTATCAAAATGACATGAATTTTCTATAATAACAATGCTAAAAGATGATAACTCTAGGATAAATGTACCTAGAGTGTAGATGCTTAAAACTTGGGTCCCTTTGCTTTTGAATTTCCCTCCTATTTATAGGATTTCCAAAGGGGTTGGGGTAAAGATTAGGATTTCACTTTTGACTAGAGGGTAATGGTGAAACTATAAATATCTCTTAAGGAACCAAGAGGAAGAGTCCAATAGACTTAGTTTGTGAGGATAAAAGAGGATTTTTCAATTCTTTTAAATGTAAAAAGGAGGATTTTCACTTTTGTGAGATAAATGGATTCATTGATTTAATAAATATTCCATTCATTTTCAACTTTTTTTCTTTTCATTTCTACCATTCTTTATTTCATTTTGTGATTTATGAATTGCTTTTCTCATTTTAAAGTGATTTAGGTCCTTTTGATTTCATATTTGATTGATTAATTAATGATGTGATGTAACAATTGATTTCAAAGTTTTTTATGTTCCTCCGGTTTACTCCTTATTTTCCTCATTTTAAAGTGATTTAGGTCCTTTTGATTTCATATTTGATTGATTGATTAATGATGTGATGTAACAATTCATTTGAAAGTTTGTTGTGTTCCTCTGGTTTAATCCTTAATTTGCATCATTTGATTGAAATTGCATTGTTTAGGGAATTTCCAATTTTTGGGTGTCTACAAATGTCCCTCTTTGAGCTAATATGTAAAGCATATCTAGTTCAAAAATTGTCTTGATTCTCTAATTTTAGGTCAAATTTTGATGATTGAATGTTTGATCAATGATGTTTTGATATTTTAAGGTTGATGTGATGTTTGATTATTGATGACTTGATGTTTGATCATCATTCATTTTGCTGATTCAATTTTTGATATTCTGATGTTTTGATTAGATGCCACAATTTTGTTTGATTTGACATTTAAAATTTGGCTATGGTAGGATGTTTTTGATATTTTAGAAAATTTGGATGCCCTAGTTTGGATGCCCCAGTTTGATATGGATATATTACACCCTCCAAAATGAAATTGAAAAATTTGATGTGTAAAAATATTGAGAGTCCAATTTTATTTCTAAAATAATGGATTGGAAATTTGGAATGAATGTCGCATAGGTTATGTTTGATTAAAACCATGTTTGAGAAATTTTTTGCTGAAAGATTGTAAAAAGGGCTTATAATGTTTGAAAAGGTTATAAAATGCCCTAAGTGGGGCTGGGGGGGGGGGGGGGTTAAATAGGTCGAAAGACCATTTTCACCTTTCATTTTCACATTCCCCTTTTGCTATTTGTGAATTGGAGCTCTAACCTTGCAAGGATGGTTGTCTTGTTGCGAGAGTGTATGCTCAAGAAGGGTTGTCAATACGAGTGGCTAGTTGAGTACAATCCCTTGATAAGTTGTCGAGATCCTCTATTTTTAAGATTTTAGATTTCAATTGCTTTTTTAATATTTTTTCGTGGATTTTCTTTGTGAATGTTTTAGTTTAAATGTTTTATCTCATTTGATAATTGTTGTAGCACTTTTAAATTCTTTAATATATTGAAGTTGTAGAATAGTGCATGCACATGTCAAATTTGTTGGCATTAAGTTATATTTTCCATTAATGACAACACTTATTCAATTTTGTATGGTTATCGAGCTCATCACTTAGTCTATAGTTCATATCAAGCATTCAGTGGTTGCCAAGTAAGTTCAATAGTTCACAGTTCATACCAAACATTCCAAAAGCTATTGAGTGAAAGTAGATAGTGTGTAGTCCAATAGTTATCACCAAGTAGATAGTGGTCACCGAGCTTTACAATGTCTATCAAGTCATCAGTTACTGTGATGTAAAGCCAGTGTCTACCGAGTGATGGATGTGCTATATTTACCGAGTTCAGCAATGTAAACATAATAATCAATTTCCATTGAGTTACACTATATCTACCGAGTCTCCAATGGTCACTGAGTTCAAAGCTACAATATGTGATTAGTACGGATTGAGCTTCTGCTCATACCGAGTGCATGATAATGCCAAGTAATGCAGTGGATGTCGAGTATCAGAAGGTCACCCAGTCAGCTATTCAAAACCCGAGTTTCTACTATTTGGCCAACTTAGTAATATTTTGTTTACTTGTGTTTTAGCTAACCTTGTAATTGTAAATATTGGAATGGTATATATATGTGATGTATTGTATCATACCAATGTATTATGATGAGATGAAGTATGAACTAATGTTTTGAGAAGATTGAATGTGAATCAACAGTAGAGTAGAGTAAGGAATTCAACAAGGTCAATTAAGGAGCAATAAAGTTATATCTATCACAAGAGGTGATATATACTTAAAGGATATAACCAGCAATCAAGTTGTAAGTCAGATCTACTGTTTTATCTTAATAGGTGAATTAGTTTCTAAATCCTTTAACAGGGTAGACTTAATAGTCTTTCTTTAAATCTCTTAACAAAGTGCATACTTCATTGTATGTTTGTAAAACCTCTAACAAGGTGGATCTAGCAGTCCAAATTGCTCTTAATAGGGCAGATCATCAAAAGTGGTCAATGTAAGCCTTAATAGGCCAACTTTATACTGCATTAGTGAAATTTTATGGGTATCATCCCTACCCCATTTTTACTTTCTATTTGGAAGGTTTCTGGGTCACCAAATTCTATGTTCATGTGTCATGAATGTTTATTTTTTAGTTTCTTATGCATGCAATAAAGTAGACCAATTAATGGTGAATGATTTATATTGTTAAGTGCTAAATTTATGAAAGTTTTGAGGTTACTAATTCACCCCTCCCCTCTTAATAACCTAGCTAGTCTTGATTATTTCCAAACATAATTAACACTTTTGAAACCCTATCTAGACAAATAAATAGTGCATATGTAGGTTTTTGTAGTCTATTCAAATGTTTTAGTGTATTTGAGGTATCCCATAGCGCATGTGAAGAATCAAATAGCACATATGAGTTTGTAGGTTTGGTTAGGGTAACTGTCATGTTGGAAGTTTATGTTTTAGTGCATATGACTAGTCTCATAATGAATTTGCATTAGATAACACTTTTGTGTTGTCAAAGAATGCATATAACCATGATAGTGGTGATTTTGTGGGTTAGTGCAAGAAGTTGGGTCTCAATTTTGGCCAAAAAGTGGAAGTGTTTTTCCTCTTTTTGAATATTTTTTATCAATTGATGTCAAAATTTGAGTCATTTAGAGATTGAATATAAAAATACTTCAAAAATAAAAATTTTAGTGCTTAGAATCTAGTTTTTGAATATGTAATTTATTTTTATACCCATATGATAGATTATTTTTTTGGTATGGATTTTAAAAACCACTTTTTCAAAATGCCAATTTCAGGACCATACCATGCTCATGTATGGACACTATAATTTGACACAAATAAATGAAGTTTCAAAAATACTTTTAAAGGGAGTTACCTAATACACCTAAAATTGATGACAATATTTTTCCTTAATTTTTTATTGAATAATTTTTTTTATTAATTATTAATTGGCTATAAAGGTAAATTTTAAAACCTCTCATTTACGAACACCATAATGTGATCCAAATTTCTCTTTTTTCAAAAAAGTAAATTTTAACCTGAAAAGAATTGTATGTAGATTGATTAATATAAATTATTTTAAGAAAAATTATAAAATAAAAAAGTTATTAAATTTTTAGTAAATGTCACTTTTTAATGTTTAAGAGATAGTTTTGATTAATAGATAATGGAAAAATAGCAAATAAATCAATAACACTATAAAATTTACATTTTGATGACTATAAAAAAATTATAACAATCCCATAAATTTTTGATTAAATGACTTAGAAAAGAAAATTTATCATAAAGGCATGGCTTGGTGGGACCAAGCCTATGCCATGCCTTTCACCAAGCCAAAACCCCATGCAAAATTCGTGTGCCATACCAAATTCATGCTCATGTCTAAAAAATCGGGCACCCAATTTGTAATTCAAAAATTGGATGCCCAATTGCATTTTAACCATTGTAAGAATTAGGTACTAGATTATTTAAGAATTGGGTGCCCAATTCCTTTAAAATTGGGTACCTAATTTGTAAGAAAGTACCCAATTTTTAAAAATTAGGTACCCATTTCTTATGTACTTGTTGGGCCCCAAAAGCTGCCCCACAGACTGACTTTCAATGATTGAAATGATTAAATAATAGTTTCAATCTGCAACAGTGAATTCTGTCATAGTTATTCTATTTTCTTGTCTTCTTCTACAATTTGGAAGCTATTGATTCAAATTCAAAATTGGTGCAAACATGGGATCAAAACAATGAAGAAAGAAAAAAGAAAAAAATTTGATAGATGAGGAGATTGCAATAAATAAGGAGAATGAAGCATAACGTCAATGAGAGAGAAGATAAAGAATTAGAGACTTGAGCAATTCTTCAAAGGAAAAAGACATTGAGGATACCATGATGGATGAGGTCAAAGAAGAGAACTCAATTCAAAAAAAAATAGGTGTACATTCTAATCATGCATTCAATACAGGTGTGTCTCTAAACCCTCAAATTTTCTCTCATGATGAGATTGGTATTTTTAGAAGCATGTTACGATTTAAACGATTTAGATTTTTTTCATGAGAATGAATTGTCAAATGATCATGCACAAAAAACTCCAATTGAAATGCATGCCCTAAAAGAAATGCCAAGAAAAATTGAAAATGAGATTCAAATCCCAAATAACAGTGAAAATGAAAAGTCAATTGAAAATAAAAATTGCATGAATGTAGACATAGAAACACCAACTATTGAACAAACATGTCAAAATGATAGTAAAGTGTCTGAACATAATTTTCATATTCCTAATGATGTGCTAGATAATCTTGAAGGATTGGTTTCATGGAGACAAATTAGGACACATGCTAATAGATTGTATAGACATTTTTTTTATAATAAGAAATTTGGGTTTCAATATCACTTGATGTTGCAACTAATTAAAATGTCTAAAATGTGAAAAGTAATGAGAAGGTTAGGAATGTATGCAAAACCCAAGAATACAAATGATTCTTTAAAACATGTTGTATCCATTGTTGCTAGTGCCTTTGATGTTATTGAAAAGAGAAGTCAATCCAAAGATAAGAATGCAGCATGATGAGCAATAACAATAGCTTTAGTTAACAAATCAACATCTGACAAAAGATTGATTAGTGACATAAGTGGTTATCTTAATATGAATCGTAAGACTTTAGAAAGAGCTATAAAGAGAAGGATTGACTTTGAATGTGATCCAACAAATATTTTATGGACTTCTAGTGGTAGACTCCTAAAATGTGATATGAAACTTACTAGTCAAGTCAAAATTTTGATTGAAATTTTTTGCCATGATAATACAAGAGTATCACCTAATTCAAGATATGTTCTTAAATAGAGAATTGGGTCAAAAATATGTGATCCACATCCTAAACACGTTTTGGACATGACTCAAACTAAATTGTTTAGAAAATTTGTAGATGCTAAAGTATTAAATATTACCATTAGTCAAAGATCTTTTGAAAAGTGTAAACCATGGTATGTAAGGATTAACAAGGAAACAATCACATGTTGTTGTAAAACTCATCTTCAATTTCATTACCATTATGATTTATTTCGATCTATATGTGGTACCATGCATAGTAAATAAATGTTGTAGGAATGTGTTATAAAAATACCACCTCAAACTACAAAGGATTTCATATCAAGTTTTTTTGTAAGCCACCTAATGATCAATACTTTCTTTTCAATGCATGTCTTTCTGGTATATGTGATATGTGTGGCAATCTTTCTTTGATAGATGACTGTTTACATGAAGATGCTTTGACTACTTTTGGAAAACAATTAGTTGAGGTAAAAAGATTCAAATTGAATATCCATTGAAGAATGGGAAGATTGGAAGAAGGTGTGATCTAGTTAAAGATAAAGTTAGTTGTCATGCATTTATGGATGAGTTTAAGAGTGTGATCATATCAAAATATGTTAAACACTCTCAACATGCTAGATGGCTTGATGGACAATTTCACATATGTAAGAATACATTTCCAATTGGTACTATACTTTCAACTATTGACTTTGTAGAGAACTACACACTTGCACTGCAAGAAGAGGTACAACCACAATATTAAAATTCATTGCAAGTAACAATTTATGTTCATATAGTTTATAAGCATGCACTTGATAGTACAGAGGAGGATTGAAAAATATTGAGAGAGTGCCATTTTTATATTAGTGATAATAAACTCCATTCATATAAGTTTGTCCAATATTGTTTCAAGGTCTTTTATGATAATTTAAAAGAGAGAAAAAATCAAATGACACAACATTGGATATGGTCAGATAATCATATAGGACAATTCAAGAATCCTAGAATGTTCTATTGGTTGAATAGGACACATAGGAAAACTAACATCCAACATGTGTGAAGTTTTTTTGAGGCTGGATATGATAAAGGAGAACATGATGGTGCTAGTGCATGTGTAAAGAGAGCCCTTAGTAGAGAGCAATTAAAATTTGAGGAAAAAGCTAAATTCAAAAATGCACATGAGATTGTTGAATGGTGTAAAAAATATTTATACATGGGATCAAGTGAGAACTCTACAATCAAACATTTGTTCTACCTAGTGGGTCAGCTAAACGACATTCATTTAGGAGTTCAAATTCTAACACTTAGACTATATGGACTAGGGAGCTTGCTTGTTTTTGTCAATTTTGTCTTGCAAGTGAATGGGAAGAATGCGAGAATACAGAATGGGTTGAATATTGGAAACAAAAATCATTAGCACCTGCTAAGATGCATTTTCAAGATGATATAGCAAATCAAGGCCAGAATGTTACTTTTGCATCAAAAGATTATGATTGTATTTTAGACCTCATAGAACCTATTATGCACAATTTAATTAGATTGTGTTGTGATCTCCTGCTTCAATTTATATAATTTACACATGTACTCATGTGATCAAAGTGTTTTTGTACTTTATCTTATCTTGTAGGACATGTTTATGTTTCTATTGCACCTAGTAATAATGATGAACATACTAAATATTGGCTAGCTAGATGTGTGGAACCTAAGAAAAAATTGATATTTGATTGATCAAGTAGACGATGATGGTTTTGAGTATTTAGTTGGGTCTACCATTGTGGCTGACACATGGCTACGTAGATACCTAATAAGAAGAAATGGTTTACCAGCATTCGAATACTACCAACCAAAAAGAAGATTTTACACTATTCTCATTTGGTTGTGGCAACGAATATCAAATTAGAAATATAAAATGGGAGACTTGTTAATAAGGTATTATAGACAATTTCAATGGATGAGCACGAGACAATCATAGATGCATTGCAAAAGAGAGAGGATGTAGATGGTATAGTGGGATGACTACATTTAAATCAAATACATGTAAGTTTTTTCTTTATTATATATTCCTCTTATTTAAGTCTTAATTACAATTTATGAAAATTTAAGTGTTAAAGTGGACCGAGCATCAACATCTTGTGCAATTCCACATAGTGAGTACATACAAATTACACACATATTTACATAGTTCAGATACCTCATATTAATCTATGTGCTTATTAACATGTGTTTTTGTTTTACAATTTTATATTATAGGACCTCATTTGAAGAGATGTGTTGAACCAATTTTATATGTTGAGTTCACTTCTATATATTTATCATTGACATTGTCTTAGATATATTGTGAAATATGTTGCATAAAAAAATTTAAAAATAGGAGTCTACTTTTATTTGAAAGTTAAAGGTGTGCACTTGATATTATAAATTAATTGTCAATTTAAGTAATGGTCTCCTATTTTTCTCCATTACTTTTATATTCAAGCATGTTTAAATTAATGTTTGTTTGAAGTTTCAAATTACCATTGATTGTAATTAATAACCCTTCACTTGTACATGATAATTTAAAGATCATTACTCATTGTATTGATTATATGCTATTGTTATGTTGATAATTGACATGTATGTTTAACCATATTAAACCATGTTAAGTGAGAGAGAGGGAAGGAGGAAGAGAGGGAGAGAGAGGGAGGGAGGGATATGGGGAGGGTTATAATTTCTTGTAATTTATCAAGAAGGGGTCCCATTAGGACACCTTAGGACAAATTAGCACCTCTTAGGACCCCTTACAACACATTAGTTATTGTAGTCCTAAAAATAATCTTTTCTAATGTGTCCTAGTACATTCTAATATTTCCAAGAGGTTTTGATGGGTCATATGTGGTCATAAGAAACCTTAGGACCCATTATGACTCCTTGGAACCCATTCATACCATTAACACACTTTATGAACCCTTAGAACACATTAATCATTATAGGATACAATTTATTGTAGTAATGTGTCCTATTCAATCCTATTTTTTCCTAAGGAATTTTAGTGGGTCCTAAGTGGTTCTAGGAACTCTTGAGACTAATTACAACCTCCTAAGAACCATTATGACCCATTATGAGCCTTTATAGCATATTATTCATTGTAGGACACCATTTAGAGGTCTAATGTGCCTTAATGAGTCATATGTTCTAAGGAGATATTAGGGATTTTTAGGACCCATTAGTACACATTAGGTCTCATTAGAACACATTAGAATCCACTCGCACATATTAGGACCCATTAGACCCCATTAAAAACTCTTATAACACATTAACCATTTCAAGACATAGTAATGTGTCCTAAGTAGTCCTAATATCTCACAATGGATCACAATTGGTCCTATGTAGTTTGATAACCCATTAATACTATTTAGGGTGCATATTATGACCATTTAAAACATATTAAAATCCATTAATGCCTCTTAGATAATCTTAAGAGGCATTTAAGACACACTAATGAGTTATAATATGCCCTAATGGGTCCTAATGTGTCTTAAGGGGTTCTAATGTGTTTTAAGTGATCTCATGACCTTTTAGGAACCATTAGGAACCCTTATAATCCATTAGGGGCCATTAGAACTCATAAGAACCAATTATAAGCCCTATGAACACATTCACCATCATACGATACACCACTATGTCCAAAGGCAGTATAATAGTTCCTAAGTGGTTGTAATCAATCCTAATGTTTCCTCTTGGATTTTAAACTATGGTCTTCATATATCATGAAGGGTCATAATGGGTTCTTAGTGGTCCTAGGACATCTTAGGGTCTATTAGGATCCCTTAGAACATATTAACTATAATAGGAGACACAAATGGGATGTTAATGATTCTAATGTATGATAAGGGGTCATAATGGATTGTAAGTGGCCCCAGGACCCATTAAAAACCCTTAGAAAATATTAGGACAAATTAGGACACATTAAAGCTACCTCAATTGGTTATTTAATTAATTGGGATGTAAGAAAACCTAAGTCAAATTTACAAGGAACCATCTAGGTACATGACTTTCCTAGGTACATAATTGTATGAACATACATACATAGCATTGATGAGAAAATGTGTGAAAGGAAGGGTATCATCCATCATTTCATTAAAAAAAATTCAATCTTTACCTAAATTTTATAAATTTGAATTTTTAAGATGAAAAATATTTATAATAGTAGGTCAAATTTATTTGTATGAATCTCAATGCATAAATTTGATGTGATATTTATCCAATAATCTTTTTGATATCAGTTCTAATGCTCTATAAATAGTTAAAATTATTATTCATGTAGCATTTATACTTACAAAATGTGTCATATGTTCATGAATAAAATATGTCACAACAAAGAAAATGGTTTGAATATTTAAAACACAATGAAACATAATAATATATACAACATACACTAGCATGATAAGAAGTCGTAAAAAAATAGTACATGGTCTAACATGTCATAACATGATCTATGAAGTCAAAAAATACATATAATATAGTTAACTATCCTAATACAAAGTGTATCAAAATAAACAATATGTGTCATAAAAAAACAATCTAAAGGTGCCACCCAGACCTAATCTATCTGATCGAATGTCCTCTTTACTCCACATGAAGAGGGCTTTGATGGATCATCCTATGTAATATGTTTTGTCTCATTATGTGGGAAACCCTACGAGGTAGATGGATCATCTTGTGTGATGGTAGGAGGTGCACTAGGAAAGCTACCAAATGTAGTAGTGATGAGGTCCTATAATTTACAATACACACATTTTTAAAATTTGATAAAGAACATTTAATGAACTATGTATATACATAAATCACAATATTGACCTCAAAGGATGATGTAGGTACCTCCATCTGTTTAAGTCCCATGCTCTTAGCAACACTCATGGTGACATAGTCCTAAAATTATGGATACATAAACGTTGAGTCAAAATTATATATACATGAATAATTACAAAGTACTAAACTAAAAAGTACATAATCTGTACACTAAATTTTTTATACACCATAAAAACATGTATACATATCATACTTGAGTAGTCACCACTATCATAGATGTGTCAATAGGTATGCTAGCATGACGATCAAAAGATGGAGTAAAAAATAAACTATATTGAGGCCTGTATGGCTAAGTATGATCCATCTCCTATTCATAAAATTGAAACACATAAAATATATACATGAGTCAAAAATTTTCAGATTATAAGCTAATAACAATGTACATACATAAAAATAGTACAAATTATTTGTCTTCAGTCAAAAGTTCATACCATATGTATTTGAGGTTGTGCCTTAATGGTAATTGGATCAGGACCTCTACTAACATCAAATTGTGTAGCACCAGACAATCCCTACAAAAATAGATAAAAGGAACATATGAGCACATGTTATTAAATTTGAGTTTCAATGTACATTTTTATAGTGTAATTCAAAGTGCATATTGTATAAGCGACACCAATGTCTATAGGTCTCGAAAAAAGACTATACTAACTCCTAGGAGTAACAATATCATCTATCCTTTGTTATTTCAAAAGTTCAAATTAATATGGTTAATATAATTACACATGTATGTAGAAAGTAAATAATTATGTACTTTATATGTAAATTTTGATTAAATTTTACCTGTTGCTCTTGACTGTCCTTGGGCTCTCCTTGCATGAGGTCAACAAATGATGACTCATCGATTTCATCACTACCATCACTGTGGGCAGCGTATATGTCATCATCAAAATCAACATCCTCAGCATAATGGTCATTGTGCACTATATTAGCATCACTCTCGGGGCCTCTACATATGCCTCCACAACTAGTACAAATATGTCCAAGTGGACGAGCATGTGTTGCTTATGTCCACTGCTATAGTAAATTGCTCGAAAGGGCACTCAAAGAGGTAAGAGTAGATGAAACTACTTGATGATTGTGTGAAGCTAGTACAATGGGTGTAGGAAGAGGTACAAGGGGCTGAGGTCACCTGCAGTTTCTCATTCTATCACTCAACTTTGCCCCAGGCCTATCCTGAGGCATCCCTCCACCAACCCCCTAAAATGATCTAATATCAAAATAATTGGGTTTCAAAACCAATTTAAACTCAGCCCATAGCCTCCTAAGGAAGTACATGGGCACCTCATGATTAGCATATGGTGGATGGTCAAATACCATCCACTACCACTCTCAAAAGTGTGTTGCTATGTGTGGATGTGTGGACCATCTAAGAGAAATACAAGGCTTCCTCTCATTAATCTCCTCACCCATCTTAGGGTTTACAAAATAGCTCTTAAAAATTCCTTTACCTATTTTGAGATTATGGACCTCTCTATATTATAAGCCATCGGAATAGAAGGCACACATGTTTTGCCTCCATAATCTAAATGAATCAACCTCACAATCTAGGTGTTGTATGGAGTGAATGATGCCTTACATGCTACCTACAAGGCATAGTAGGTGAGGATGAGAGGTGTATCTTGTGCTTTATAGCTTGAATATCTAGCATGAGGTCATTAAGGTTATGCCTCATACTCTCTCGTAGATCATCTATGGTGGGTGGTGGAGGAGGACTAGGTGGTCATGGAGGTGGGGGTGGGGGAGGGGGAGGGGGGTGGCAGCAGGTCCATCAAATATAATCTGCATATATGTTTAAACAACATAAAAAATGACAAAATTACTATTTAATAAAATTTAAATCTAAAATATCAATTATATAAATGTGCAGATCTTTAAAACCATAGCAATTAAATAAATAAAGTTAAACACTTAAGTAAACTTTAATGTTAAGGGCAATTGAACATTATACTGAATCTAGGTCTAATCATAAAATAATACTCTAAAATATAATATTAATAAATCAACTATATAAATCTAGTTTTAATGTTAGATACGAACTTGTTTTGTATATGCAAGTTCAAGGGAACATGTTTTTGATAATAAGGAAAGGGATGTGAAAGTGCCTAATAGTTTAACCATTGTTTTGTTAGATTATGATCTAGATCCTAAATGGAATTACTTTATGAAATATATTATAGTGATTTTTTTATTATTAATATTTTATATTGAATGCTAGAGTAGTTATATTCCTATTCTATTTAGTTTTTAAAGTCCTGTTGAAAAAACTATTACAGTTATATGTTTCTGTCCTAGACCCCTAACTAACCTTATAGAAAGGGAAAATATATTTTGATACTCCTATAATATTTGTTATTCAACACTATTTATGCATTTATTTGGCCTACCAAACTTGTGAGGAAATGCACAAAATCATTAACAAATATAAGGATAAGATGAGATAAAAATGAGGATAATTAAGATTATGGAAGGAAAGTATGAAGAAATTGGTAGGGGGACTACAAATACAACTTCTAACATGTTGTTTGTTCTAGAGTTTTTTGCTTCAAAATTGTTTCCCTTTTCTATATTCACGTAGCTAGATCAATTTTTATGTGCACTTATTTTGTGACAATAGGGGATTGTATTCTCATTATGGATTATATGTTCATCTCAAGATCAAACAAAGTTAAGATTATGGCAAGGTTATGGTTTAGAATTTTGTTATGTTTAGGGATTTCATGATGGTTAAGCTTAAGATTATTATAATGATTATGACTAATGTTAGGGTTTACCTAGGATTATAGTTTTCTAGTTAGAATTATATTTAGGTTTCAGATATTTATTATGTTGTTATTGTTTAAAGGATATATAATAGATAGTGTTAGGATGAGAGTTAATGTTACAATTAGAATGAAAGCTTAGAGATAGAATTATGATTTTTTTAATATTTATGATTATAGTTCATCCTAAATATTATTTGCTAATGCAAACTATAAGTCTAAATCCTAATTCTAATAGATGAACCCTATCCCTAACCATAATAATCCTAATTCTAATCATAATACTTAAACTTATAATTTATCTTCTTTAGTAATTTAAATCTTAACTTATCATTTAACAATTGTTATGAATTTTGAGCTAATAGAACTTTTTTCCCCTCTAAATCTCTATGTTGGAATGTGTTATACTAATTGAATTTTCTAATTATGACAAAAGCCTTTTTACTATTAGAAAACTTTGTATTATATTAATCACATCTTTTATAATTACTTTTGGATGCTTACTTGTCTTCCACCTATGAACTACTCTTTGCTCATCCAAACATTAGCCTCAATAATTTCAATGATTAAAAAAATATATATTTTCTTAATTCTGATTTGTAGGTGGAAAGAACTTCACAAATTATCATTTTTCTTAAGGTGTTTTAATGAGTTGCTAGATATAAACCTTAATTATAAACCTTAATCATAAATCTTAATTATAAACCTTAATTATAAACCTTAATCATAAATATTAAATATAAATCTTAATTATAAAAACTAAATTATAATACTTATACTATTTATATTCTACAATTGAACACAAATCCTAATACTAGATCCTAATCCTAAATGTTAAATGTTAAACTAGGGATTGTATTCTCATTATGGATTATATGTTCATCTCAGGACCAAACAAAGTTAAGATTATGGCAATGTTATGATTTAGAGTTTTGTTATGTTTAGGGTTTTTATCACGGCTAAGCTTAAGATTATTATAATGATTATGATTAATGTTAGGGTTTACCTAGGATTATAGTTTTCTAGTTATAATTATATTTAGGTTTCAAATATTTATTATGGTGTTATTGTTTAAAGGATATATAATAGATGGCATTAGGATGAGAGTTAATGTTACAATTAGAATGAAAGCTTAGAGATAGAATTATGATTTATGATTATAGTTCATCCTAAATATTATCCGCTAATGCAAATTATAAGTCTAGATCCTAATTCTAATACATGAACCCCATCCCTAACCATAATAATCCTAATTCTAATCATAATACTTAAACTTATAATTTTTCTTCTTTAGTAATTTAAATCTTAACTTATCATTTAACTATTGTTATGAATGTTGGGCTAATAGAACTTTTCTTCCCTCTAAATCTCTATGTTGGAATGTGTGATATTAATTGCATTTTCTAATTATGACAAACACCTTTTTACTATTAGAAAACTTTTATTATATTAATCACATCTTTTATAATTACTTTTGGATGCTTACTTGTCTTCCACCTATGAACTACTCTTGGCTCATCCAAACATTAGCCTCAATAGTTTCAATGATTAAAATAAAATATGTTTTCTTAATTCTGATTTGTAGGTGGAAGCAACTTCACAAAATATCATTTTTCTTAAGGTGTTTTAATGAGTTGCTGGATATAAACCTTAATTATAGACCTTAATCATAAATCTTAATTATAAACCTTAATCATAAATATTAAATATACACCTTAACTATAAAAACTAAATTATAATACTTATCCTATTTATATTCTAGAATTGAACATAAATCCTAATACTAGATCCTAATCTTAAATGTTAAATGTTAAACTAGGGGATTGTATTCTCATTATGGATTATATGTTCATCTTAGGATCAAACAAAGTTAAGATTATTGCAACGTTATGGTTTAGATTTTTGTTATGTTTAGGGTTTTCATGATGGCTAAGATTAAGATTATTATAATGACTATGACTAATGTTAGGGTTTACCTAGGATTATAGTTTTCAACTTAGAATTATATTTAGGTTTCAGATATTTATTATGGTGCTATTGTTTAAAGGATAGATAATAGATGGCATTAGGATGAGAGTTAATGTTACAATTAGAATGAAAGCTTAGAGATAGAATTATGATTTATTTTATATTTATGATTATAGTTCATCATAAATATTATCCACTAATGCAAACTATAAGTCTAGATCCTAATTCTAATACATGAACCCTATCCCTAACCATAATAATCCTAATTCTAATCATAATACTTACACTTATAATTTATCTTCTTTAGTAATTTAAATCTTAACTTATCATTTAACAATTGTTATGAATTCTGAGCAAATAGAACTTTTGTTCCCTCTAATTCTCTATGTTGGAATGTGTTATGTTAATTGCATTTTCTAATTATGACCAAAGTCTTTTTACTATTAAATTTTTTTTTATTATATTAATCACATCTTTTATAATTGAATACAAATCCTAATACTAGATCCTAATCTTAAATGTTAAATGTTTAAAAACCCTAACCTTATATGCAAATCATAGTTAAGGTCAAGATTAGGGTTTACCATTTAATCTTAATATTTTTATTTAGAATTAAGAGAAGGGCTTAGCATTTATGATTATTTTTAGGATAAAGGTTTATCATTTAGGATAAATTAGTTAGGCCAAGGGTTAAGAATTTAGGATAATGGTTAGACTTGATATTAGAATTTGAAACTTAATGTCAAGGTTTAATATTTTGTATTAGGCACATGTTTTACCATTTAAATTACAATTTTAGCTTTTATAATTTGGGATGTGATTATATTATCATTGACAACTATAGTTTAGTATTTGAAGAGTTTAGATTTTTTCATTTTAAATTATCATTTACTATAACTTAGGTTTATTGCTTAGGTATGGATCTAATATTTAGTATTTAATACTTTAGATTTATGTAAATCTTTTAGGATTAGGATTAGAATTTTAATAAAAATTAGAGATTGTATAATGGTTAGGATTTAGGGACAGTGTTAGGATTAGGAATATTAATGTTTAAGATAAGGGTTAAGCATTTAGGATAGTGGTTTATCATTTAAGGTTAGGATTATGGTTTGACATTTATAATTAGTACTTGGTTCTTAGGATACTTATTTAATTATTTATATTAGGGTGTAGGTTTTAGAAAATTAAGATTATGGTTAGGATGACAGTAAAGGTTATGATTAGAGTTTTGGTTAAAATTGGAATTATAGATAATCCTAAATGTTTTCCCTTAATCCAAAACTATTAGTGTAAGTCCTATTCCTGATACTTGAGCCATAACCCTAACCATAATAATAACATTTATGTAAAGTAAGGGGCACATTATGTAATGCCCGGCCAAGGGATCCAAAGAACTAACCAAAAGTTTTACTAAGCAAGCAATAACATGTACAATAATTTACATAAAAAAACAAGAGATTACATTCCTTAATGATTCCTTAACGAGCACATTTACATTTCATTTTAAAATAATTATAAGTACTAGAAGTAAAATAAATAGCACATCCACATGTAAGAATAACTACAAGCTCAATCCATTTAAATAATATAAATTTGTTTTGAATGCCACTTGGCAAATTAATTTGTAATACACAATCATCCATTGCACATGCCATAGGGTATGAAAGGTTGAAAGAATATATATTTATAAAATAGTTTACATCATCCATTTGTGATCCATGAAATAAAGTACAATACAATAATTAAAATCATTAAATACTAAGTTTTGTGTTTAGATTCGTTGGTAGGGTATTATGTGATTAAATACTTAGTTATATGTTTAGGGTTTTATTGTACATTTATATGGTTAGGTCAAGGTTAAAGACAAGTACGAATATAGTTAGTTTTATGATTTACAAACTAATATATAATTAATTACTAGTTATTTGAAATCAATATTTATTTGTAATTACATGTTTAAACAATGAATTTACATCTATAATCTACTCATTCAACATTGCAATTTACATATTAAATACAATTCAAAACATCTAAAATAATAAATTTTGAGTGAACATCTATGAAACTATTACTTAAATTAACAAATACAATAATCTAAAGATAATACTCATTAACAATGAAAATTTACAATTTTATGTATATTAAAACTAAGAAAAAGAAAGAAAATTGATAGTATATAAAACGTCAAACCAAAAATAATTAAGTAAAATAGTACAAAACATAATAAAATACCTAGTATGTCATAAAATAGTAGTAGGGGGTAGTTGGTAGAGGTGAAAAATGGACTCTCGTATTGCTCTAAAATTGGGCTCCCATTTTTTAAATGCTAAAAGTGACACTCAAAACGGCTAAAATGGGGGTATTTGTAACTTTTTGAAATTGGATACCCAATTTTTAAAATTGGGTACTCGATATTTTACAAATTAGGTACCTAATTTTGTACAAATCAGGTACCCAATTTTGAACAAATCAGGTAGATTTGTTCAAAATTGGGTACCCTATTTTTAAGTGGTTCAAGCACTTGATCCTCTTTTCAAAAATTGGGTACTCAATTTTTGAATTGTGGCTTAGGTACTCGAAGTGCGATTTTAGAAACAGGTACCCAATTCTAAGCAAATCGGGTAACCATTTTTTAGAGGTCCAACTCTGTGATTTGACTTCCACATAATTGCAACCCAACTTTGTGCTTATACACTTGCATTTTGTTGCACATTTGTAGTGTTGCATGGCTCTTTTGTTGATTTTATAGTGCATACACTATTGTTGCACAAATTTTGAACATACGAGTGCATATGATGGATAAAATAATGCAAACAACTTTTATAGTGTATATGAGCTCTATAGCAGCGATTATGAGGTTTTTCATAGTGCAAATAGGTATGTAGCATTGATTGAGTGTAAAGCCTTATCATGAGTCTATCTAATGGTGATTTTTCATAATAGGGAAAACAATAAGGATCTTTTGTTCATAGGGTGATGTGTAGGATCAATCAATTGATGTCAAATAGGTGAAAAATAGTTCCCCTCTCAGGATACAAAGTAGGGTAACTAACATGTCCAACTTTGGATATAGAGTAAGAAAAATAAAATTTCCACAATAGAATCATTAGCTAACTAGCTAGATAATTTATAGTTGATTGATGCAAAAAAATCACCTATGGTACAAGACTAATGTCATTGTGTGATTGTTTGATAAACATTTACATAGGCATAAATTGATGGTGCAAGGATTGTATCCCTGGTCATTAGAGTTTGTAGACAATTTTTTTGTCAAGGAGCATTAGGTTATGAAGAGATGTGGATTCACAAATTTTCTATAGATGCCCCAATTGCAAGTGGATAGAGGGTTATTGATAGTGGTGGCTGAGTGATGGCAGTTGGACCACAATACCTTTCACATGCCTATGGGGGAGATGACTATTACCCCGAAGGATGTATATTGGATATTTTGGATCCTAATAGTGAGAGATTTGGTATACTATGGGTTAAAAGTGCAAACCTATATCACCGTATTGTAAAGGAAATGACTGAAAAAAGTATAATTATTCACCTTCAATGACATAAAATTGGTATTATTATTATGAATTTTGGAATGAAGTAAACTAATGAAATGTATAGAAATGGATGAAGTTTAGGATTATAATTTTTAATAATGATTTGGAATAAGAATTGATATATATTCCTAACTTTTATAGATAATTTTTTAGGTGCTAAAAAATACTAAAAATTAGGGTTGTAGTTCCCACCAAAGAACTATATGGAAATAAACTTATTTCCCTTTAATCTCATACTATGTTATAGACAACATATATATCTAGAACAATCAAAAATAAAAATTGGCTTTAGACCTATATTTTCTTTGTTATGAGGATTGAAATCTCAACGCACTTTAAATTGATAGTTTTCATCTCCCACCACATTTTTCAAAACAAATCTATTCTAATAGGAGAAAATTTGTACATTCTCAAAGAGGACTATCTCCTCTAGAACATCATATAATTTTTAGATTATTTTCATATGATCTAATATTTTTTTCACTCTCATAACCGACATCTTTTCAAGTGTTAAAATACATTGTTGTAGAATTTTTTAATTATAATATACTATATCCAATTAAAATTCTATAAACTCTATATGAGAATATTCTTTACTCTGAGAACTATAAAATGGTGTTTACATATTATTAAAAATATATCATAAAAAATATTTAGAGTTATTTAAATGCCACTTTTATGAAATAATTTTATTTCTTTAGTAATTGGATACAAACTAGTATAAAACATGCATTTAATAGAAATTTCCAATTGGAAAAGTGTGAACCATATATAACTTAGCTTGAATGAATTTATCTAAATCATATATTTTTTAAATGCAAAGTTTTATAAAGAAATACTCAAATTTAGTCATTTTGGTAAGTCAACCTGAAAGGTGACACAACTTTTTACTTTTACCCTATGATTAGATGATAGATGGGACAACATTCTGAGATGTATTTGGGGATGACAACATTAGAGATGATAGAGTGTCATGGTTTCAAAAAAATTGTCCATGGCCGACTATGTTGGTTAGTATAATAGGGGGAATCTTGTTATTAGATAGATAAAGATGGGGATGTCTAGTTGGATGGGGTTGTATCATGCGTGATATGATTGAGAAGTTGAAAAGATTTACATGGGGTAGCTACATATAGCTTTGTTTATATCATGATTTGCATCAGGTTGTGGAGTCAGGTGCTTCTTCACTATTAATGGGGGTAGTGTTGCTACAAATATGGACATGGGAGCATCTTCCTATCACTCAGTTGAGTTGTGTGTGACATTGACGACATGACATGTCATACATATATACTTATTCATGTAGCCCCATCTAAGCAAGATAGAGCATTGACATTGGATTTTGGTTGACTTTGATGAGGTCACATAGTGGCAATATAGGTTTATAGAGGCATGAGTTGAGGATGATAATCAGATGGTCTATTTCTTTCATCCATGATTTTTCTTGGTCAGATTCCCTTAGTGATAGAGAGATTTTGTTTCAAGAGGGTTGTGGGTAGTTTTGTTGGTGGCAGGGCATGCCACATGGATCAATTCATTATGCTTGGGTACATTTAGAGAGGCTAGTGTAGGGGCTGCCCTTGGATTATGAAACTTGTTAGGAGACATTTTTTGCAAATGATAGAGACACCATAGGTATGGACAGTAAGAGATGGGGAAGCAGATGCAAAGATGTAGGGAGATTATGCATGATGGTTCCTTAAGCATCCATTCCCAAGATATAAATGTCCTGTAGAGCTGATACATAAGATTAAGGAATAGTCGAGTGGAGGGGATGATGTGGATGATGAGGGTGGATGAGGGAGAGTTAGGGCCAAGGGTGGAGTGAGGATACAATGGAGATATGCAAGGTGAGGCTGAGTATTAGTGCTACCACAGTCAAGGTTCATGACACAAGGTCCAGTGTAGAGGCAAATAGAGAGACATAGAGGGATTTTTGGTTGATGTGGGTGAGGATGAGGGGAGGTATAGGCCCTAGTGTAGGGTCTAGCCAATGGAAAAATGATATGAGTTAGAGCAGGATAAAGCAGGTCAGGGCTAGGTTAGTTGATGATGTATAGTTTATTGAAAGATAGAGGCCTCAAATATAGGTTCCTATCATAGGTCCATAGGGATTTTAGTCATGGGTGTAGTAGTAGCTACATCCAGAGGTGTAACTACCACCAAAGAATTTGAGTGAATCATCAAGAGTGTAGACATGGGTTAGTGTCATGAAGGCATCGATGGGAGTGATCAGGACACATATTACCCATCTCACTAGCATTTTATATGCATTCATGGCATCAATGGTATTGAGGCTGCCACCACCACCACCAAAGACAAATGGGGCTATGATGAAGAAGATGACCATAACCATACCTATCACATCAATGATAGGTGTGATACAATGGGATCCTTGAGATGAGAGGAGCGCCCCTAGCAATCAAGGACCTCTAGAGTAGATAGTAAAAGATGATGCATATGGTGAGACATATAGTTTATCTGTGTATCATTTTGTATCACACTTTTATTGACTTATCATGTTCAGCATAGATGAGGACCTATTGATGTCCATGTGGATGTATTTTTTTACCTTGTTATGTTTATGTTGATGTGATCCTTTTGATATTCATGTTGACATGATCCATTTTATATTCATCTTGATGCAATCCATTTGATATATGATTATCCAATTGTTGAGATATTTGGGCATTGCACCTATTGTATCATGGACTTTTGTATGCATGTGATGTTGTGATTTGGTTGATACGATATCTATAGATGATGAATAATTATGGATGACTAATGTAATATATAGAATAACATAATATGTGGAAAGTGAATGAAGTAATTGAATGACATGAGTGAAATGTGTGAGTGAAATGTAATGAACGAAAATGTGATGTAATGGTATGAATGTAATGAAATATGTATAAATGAAATGTGGTAGGCAATGGAATGAAATTGGATGTCATGAAATTAAAATTTGATAAAAAGAAAATGTAATGTGATGAAATGAAATGAAAAGAATGATAAATCAAACATATGTAGATGAAATGTGAAGAACTATAATGAATGAAATGATAAATGAAATGCAAGCAATGGAATGTATAAATGAAATGCAATAACATGAGAGGATGTGTATAAACATAAAATTATGGATGAATACAAAATGGAAAATGAAATGATAAGTGAAGTTTTATGGTAGGATACGTTTAAATGGAACATAATGTGATAAAATAATAGGTAATGTGATTAGATGCAATGGGAAATGAAATGAAAAATGAGTAATTAAAACATGATAAAATGTAGTAAAGACAATGAAATGATATGATAAATGAAGGGAGAAAGAATGATAAATGTAATGATGAAAAATGATAATTGACATGATGTGATACTTGAAATATGATTAAGGGAAATGGAATATGAAAAATGATGAAATGAAATGAAAGAAAATGAGAAATGAAGTGGTAGAAAAAGTGAAATGTGGGGAAATGTAATGAAGTATAAGATGATAGATGGAAAGAAATTTATGGAAGAAAATGATTGTGTTGAGATGAAAAGGCATGAAGGAATGAGTCTCAACATTTGAAATTCAAAAGTTACAAATGAAAAATGAGATCCAAGTAAGAATAGGTGAAATAGAAAATACATAAAATATGATTAATGGTGTATTAAATAGTGACCAAAATTCTTTTAGATTCGAAGGTCACACAATGTAATAGTTGACATGGTGAAGGAAGTATGAGGTGAAATAGGAGAAATTAGTGACAATAATTGTTTGAGATTCAAAGGTCACATAATGCAATAGGTGGAATAAATAAGATGTGAGAATGAATGGTGATGCAAGGTGGTAGATTTTTTATGAGACAAAGTCCAAAATTGTTGAGTGTTAACTATCCACTAGTGTGTTGTTGTATACATCATACTATTTGATAGCCTTGCATGAGTGTGTTGTTGTATACATCGTACTATTTTATAGCACTTCTCAAATTATGTAGTCATTTTGTTGAATGATTTTTATTAAGCTTGTCTTAATTTTTTGTGCCAACCATTTGTTTTCAAGGAACCCAAGATGAAAATAAAAACTAAATGAAAGCAACTAACTATCACTTTTTGTGACGAGATGCAAATTAATTTCCATCATAAAGCATTTAATAAAAAGGTGACTGAGTACAACCTATTGGAAGATTGGTTGGAAGCATGAATGTTGATGATATTCCTATGGGGGGGTACAACTATGATGATATGTTACATTAGTGATTAACTTTGTCACTAATATCAACATAGCAGTGTTATGTGGTATCTCATAGAAGAAAAATGGAAAGATCAAGTTTGTATGGATAGCTAGTTGAGCATTATAACCACTCGAGGTTATGGAAGATAATTCTAAGTCTCTATTATATGTAGCTAGCATGAGAAGAAGAAAAGATAAGTCTAGAAGAAGTTATGTAAGTTTTAGCGATGTCTATTATGAGATAGAGTTTACAGAGGCATTGTTCTGGTAAACTTGTTATATCTCCTAGTAGAGTTGATATCTTGAGGATCGAGGTTGAGGACATGGAGAAGACATGTTGAGAATGATGTGTGTAATATCACTCATCATATTATTGTGTTTATGAAAATTTATTAAAGTTGCAAGGTAGAAGATTAATGTTATCACAAAGTGTAACGTGTTCTTAATGTGGTCCTATTATAATTAATTGAGAAGGTCTAACAGCTGACTTAGGAAATTATTTTGAGGACTCGGTATAAAGGAAGGAAATTTTCCTTTCTCATGAAACGTGTTGATATGACTTTATGATCGATGATAAGTAATAGAGACTGTGGAATGCGAAGTTGAGCAAAGTAGTGTGGAAATGAAGGAAACTTCATTGCCAAGTTTTTGCTGAGTGATATGAGGTTTGGTATTTAGATCTAAGGTTTGTAAACTAGTCTACAAGGTCTAAAAATGATTGGTTTGGTTGATAGGATAGAGAAAAGGATAGAGGAATGAAGAAGGTAATAGTAAATTACTTGTTTGAGCAGTGAGCTCTTCTTGTAGTTGAAATTACATGTTTGCGCAGTGGGCTCTTCTTGCATGCATTATACCACAACTCCTAATAGGGTTGGTACAACTGCTAATAGTGTTGAAATCTCTTAATAGGGATTCAAAGTCTCCTTATAGGGACTCATTATACTAAATTTTGTAGCAGAATCTTAATAGGGTCCATCCTCTAACAAGGAATATTTATATTAGTGCATCATTTTGTGAGCATCATTCCAACCGAGGTTTTCCCTCTGATTAGGGGTTTCCCTAAGAATGATGAGGTCTTTCTTGAGACTAATAATGATTTTTTGAATGAAGGAGAGCCAAGGTAGGAGAAAAGCTCAAAACCTTTAGTAGAGCCAAGAGTTGAGATAACAAATCTTACTTTAGAAAAGAACATGATAAAGAATCACTAATCCGAATAGATCATCAGAAGCAAAGAAAAAGCTTTGATAACAAGAAGCTAAGTAAATGAAGAACTATTCTTGATATCTCAAGTTAAGCCTAATAATGTAGGTGAAGCATGCAAAGATGATTACTGGAAACAAGCCATTAAAGAGGAATTGGATCAGATAGAAAAGAATGAGACATGGGAATTGGTCCCAAGACCAACAAACAAGAATGTGACAAGAATTGAATGGGTATTCAGGAACAAGATGAATGAGCAAGGAGAAGTTGTAAGAAACAAAGAAAAATTGGTATGTAAGGTTACTCATAGCAAGAAGGAATATATTATGAAGAGACTTATGCTCTGGTGGCTAGAATAGAAGCAATAAGATTATTCTTAGCCTATGCAGCACAAAAAAAATTCAAAGTATATTAGATGGATGTCAAGTCATCATTTCTAAATGGAGACCTTGAAGAAGAGGTATACATTGAGAATCTTAAAGGATTTCATTTCACAAATGACAAGGACATAATATGTAGACCAAGGAAAGAATTGTAGGGATTGAAGCATGCACCTAGAACTTGGTATGCGAGGTTGGACAAGCATTTGACAAGGCTTATATATAGCAAAGGTATTGTAGATAGTAATCTGTATTTGAACTAACTTGATGATGGTTTGATGATTTTAGTAATATTTGTTGATGACATTATATTTGGAGGAAATGATGAAGAAGGTAAGAACTTTGTAGAAGAGATGTAGAAAGAATTTGAAATGAGTATGATAGGAGAAATGAAATATTTCCTAGGACTACAGATTATATAGAATAAAGAAGGAATCTTTATTTCTCAAACTAAGTACCTAAAGGATTTCCTAGAAAGGTTTTTTTTGGAAACATGTAAACCCATTGGAACACCTTTGGTAATTGGACACAAGTTATCTACAAAGGATGAAACACCTACTATTGAGAAGAAGAGTTATAGATCAACGATAGGAGGATTACAATAACTAACTCACACAAGGCTAAATATAGAAAATGTAGTTGGAATTGTTCCAATATTCCATGCTAATCCTAGAGAAGCACATTATACAATAGTGAAAAGGATATTTAGATATCTAAAAGGAACTTTAGAATTTCAATTATGGTATGAAAGATCTAATGATTTTACTCTATGTGCTTATACTAATGCAAATTGGGTAGGTAGTATGGATGATAGAAAGCACACCAGTGGAGGAGCTTTCTTTGTTGGAGGAAGATTGGTCTCTTGGTTAAGCAAGAAGTGGGATTGTACATATCAAAGTACAATAGAAGCAAAGTATGTTGTAGTACCAAATAATTGCAATGAAGTAATGTGGATGAAGTAGTTATTGAAGAATATAAGGATACAAATCAATGAACTTATTTTTATACATCATGACAACACAAGCATGGTAAATATATCTAAGAATCTAGTATTTCATTCAAGGACTATGCACATCTCTATTATCATATGTTGATAGAAAAAAATGTAGAAAAAGAAATTAGATTGGAGTATGTAAGTACTAAAGAGAAGATTATTTATTTATTTATTTATTTATACATACATATATATATATATATATAAACTAAGCCTCTTCCCAAAGAAATTTTTGAGTGTTTGTGAGGTATGTGTTGGGTTATGCCCCTTCCTACATCAAAGTAAGAAGATATAAGAGTGCATCAGTCCACTGTGATAGAACACCATTATTTTCTAGATTGAATGGTGATGCTTCATGAATGGGGGAGTATCTGAGATGGATAGAGTCATCTAGGATTCTTATTGATGATTGTTTTGAATAGTTCCTTTTGACTCTCAAGCTAGTAAGTATCAATTTTTGTGGAGTTTTATGTAGTAGATCTGGTTACCTTTGGCATTGATGTCAATGGGGGAGAATTTTAGCATGAAAAAACATTATACTCAAGTGGAGAAGTTTGGCATGATAAATGTTATGCTAAAGGGGAGAAGTTTGGTATGAAATATAGTATGTTGGGGGAGAAGTTTGCATAAGCACAATATGTGGAATGATAACTTGGTATTAAGCACATTGAGGTATATCAATGGGGTAGAATGATTGGTAAAGAGGATTTGAAATAGTCTTTTGTTGGTATTCTTGTATCGAGATGTTTTTCATCTATGTGTCCATCAATGCCAAAGGGGGAGATTGTTGGAAGATTGGTTGGAAGCATGAACAGTGATGATATTCCTAGGGAGGAGTATTATTATGATGAATGTTACATTCATGACTAATTTTTTCATTGATGTCAACATAGCAGTGTTCTGTGGTATTTGATAGAAGAACAATAGAAAGATCAAGTTAGTATAGACGACTGGTTGAGCATTATAACCACTGGAAGTTATGGGAGATACTTTTGAGTATCTAGTATATGTAGAAAATGTTGAAAGAAGAAAGGATAAGTATAGAAGGAGTTATGTAAGTTTTGGTGATGTTTTTTCCGAGATAGAATTTATAGAGGCATGTTTTAGTAAACTTTTTATATCTCTTGGTAGAGTGGATATCTTGAGGATCAAGGTTGAGGAAATGGAGAAGACATGTTGAGAATAACATGGATAAACTTTCTCATAATAATATTGCATGTAAAAAATGTTATTCAAGTTGTAAGGTGGAAGATTAATGTTATCACTAAGTGTAAAATGTTCTTAATGTGATCCTATAATAATCAATTGAGAAGGTCTAATAGTAAACTTAGGAAATTGTTTTGAGGACTTGGCATAAAGGAAGGACATTTTTCTTTATCATGGAATGTGATAATATGACTTTATGATTGATGATAAGTAGCAGAGAGTAAAAAATGTGAACTTGAGAAGAGCAATACGAAACTAAAGGAAACTTCATTGTTGAGGTTTTACTAAGTGATCTGAGGTTCGGTATTTGGACCTGAGGTTCATGACCTAGTCTACAAGGTCTGACAGTAATTGGTCAAATTGATATAATAGAGGAAAGAAGAAGATAATAGTAAATTACTTGTTTGAGCATTGGGTTCTTCTTGTAGTTAAAATGGCATGTTTGGGCAGTGGGCTCTTCTTGCATACATTATACCACAACTCCTAATAGGGTTGGAATCTCCTAATAGGGATTCAAAGTCTCCTAATAGGGACTCATTTTACTAAATTGTGTACAAAATTTTAATACTACCCATCCTCTAACAAGGAATATTTATATTAGTACATCATTTTTTTGACATCATTCCCACCATGGTTTTCCCTCTAATCAAGGGTTTCCCTAGTCAACATATCTAGTGTAATTGTCTATGTGTATCTTTATATGGTTACTATTTACAAGTTGTTAAGTTTGTTTAAAGATGATAAATATTTTAATTGTTGGATAGATAATTCACACCCCCCCCCTAGTTATCTTGGTGAACTATTATTTCTAACACAATTGCCACTAGCTCAGCTATGGTAATACAAATAGTGTATTATGCCTATAAGTACCACTAAACATAGGCAACACACATGAAAGATATGATAAACATTAGGAACAAAAGTTATAGTTGCAATAAAGGAAAATAGGCACACAAAAAATCACATGTCAGATAAAGAACCCCTTCTAAGATACCATACAAAAATGTTCAAGGTGCACATGGCCTTCTAGATTAGAGGAGGCACTTACAATTGGACATGGGTAATGTAGGAAATCAAAGGGTCACTAAAGCAGAATAGTGAAAAACCAAAGGAAAATAAAATATCATGACTTCATCATGGTACCTATAGTCAAGTACATCATCAAAGTACTAGAAGCTCATAATAGTAGGAAAAACCATTATTTTTGGAGCAATCATGCTGATAGTTGTGTGCAATAGTGTCAAGTTTGTTCAAATCTGGCTAGAATTGACTATTGTAGAAGTCTAGCAACAAAATATGGGATGTTCCAGTGGCTATTCAATATCAAGATTTAGTGATCATGATAAAAGATATGTGTCAGTAAAATTTATGGCATAGGTATGGCAGATCTAATTGGTAAATGTACCTAGTACTAGTGTGACAGATATAGAGAGCAGACATGTGGCAAGGCTAACAAAGTGTGATTCATGGTGAGTGATGACCATAAATAGGTGGATAATATGTAGATGAAATGAAGCATGGTTAAGGGTATATCGCATTTTTTTTTTTAATTTAGAATTCTGAGGAAGTGTATAAGTAAAAGCATTCAAGCTCACTAGATTAGTCACAATAGGAGGGTGATGTTAACTAGGGAGGATGGATGAGGCAATGACAAAGGGTAAAGGGAATTCAGTGAACCTCTAGAGAATTTTTATATTGATCAAAACTTCAAGCATTAGTCTAAGAGCAAGGTCAATCAACTCATGTCGGATTGGCATAAGCACAACCTAAGGGTTTGAGAGTTAGAGTGGAAGAAATGCCATTGTTAGCATTAATGATATTGTTAGGAAATGTAGTGTAGTAGGCATTGTAGGTGGTATTGGATGAGGATCCAATGATGTAGGTGGAGAAAAATCCACTTGGGGTGATGATGAGTCTATCATAAGCAACAACAAAGGTAGGGGACATGGACTTGCTGAAGAAGATTGTGTTTAAAATTCATACACCAATAGAATATGTTAGCATGGGTGAGGTGATGAGTGTTGTAAGTTAGTTTATCAGCCTTTGGATTCTAGGGAAAAAGAAAAAAATAGAGAAGGTGGTTGGATTGGGTCTGGTGGAACCACTGCCAGAGAAAGAGGGAGGAATGCAGGCAACAAGTGAGGTGGAGAACATACAAAAAATGTTGGCCACATAGAGACTCTAGGTGAAAAGTGTGGAGCAAGAAATTGTATTTTTGCTTGGATTGATTTAGAAAGCTCATGATAATGGAGCAAAAATAGAAGAAAAACAACTCTAGATAGTGGTGAACTCTAAGCGAGATTGGGTGTAGTCAATGGAAACAAAACTACAAGTGGAACAATCTAGAGCAAAGGAAAAGGATGTCAAACTATGGGTGAAGAGATCATGAGTGCAAAGACTACAAGAGTCATTGGGGATGACACAAGTGGGTTTGGAAAGTGTATAGATTGAACTAGTATTATTGCAAGAGGTATCTGAGTCATTTAGGGAGGAAATTTCAAAATCAAACACCTTATCATTATAGTTGCAAGAGTGGTTAGCATTGAGTGAGTCAAAGGTGAGGTAGTTACAATAGAGATTGAGTGAAGCAAAAGTTGATGTGGAGTGTTGAAGAATGTTGAATAATCAAATGCAACAAGAGTGGGATGTGTCCCAACAAGAGATCACTCTACTAGGAATAAAAAAACTGGTGGAGAATGTGTTTGTGGATATGCAATAGATTGCAAAAGTGCACCAGGAAGTTTATTATTATATGAGGCTTTATCATCAGTCACTCCCTTAAGAGAGGCAACAAGAGACTCAATTTGTAGATAGGGAATTCACACAATTGTTGAACACTCAATTGCATGGTGGGATATTTCCAATTCCCATGAATTCAATGTGGGTGTGAGGAGGATTGACGCTAGGGGCCTCATCCTTTGGGATTGGGTCTACAAAAATACCCTTGATCGGTCACCTTGTCTTGCCACCTTCCCTAGGGAGTCTAGAATAAATGATCATTTGAATGTATTATTGTGTTGCCTTTATAATAGAATAAAAAAGTGTGTTTGTGTCTATGATAAGCAAAAGGGGTGACTAGTGCTCGTGATGGAAAAATATTGGATAAATAATGTCATATTTCTATTTTTTCTATTTCTTGGATCTATTTTGGATGTTTTTGGCATTTTGAGAAATATGTGGATGCTTTTGGAATTTTGATAAATATTTGATTGGTTTTGGATGTTTTTATAAATATTTGAATGTTTTTGGAATTATTTGAAAGGTTTTTAATCTCCATAATAGTGGGAATGATAGGATATGAAGAGAAAGATTGAACTTCATTTATGTGTGGTAACTAAATGTTGGCATGGGTTCTCAATGAAGGATGAGTACAAAATTTTGTAACATTTGAAGAGCCATGGTGTTTAAGGTGGAAAAGATAGGAAGTGCTAAACTATGAATTGTAAGGCACAATTATGTATATATAGATAGCCTTTATAGACAAGCTTAAGACAAAAGTTGGGATTTTTCTCTAGGTCTGTGCTGAGATGGATGCTCATGAGGCCTGTGAAAAGGTGGTTGCACCTATGGGAGGCTTTGATGGACAAAAGAGACATAAGAGGTACCTCAAAAATAACATTTGGGGGGTCTAAGAAGGACATTTGGGCCTTGAAAAAGGTGTATGGGGGCAAAAAAGGTGCTAGAGGGCCAAAAATGGTGCTTCAGGGCCTAAAAGCATGAAAAAAAAGACTTTGACAAAGGTGTGTGGGCCAAAAAAGGTGATTTAGGGCCTAAAAGGGTGCTTGAGGGCTTAAAAAGGCAATAAAAGGCTTTCAAAAAGGCATTTGGGCCTAGAAAGGTGCTTCAGTGGCTTAAAAGGTGCTTGAGGGCCCTAAAAAGGTGAAATAGGGCCTTGAAAAAGGCATTGGAGGGGTCTAAAAAGGTGAGGAGATAGTTATGATCTCTCAAACATACACTCACTTATTTTTTGCCCCATAGTTGGGTGATGATGAAAGAGTCTACTGGATATCTAGGCCTTTTGGGATATTATTGATTTTTTTGTTGAAAGGTTGCTAGGTTAATCCTAGTCTCTACAACATAAATATGACTTTTAATTCATTAAGAATTGTTGTTCTTGACAGAAAGAAAAGGGACTCTACTAGAGCCATTTTCTTTATTCACATTGTGCCAAATTTTTTAAAGCCCAGCCAGGTGTTTCAAGACATAACTACATTACTTCTTAATGCCTTAGAGGTAGTATTTAGTATTTTTCTAGACATAATAGAGCCATAAAACATACCATAAAATATTTAAATATTTTTCACTATAGTGGGCCTCACCATTGATTTCATATAAAACCAGTTGAGGTACACAAACTTGTCTTGAAGGAGCAACAATTATAGATGGACACTAGCTCAACATGAAATCAATGGATCATCAGTTTGAAAAATACAAAAAGAACTTATGCATAATTAAATAGCCTTTTTAAGTTGAGTTTGTTATTTATTGGCTTGATTTTTGGTCTAGTTTTGATATTTTTGGGAAATTTTGGGTATTTTTGGAAATCATTAACAGATTTTGAGTGTTTTTAACAATTTTTAACAATTCTTGAATGTTCTTGACAATTTTTATAAGGTTTTGAATTTTTTTCACAAATTTTAACAATTTTTGAATGTTATTGAACAATTTTAATAATTTTTTAATGTTTTTGACAATTTTGGAACTGTTGGGCCTAGAATCAGGATGTGAGTGAGATTTATTGGAATATGGAGATAATTGGGGCTTTGTTGGAGCACATAAAAAGTGGAGACCAATAGTGGGCCAAAAGGCAAAAAGTGGGCTCAGAGAGCTATATGTGAGACAATGGAGGCAAACAAGTATTTTTGGAACTTTAAATGGATTTTATGAGAGCTAAAATGGATATTGGGAATGATTAGCCATGGTAGATATTTGAGATGTGCACTGATTTTTCTACAATTCATGTCTATGATATCTTAAAGCCTAATCTAACTCCATGTTTCCTCTAAGTTACCTGCCATCCTATTGTTGTTGTTTCATTGATTGTCTCCACTATTGTGAACTATGTCTGATGCCCAAAAACCACTGAATGGTAACCCACAAGTGTTTCTCAATTGGGTATGTGTAAAATAAACTCAACTGTGAGAAGGCTACAAACAAGAAAAATATGTCCCATAGAGAGTTCTTGCATTATGTCTCATTATCTTTCGACATTGAAGGACTTGTGTTATTTAGGGAAGTCCAAAGGTGTTACCTCTCCCTCCTTTTAAAACAAAGGTGGTATTTCTAATTCCTTTTGTAACAATTTTTAAATATTTTGGAATGTTTTTTGGTGCTTTTTATTTTTTATTTTTTGTTATTTTCTTGCAATGAGGTGTTTCTTCAAAGTTTTAGACATAAAACCTTTTGAGATTGATGTTGTTGATGGGTTCTGCTAGATCTTCACGATCACAGCCTAAAAGTCAGTAGATGTTGATCCCAAAGGATTTTGTGTTAATGTAAGGACCAATAAAATTAGCCTCCCATTTCCCTTTCTTTTTCCTAGTTGCTTGATTCTTAGGGTTTTCTTGGAGAACTAAGTCACCAATCTAAAAAGACATAGGGTTTGACCCTTTTGTTGTAGTGTCTAGATAACCTATTCTGATACAGTTTGAGGTTCTTGTGCACTATACGTTGATGTTCTTCTAATAGCTCTAGATGCTCTAGATGTGCCACTCTATATTCTTCATCAAATAGGATATCATGAAGAGTAACTCTCAAGGATGGGATCTCAACCTCTAAAGGAGGAATGACTTTGCAATTTTAAACCAAGGAGAAGGGTGTAGCACCTATAGGCATCCTAAGACTCATCCTATAGGCCCAGAGGGTGGGGTATGGTTGTAAATTCAAATCTCTACCAATATCATTAATGGTTCTTTTAAGAATTTTGATAATGGTCACATTGGTGGCCTTTGCTTGGCCATTTCCTTAGGGATAATATATTGACAAGGAATGGTGTATAATGTGAAATTTCTCACATAATTTGTCAATTATTTGATTCTTAAAGTACAAAGCATTATTTGTTAGGATGGCATGAGGTATGCTAAACTGACAAATTATATGGTTTAGAATGAAGGTGTATCACCTACATTAGTAGTGCAAATTGAATACTAACTATTAAATGAAAGCATTAACAATACTAAGCAAGCTAACACTTAAGATAGGACCAAGGATTATCACCACAAAAGGAAGCAAACCAAGAATTGTAGGCTCATAATGGCATAACACATGATATGAAAGATTTGTCCCTGATTGAAATATGTATGCTCACATGTATGCTCAAGCTTTAGATGGATGGATGGAGTGGATTAAGCTAAGTTTCAACAAAGGAGTCATGGAGTGATTTTGCCATTATAATGGTATTTTGGTAGTTTATGAGGTCTCAAAATAGCATTATAACTTTGCATGGAAGGTGGATGATTTTACTGAAGGGAGAGGGTTCAATTTATAGGCTAAGGGCTTGAGGGATGTAGGGCTAAGATGCAAGGATGTCAAGATGGTGAGGGAGGGCTAGGATGCACCTAAAGGGGAGCACATGGATTGTGCTTGTTTAGCACCAATCAAGGAGGTGACACTTGTCACAAGGAGGATGAGTGTGAGGGGATAGGATAAGTGTCAGTCAAAGGCTTGATGAGGGAGGTTGGGTGTGTAAGAGTCATGAGTGAGGACGTAAGAGCCATTTATGGCTTTGTAAGAGCATTGAAGGATTATGGTTGGGATATTTTGGAGGGAGTTGAGATTGTTGACTTTGCTTGGATTAGGAAAGTCTTAAGCTCACTTAGGGAATGTGACAAGGTTGGGGGGGGATTAGGTTTGGTTTTAGGATTAGACTAAGGATGTTAGAGATGTTCTAGTGGATGGCATTCATGAGGGTGGGTGAGTTTGTGGCTAAGCTAGGTTAGTATGGGTGGATGGGGTGGATTTAGGCCATATGGAGGATTAGGGATAAGTTAGGGGCTATTAGATTTGAGGGATTTATTTATCAAATAGATTTATTTAATAAATGAGGGTATTGGAATTAGATAGGAGAATAGGATTAATTGATAAATAATAGGTTATTTGATTTATCAATTAGGACTATAGATGATTAATTGAATTAATCAGCTAGGGGATGACAAAGGATTAATTAAATAGGAATCTAATTAATGATGCCTTTAGAGATAGCTAAATAGGATTACCAAAGTGGTGTAATCAAATTTAGGTGTCTACAGAAGGAAGAGATTTTTTTTCCTATACAGTTGGCAAGTGGTGCTACTTCAACCCACTTTGTGAAATTTTTTGTTATAGTAATAATCTATTTATGTCCACTAGAGGAGGGTGTGTAGATGGATCCAATCAAATCAAAGCCTCACTGATAAAAATATCTTGGTTATGCCAAAGGCTTGAGTTCTTGGGCTAGTGCATGAATAAGGTTACCATGCATTTGACACTTTTTGCAAGTTTTAACATAGTTGATAGAATGCTTTTTCATGTTTGGCCAAAAATAGCCCATCCTAAGAATTCTATTTGCTAATGTAAACCCATTGGAGTGTGATCAATAGATGCCTACATGGACTTCTTGCAGAGTGACTCTCGAATCATTCTTTTCAAGATATCTAAATAAGGTACCATCAAGACATTTACTATACAGTGTATTAGCCACCAAAGTGTAGCATGAGGTTTGTCTAATGAAATTACATCTTTGGTTCTGTGAGAGATCAAAGGGAGTGGTGTTATTGTGGAGCTAAGTGATGATGGAGCTATACCAGAGGGAGTAAGGGGTATCTAAATAGTAAGAAGTGAGGGGATTAGGTTGAGTAAATGTGGGTTGAACCACCTCTTCTACTAGAAACTCATACTACCTATTCTTCTCTAGTAACTGAAGTATGGTGGCCATGGCATCTACTACTCTATTCTTATCTCTAGGAATGTGTTCAAAATTAATGTGATGAAAGCATTCCTTAAGTGTTTCAGCCATATGTTTGTAAGGAAATAACTTTTCATCCTTGGTTTGATACATCTCAGTGACTTGGTTTATGATCAAATGAGAATATCCATAAACTTATAACACTATTAATATCCATTTGAAAGCTAGTTTGAGGCCTTAGACCAGGGCTTCATATTCTAACATCTTGTTGGTACAAGGGAAAATAAGTTTTTAGGACTTGGGGATGGTAATACCTAGGGAGTAATAAACAAAATGCTAGCGCTTGAACAATGGTGTGTGTAAGAACCATCAAAGAAGAACTTCCAAGTGATCTATTCTATTTGAAGAATGGACATATTTGGAAAATTAGATAGGCTAGGATTTGAACTCTCTATGGGTGTGCTGCAGTAGCAGAGAAGAGAAACGCTACAGGAGGCAACATTGTTGAAAATGTAATAGGAAATTTAATGTTATGTTTTAAATGCTTTTAGTTTTTGAAGTTTGTAATAATGTCCTACATGTGGTGGCATACCTAGAGTAGCAGTTCGATAAGCTCTCCAGATATAGCCACCTAGGACTAGGTGTGTGGATCTTAAATTAGAATAGTTTTTTTTAGTTCATAGGTGGAGTGTTTAATGATTTTTAGAATCCAATAATAGGTAGTAGGTAGTTTTTGAAATATTTCTGATTTAGAAAACAACTGTCTAATATTGGTAGAAAAACCATTTCAGATTCTTATCCTTTTTTTGGATAGAAGACGTTCTTCTTTTCTAAATAAGAAGAAAACATTTCACATCCTTTAATTAGGAAAAGAAAGTCAGTTTTAAAATGAGAGCCAGTCGGCTATGTAGCAGAGAGGAATCGAATTTAGAGAGATATGGAATGTTTTTTTTCATTTTGTCTTTGTGCAAGTTTTCAATGGTCTGAGTTTTGAATGGATTTTTCTTATCTTCTCACTGGAAACAAGTTGATAGTTTGCAGAAGATTAAAAAGTTTTAGTTTTGGGTCAAATTTGGTATGTTTGCAGAAAATTAGTCTCAGTGCATGGGTAATATCTCCCAAATGCACTGTTGGATTTTCATGAGCTTTGGATATGTTATTGTAGGCCTAATTACGCCCATCTTCACTAGAGCGATTGAAGAGTTTTGATTTGGTTCAAGATTTATTCATGTATGAGTGCAGGCCTATCTAGAGACAATAAGAAGCAATGTTTTGCAGAAAAATGTACTATGATGCCTGGTCGATATCTCCGGTTTGAGCCATTGGATTTCTCTAAAAAATTTATATGTTGTTTGAAACCTAGTTACGCCAAATCTCAACAGTTGGATTGAGTAAATATTTTTTGGTTTGAAAGTTATTCATGTCTGAATGCAGGTCTATCCGGAGGTAGAAAGAAATTGTTTTTGGGGGGATTTATTTTTAAAGTTTTGAATCTAGTGGATGGTTATAGGAGTCTTATGAGTTGAGTCTAAGGTATCTCTGGTTGTGTTTTCATAATAATAATAATGATAAGAATAGTTGGTTCAAATCACAATGGGTGGTTATAATATATTGTGTGTGATCCTGAAGGTTGTAGATGCCCCTTGAAGCAACTCAGTTGAGTGACTGATTCCTCCTGAGTTTTCCAAGTTGTGGCTCTGCATCAGGGTGCATCTTCTAGTTGGTCGGCAATGGCTTATCCTTTTATTTATTTCCTATTGACATACTCAATATCAAACTCACTAATGATAATTGCCTACTTGTCCAATCTACATGTTAATGCTATCTTGTTGAGAAGATACTTGAAGGGATCAATTTTGGAGATGAGTTTAACCTTATGTGTCAAAAGATAATGGTGTATCTTTTGTCAAGAAAAAATTATGGCCAAAACAAGCTTTTTCAATAAAGCTATAATTGAGCTCATAGTTAACCAGGGTGTGGCTGATGTAATAAATGACCCTTTCTCTTCCATGGTCATTTTCATGTGCCAAAAGGGCTCCAATTGATTTATCTATTAGGGAAATAGAGAGAAACAATGGTTTTTGAGATACTAGATGTACCAACATAGGTGGATTCATCAAGCAGTTTTTGAGTAAAGAAAAGGCCATTTGACATGGATTATTCCATTTAAAAATTATGTCCTTGTGGAGAAGGTTGGTGAAAGGCACACACTTTTCTACTAACTGAGAGATGAAGCAATAGACTAATTGAAGTCTTCCTTGAAGAGAACATAGGTAACTCAAGTTATTTGGAGGTTGCATGTTGATTGCAAGTTGTACCATTTTAGGATCAACTTTAATCACTTTGGCTAAAACCATGTACCCTTGAGTTTGCTAGATTTTATGCCAAAAGCACATTTTTTAGGGTTTCACCTAACTTTGAATGCTTCTAGGTGGGTAAATATCTTGTCCATGATGGGAAGATGATCTTCTTAGGTATGATATTTGGAAAGGATCATTAACATAATCTTTCATAAAAAGGTGCATCATGTCATGAAAGATAGTAGACATGGCATGCTAATAGGTGGCTCCTAAATTCTTGAGTCCAAAAGGAATAACATTCCAGAAAAATGTGCCTCATGCACATGTAAAACTTGTTTTCTCTTGATCCTTTGACACTATCTAAATTTGGTTGTACCCTAAAAATCCATCCATGAGTGAAGACATGGAATGGAAAAATGTCAAATCTAAAATTGTGTTGATGTTGGAAAGGGGGAAGTCATCTTTAGGACATGCTTTATTTACATCCTATAAATCAATATAGATGTATATGCTACCATGTTTCTTCAATATAGGCACAACGTTTGATATCTATGATGCATAAGCTAAGGGCAAGACGAAGTTGGTGCTGAGCAATTTCTCTAGCTTTGTTTTGACTAGCAAGGATATGTGGGGATGTATTTTCCTTACCTTTTTCTTAACTGGCTTGGCCTTTGGAGAAATGTTGAGGTGATGAAGGATTAGAGTTGGGTCTAACCTAGGCATATGTCTATAATAGCATACAAATTTTATTTACCTTTCTTTTGAATAAGTGAATGAATGTGCCTCTTTCTTCTATTTTTAAAGACTATGCCAAATGGATGATCCTTGGTTCCTACTCTATTTCAATGTTGAATTTTTCTGTAGGTTCAATTAAAATGGAAGATCTTTCCTCTAAGTGCTAATTTAGGGTATCAATCATCTAATCAATGTGTGCCATAGTTGGTTTTTCACCACTGAATGTATCAGTTCTATTTATTTTTATTTTTTTCTCAAGAATAGCTATAACTTAGTGGTGGTTATTAATGTTTTGATGTGCTCTACCCATTATGGTATGAATGAGATGACTGATATCAAACCTATCTATGTGCATTCCTTTTTTTTTTGAATGAGATGGTTCAATTGTGTTAAGGTAGATAAAAATGTCATGGTCAGTGACAAAATTTGGAATATGGTGAGCGTCGATTGTACCCTAGCTAACAAGCTTGGAATGGATGAAGGAGAGTGGTTCATAATATAGATAGGATTTAGTAGGTTTTAAAGACATGACCTCATTTGATGGTTCATGCATTGTACTAGTTAGGTCTATAGAATGTGCTTAGTCTAAAGTATTAGGAACCATATAGCTCATGAGTGCCTCATATTATTCATCTTCAACTTCTATTGGAAAGAAGTCAAGAAATAAAGTTTGAAACTAAAACCCGTCAATAGGTTCATCATCCTCATATAATGTGATGTGCCATGTCTATTCTATATCAACCTCTAAGTTGTTTTGATGAATGTTGGCTCTTGGTGAAGTAAAGTCCAGATGAGAGGTTGATCCTTTTGCAATCAAACTATTGTATGCAAGAATGTGAACAAAATCTCATTCTTTGTCATGAATGGACTCTTTGGATAATGATTTGAATTCCCTCTTGGTGGAATTGTCATCACCTTCTTTATTATAGATTTCCATTAATGGTTCCCTTGTAGGATATACATCCAGGATGGATAGATTTACATTCTTGTTGTTGACTGTTGTTTGGTTTTTGGCATATTTTTCCTTGGGTACCCTTAACAAGGTGGAAGAGGAGGAATCACTATGTTTGGAATGGGACCTAGAAGTAATCTATGCATTATTTTGTTCACTATATCCTACCCCTATTTTTGATATATTGGACCTAAAATGTGCTACTAGGGGTTTAATGATGCCCTCCCCTTTTTCCAAAGGGCCATTGCCCATATATCCCATATTTTTCATTAATTCAAAACCTTTTCCATTTAAGTGAGGGATGATGTCAATATTTTGTATTTGTTCACTAGTTTCCTCTATGGAAGCTAAAGGTACACCACTTTCTTTGATAATAAGTGCATGATAAAGAATAGTGGTGGATGATAGCTTGTGATAGTTTTCCAAGAGATGTTAGAGAGAGTGGGGGTTCAAATAATGAGACTAAGTACTCACCTACCCCTTTGCATTGAAGTTTTCACTTCCTATCAAACTCTTTCATTAGCCTATCCATTTCTACATAATGTGATTTCTTGGGGTTTTTTCATGATGATGGTGAAAGAATGGAAATTTTGAACAACCAACTTTCTCTTTACCATTAGTTGATGTAGATAAGTGGTCATTATCTTAGCTAGTAGAATATGAAGTGTTTGTTGATATGGAATAGCTGATGTCATCCATCAGGGTACCAATTTCTTCCCTATTATGAGGAACAATGGAATTACAATACTGATCAAGGTTTTGATCCCTAGGTATGGTCACCTCTTGACCCATGTATGGAAATTTGAGACATTGATGGTAAGTGGAAGGAACAACTTTCATGTCATGGATCAAAAAACTTTGTAATAGGGTATTGTAAGTTAATTTAAATAAGTCCAAGATTTGACAAACAATTTCTTTTACCATTGGACCTACCTTTATTGGTAGAATAACTATGCTCTTGGAGGATCCCTCCTTATCATCATAAACCTAAATGGTGATTTTTTTCTTTGGATCAACACCATCCTTCATATATCCTAGGGCTTTTATCAAATTTAATGTGCAAATGTTTAGGCCTACCCCACCATCAACCAAGGTTCTCTTGACTCTATTTCTATGGATAAAGACTTCAATGTGTAAAAATTTTTTTTGTGGATGGATGATAGACATGTCATCTTAGGCTTGAAAAGATATGTAATAAGGAGAAACAAGTACATGCCATGTTTTGAAGTATATTAACATCAAACTCATTTGATACTAAGGCTTTGGTGGGGATCTCTTTATTCTTAGAGGATATCTATAGCGACTCAAAAATAGAGATATGGGTGGGTGTATTGAGTAACTGGTTGAGAAAGTTGTATTTTGGTATGGTGGAACTCATATTTTCATGATCGGAACCCATCATGGGCCCTTGTAGAATGAATTTAGAGGCTTGAACTTGGGTAACAATGTTTGATGATTATTTCTTATTTTTATCTCTAATTATGATGATATTTATTGAGTCATCAAATCGAGAGATCATGTTGATGGTGTTATCATAATGGTGAGCATGATTAACCTTGTCATGGGAAGGTGTGTTCTTGTTTTCTTTGGAGGATTCACCCTTCTTATGGCTCATGAAAGGGTTCTTGAAGGCTCTGTGATCTTCAATATTCTAGAGATTATTCAGTTCAATAGTTTCATTGTTGATCAATTTTTTTATGGCCCTTTTAAGGGCATGACAATTGTTGGTTAAGTGCTCCCTATTTTGGTGGTAGACACAAATATGCTTATCACTCCACCACTTTGGTTTAACTTGTGGTTTATGGGGCTTGGCCTCAAGGATTACAATGAGTTCATCAAATAAGAGTGTTTGTAATGCAGTCTTGTAAAACACCCCAATAGGTGTATATTCTTTAGGTATATCTTAAGATTGGTATGCTCTTGGGGAGGAGCTTGACTATAGGCTACTTGTTGGTTATATGTTAGAGTTCCTAGATTGTGTCAGTAAAATGGAAGAAAATCATCTTGTATGGGTGGGCTTTTTCTATTGTTCACTAACACAACTCAGTCCACTAAAGGATATGGGTAAACTTAAAAGGCATTGATACCACTAGTTTTTATGAGGTTCAGTTTGTGGTTTAACATGGTTAGCTTCAACCACCCCATCATTGACTATGTTTTTCTTGTTATTTCTCCACCACAACTATTTGTAGTGGTAGACCAATTAGATGTATTGTGAGTCTGTGAGGAGTTGTTTGAGAAACCCTTACCATCTTTCTATAGCTTGATGATATCATTGTTTATCAGAGTCTCTTCTACTTTGACTATATTTTCTAATGTAGTTTTAAATTCCTTAGGACCTTAAGACATAGCCAATAATTCATTATTTTGGAGAGGCTATTAATGAATATGTCTATTTTTTCTTTATCTGGGATGTCCTAATGATATTTGGCAAAGGTATGTCTCCATCTTTATAAGAACACTTTGAAGGATTCTCCTAGCAGTTGTTTGGTGTTATGTAGGTCGATCATTGTGGTCTTCCTTTTAATGTTATATGAGTACTATGTGATAAACACAATAGCTAATTTATCCAACAATTTTATGTTGGAATCAAGTTTTGAAAACCACTCTATGGCTTGTCCCCCTAGACTTCTAGGAAACAACTATATTAAGTGAGTTGTATCATGGACAAAATCCATATTTAGAGTATAGAATTATTTAAGATGATCTTGAGGATCAAATATACCAAAATAATTATTGTATTTTGGTAGTTTCATGTTCTATGGGAAAGGCATAAAGGTGATGCTCTTGTCAAAGGGAAGGGGACACACATTTTTTAGGTTGAATTTTGTGGGCTAAATTTTCCCTCTTTTCATCCTTTCCATTTATAGTTGTAAGTCCTTTAGTTTTTTTGTAACAACATCTAATGGTGATTCTTCCTGATCCTATTTAATATTTGAAATTTCAAAATAAAATGGTAGCTTAGCACCTCATTGTGCTAATGCTAACAAATAGCATTCTTTTCATTTTTCAAGTATCTTGTCCATGATATCAACAAGCTCAAGGTTTTGCTGAAAATCTTCAAAAAAAAATTCGATGCTCTTCTCATCCCACATGTTGGATGAACCCATTTTGAAAGAGGGCTCTGAGTTTTGGTCGAACAAGGGTGACTCATGGGTGGTTTTATTAGGTGAATAGTTTGTAGGTGTAACAAGATCACAGATATTTGGAGATTGTGTAGATTTGATAGTTATTTTGGTTACTCTAGCACTCACCCATATAGGTGATCATTTTGGTTTTGTGACTACACTAGTTTTTTATAGTGGCATGAGATGTAGATAGGATTCCTTTAGTTCATTTTCATTTTGACAACATGAGAGTTTCTTGTAGATAGTAGTTCATTCATCAACAAGTTATGTTGGGAAGGATATTTAACAATGTTGATAATGGTGGAATTCAGGCTCACAAAGTTAGGAAGGGAATAGATGTGTGTTTCTAATTTTTTTCTAACTTGATATGTAGGGCTAAAACAACAATAACTATTCAATAAAGGTCTATTTTGGATTTAGAACATTACTTATTTAAAAAATGGTGACGGTCAATTTTCAAATCTCTTAGTTTGATATAATGTCAACAAGGGAAAAGGATATCCAAATCTATAGTTCATTTGTGAAAATTGCATGTGTAGATAGCCTCTATTTTAGGTCTTTCCTCAATGCACTAAAAAAAGTTTGAAAAGCATCATTTCAATAATTATTTCATAGTTCACTAAGCACTATTCAGCAAAAGTATATGCATTATTTAAATTTTCAAGCGTCTTATTTTATCAATCATATACAATGTTTCAGGGTGTAAATGTGTCAAATAAGAGATCAAATGCATTATTTTATGGATTGGATGCACTATTTCAACTTAGTAGTTTTTAAGCCTTGTTTTGGATCAGATTGTTGTTGCATCTTCTTGAAAGGGTTGTCATTTGTAAAATTAAGATTATTATGTATTACAATAGACACATCCACACACAATTGTAGTAGAAATAACACAAAATTAAGCCCACACACACCTATAAATGAAATAAATGGCTTCCTAACAAGGTTTTTTAAAGCTTGTGACTACTGAGTTTTAGTGTTTACCCAATAATGTTTGAATTTACATATCTATAATAGAGAGCTTCTCAACAATGCTAAGGAGGTTTGGCACAATTGTTGGTGAGACTAGCAAAGGAAGGCTATATTTTGAACATGGTTGGCTTGCATTTGATTAAGACTGGAAGATTGGAGAGCATTCCCTCTCACTAGCCCTACAAAGGAAAGTATTGAGAGGTAGTCCTTAGCCCTTCTATGGTGGACTAACTAATCTAGTAAAAATTAGAAAAAATACAAATCAAAAGTAGGTTTGGGGGTTGGACCACTCTAGAAGAGTGAGAGCATATCCCTACTACTTTGATGTCACAAACATGATAGACAAGATTTGTTCAATTATAAGCCCTCAACTACAAAAGAAAATGGGGGTCCTAATTAAGCTAGGTGTTTATTCATTCCCTGTTTGACTATTATTAACCCTCACAAAAGTTTTGGCATTCTAATCAACTCTCGTATGTCAAGATCATAGGCCTACTCTTAATTAGATTAGCAAGATCAAGCTTACTACTTCTAGACTAGATTATAGATTTAGAAATGACACACTCCAATTGATGAGGGTCTAAGTATACTTACCTAGCTTGAAGCTAGCAAAGGCTAGGCAGGTTTTAGAGAATATTCATTCCTACCTAATGATTTAAGCAGCTTGAGAGTTCTTGTTAGCTTAGGAGAGGTTTGCAAACAACCAAATTTTAGATCTGAATGTTAGATGTGATGGTTAATAGTCCAGATTAGGTGTATGATGGAAAACAATGTATGTGTCATAGAAAATTCTAAATGTGGGCTATAAGAATAATTAAATGCATTATTTAATAATGAAAATGTGTTGTAAGAATAAGAAAATGCATTGCAAGAATAAGAAAATATGCTATAATAATAATCAAATGTGCTACAAAAATCTTCCAAAGTGTTACAAAACACTTAAGATGCACTAAAAGACTGGTCAAAAGTCTCAAAATAATGTCAATGAGTGTTGTAGCATCAAGTAAATGGTAGATCCAATCTTTGTGAGCTTGGACACATGTTTGGAATTCTTTTGATCTTTTTATGAACCTTCCCAAACACTTTAGAATCTATAATGGGTTAGATCTAGACCAAAAACTAGAGAGAAACCCAAATCTAAAAGAAGAAGAAACAATTAGCTAGAAAACTTGAAGAATAGAGAGGCTTTAGGATTGAGCCCCATGATGGGTGCCAATTTGTACATGGTAGATTTATGTATTCATGAGACCTTAGAGAACATTGCAAATAGAATAGTCCAAAAAAAATCTAAACCCAAGAAATCATTATCAAATGGACACTTTAACCACTAATATTTCCCTTAGACAAGCATGTTAGTAATAGTTCTAGAATGGGAGTATGCCATGAATGCAGATCTACAAATATGTATTCAAGATCTATGTGAAAATGCAAATCATACAAGTATAATAACCCTTAGAATGATATATCATGAGCATGCAATGGAATAAACATGTGTTATTTGATACTAAATAACATATAAAGAATGCTAAATTGCTATCAAAATGACATGAATTTTCTATAATAACAATGCTAAATGATGATATTTCTAAATGTGCCTATAGTGTAAATTCCTAAAACATGAGTGCCTTTGTTATTGAATTTCCTTCCAATTTATAGGATTTTAGAAGGGGTTGGGGTAAAGATTAGGAATTTAGTTTTGACTAGAGGGTAATGGTGAAACTATAAATATCTCATAAGGCATCAAGAGGAAGAGTCCGTCAAACTTAGTTTGTGAGGATAAAAGGAGGATTTTCACTTTTGTGAGGATAAATGGATTCATTTATTTAATAAATATTCCATTTATTTTGAACCTTTTGTCTTTTCCTTTTTTCCTTTTTATTTCATTTTTGTGATTCTATGAATTGCTTTTCCTCTATTTAAAGTGATTTAGGTCCTTTTGATTTGATATTTGATTGATTGATTGATGACTTGATGTAATGATTGATTTGAAAGTTTGTTGTGTTCCTCTAGTTTAATCCTTAATTTGCATTGTTTGATCAAAATTGCATTGTTTAGGTCTTTGCCAATTTTTGGGTGTCTATACCCATAACAAGGGTATCCCTTTAAGAGACTTTCTACTCAAATATTTATTGGATTTAACAAAAGGTTCTTCTTGGATTAGAGGATCATGTTCAGGTTATACATCTTCTTCAACAACTTCTTTTCCCCTATCTTCACCAATATCCATCTTTTCCTTCATCTTGTCAGCTATTTCTAGTACTTCATCAAGTTTACCCTTCATAGCTTTTACAACTTCCTCTAGGAGTCTATTCTTATTCTTTTATTCTATCACTTCTTTTTCCAACTCTGTACTTATCACCATGGTGCTTTCTCCCATTGACCTTCAAATTTAGACATACACTATGCCTTATCCTAGACCCTTTTAAGGTTCTGATACCAATTTGATGTAACTAGATCCAAAACACCTAGTCTACATCTCAATACCCAAACTCTCCAAGGATTCTTCTAAGCCTATGGGGTTAATACTTGACCTTATTCCCAAGAGGACCTCTCACAATTATCCCCTTCTAATATATATATTACAGTAATTACTACTCCAATTTTTTCACTCTTAACTCACCTAGACTCCTAGTTAGGCATTTCTTGCTATCGTGCAAGGCAAGGCACAAACTCTAATGCAACATCCAATATCCTTGAAATTGTCTTCAACATGATTGATATAAGCTTCTCTATAAATCTTGAGATTTTTCTCACAAGCCCACTTTATGGAAATCTAAATTTCTCTTAGAAATCCTAGTAGTCTTAGAGCCCCCAATTAGGACTCCTGTCAAGGATTTCACACAATAACTTCAAAAATATGTAAAAAAAATTGTCTAACTAGTTAGCAATCCAGATACCTTTATCAAATACTATTCATATTTCTTAGGTTTTAGACTCTCAACCTATCCATACATGGCTTAAGCACAAATACCCTATTTTTAAGGGTTTTTAAGGGTTTAAATACAACATAGAAGATACTAACTTCAAAGACTTAACAAATGATCTTTCCTAATAACCAAAACTAGTTCAAGGTACCTCCACACCTTTTTCTCCAACTACACTTCTTGGATTGGCACAAACCAATCCTAATCACCCAATTGCTCACTATGTTTCAACATGTACCTCCTATCTGAGTATGAAAGACTTACCTAGGGCATGCTTGGAAAGATTAAAAATGAACCTTTGAGCACTCCAAAATGCATATATACACTATATACATAGTTCTCTTCTTGATTCAAGAAGGCCATGATGAGTTGACCTATGGAACAAAAGAAGAGCTAGAAAAATAATTGCAACTCAAAATAGGACAATGAACTCTACAATGCCAAAATGAATTTTAAACACCTACCTACTAAGAACCTCAAGAAACCAAATTGATGAAAAATATCTACATTATATCCTATAACTATCCTTGAAACAAATAAATTCCAATCAGTCAATTCACATTGGATGTTAGGGTATGCAAGGTAACTATAATTGAAAATGCTTTAAAATGTGTTATTTCTTAAACTCCAATTCATACAATTTGAACACCAACCTTTCTCCTAGGTGTGTGACACTACTTTATAGTGTTTTTAAATTTGTGGGAACCCTCTTTATGAACCCAATAATGAAAAATGAAAATTCATTTAGTTTTATGAAAAGTTGTCAAATGCAACTTTTGTGAAAAAATGTAAAATTGCTTGAGCAACCTTTGCAACTTTTCCATCTGACCATGTTTGAGTCTAAAAACATTACGTATGAACTTCATATGGTCCAAAACTAACTTCTAATTCCATTCCCCAACATTAGGGGTTTTGGTCAACTCTTGGTCAACCCTTGAGCTATTCAAGCCATTTTAAGCAATATTGGCAACATAAAGACACTTCATTCACTCACCCATCTATCTATCCCTAGTCACACCATTAGGGCTTTATGTTTTATCACTTATTATTGATGTTTGGAAAAAATCATCTAAAAGAAAAAATGCTTCATGATCTTACCCTAGATCCTAGGTGCTCCTGCACCATTAGTTATTTTTTCTTATCCCCAAGTGTTTGATGTGTGAGAATCTTGGGTATTTGAGCAATCTTACATTAGCCAAAAGTATTTCCTATTTTCTATATCTAACTATTGTTTTTGTAGCAGTTGTTTCTAATTTATTTTTATTTTTATGCATAGTTATCATCACTTTGAGGACCTATCTTATATCCCTTCCCTAAGTGTGTAAATTCTTATGTTAAATATTTCTTGAGTTCTCTTCCAAACTTGTGGTCCTGATTCTCTACAATTTTCACCTTGCTTAATGTATTGATCCAATTCCCATGGTTTGAATTTCTTATGTGGAATCTTGCATAGTTAGGAGCCAACTCCTCACACACATATGGCCCTACCATCAAGTGTGTGATATTTCATGTGATGTTTGGCATGGGTTTTTTTACTCTTTCAAGTATGGTCCTAAATTCTAATTAATGCTTGACTAGCCAACTTGTGGCTACGTTGGCTATAAAAAAGCTTGGGTGGATGTAGAGAGTAACCAGTTAGAGAGAGAAAGATAGAAGAAGATCAAAATGGATTATAAAATAAGGGAGTTTGAAAATGTGAGATAAGGCTATGATTTTGTATACTTTTTTGTCTTAAGGTTGCAACCCAGAAAGTCTTAGAGTTAGGCATGTTGAGGTTATTCATTATGCAAAGTTAAATAATAAAACCTAAAATATGTTGCATCTAACCTCATGTTCTTTGTGGATTCATTTGGTTTGTGTATAGCTTCTAGGTGTGTAACTCCTAATAGGGGTAGAAGGTTGCAATTTAGTTTATTTTTCGTGTTGTTGTAGGTCTCTACTTGCATCCTCCTTCTATCAAATACTGATTAAATAAGTTAGATAGTGAAAATAAATTTTATAATTGATTTCTAAATATGTTATATTATATTATATATTTTAATATTATATTAACTTATTAAATTTAGTAAACTTATTCAACCTAAGTCTATAAAGTTGCACTTTCATTTTAAATCATTAATGAATTTTAACATATCCAACTTTTCATTTTTAAATTAGTGTTATGTGATTACTTATGTTATGCAAATTGTTAGGGGGTCTATGTGGCTATTTGTTGGAGGCTACAAAAGAAGTGTTATGGGAAATCTTGTTATTGACACATTAAAGAAGAACTTTGATGAATCCATTGTAGAGTATAAAGGTGTTATGTGAGTAACATAGTCTTAAATATTGTATACTTTTATAGATAAATTTTAATAGATAAAAATGATTGGACAATTTTTTCATAACTGACAGACACACATATAGTAAAAAAATTTCAATAGAAATAATTGTGAAATGTAGTTATACAATTTTTGAGGTTGATTAACTTTCAATTGATACTCACCATTATATCCACTACATGTTGCAAGCTTCTATTTTGTTGTTCAAATACCTCCAAATTGAAACCCATAATTTCTCTCTGCAAAATCATTCATGTCGATCCCCCAACTACTAGATAGGTATAATGGATTGTTTGTCCATTCATTCAAGCTTTACTTTGTTTAGAATATTGAACAAATAATTTTAGTTTAGTCATATTAGTTTTGAATCCTTGATAAATAAAATCTATATAGTTAAAATTAAAATTTTAAAATATATAAATATACAATTAAAATTTGTATTTTTTAAAAAAAATTGTAGAGTACAATAATAAATTTATAATTATTAATTTAATTGTTAACTATTTTGTATGATAATACTTAAACTAAAATTTATAATACTTATTTTTTCATAATATAGATTTTATTTGTATTAAAGTTAAAATTTGTGGATTCTTATTTTTACTTTAACCAATATATTTATAATTACTTAACTATTTAGTATATTAGAATTAATTTAATTTTTAAAAATATTATAAAGATATACTATTATAACAAACTAATATTTTTTTATTTTAATTCTAATTTATAATTACTATACAAATACATGCCACTAGTGGCACTTGTTGAGATTAGTTTCCAAATTATTTGCATCATTTATTCGAGTTCATTAGTGACTAAGTCTATTTACTTCTACCAATTGAAATTAGTTATTTTAATTAGTACAAATGTTGTAATAATTTTCCCCATGGAGCATATTGTGCATATTTATAATATTAGGATACAACATTATAGTATAATACAATATTGTGATCTATATGTAATTTAACTAATTCTTACTATATAAAATATAATATTATAATTTATATAATAGTTTATTATACAAAGTATTAATGATGAAATATAACTAAAAATTCAACACCAAACTACAATTAATATTACTAATTAATAAAAATAAAATATATTTATTTAAATTTAGAATTATTATTTAAAGGATCACATAAATACTTTTATAATTATTATTAAGTTCTTACCTTTAAAATTTTCAATATCTACTTTAATTTTATAAAAATTTCATAATAATTAATAACTTAACATTGTTTCCCCGACTATGATGGGTTTGCCCCTGTCTTCTCCTAGGAATTTTGGGACATTGTTCACATTGTTTTGGAATTTTTTAGAATGGGAAACTACTAAAGGAACTCATCAAACCTTCATTATTCTCATTCCTAAGACTAAGGACCCCCAAAGGATGGAAGACTTCAGACCCATTAGCCTTTGTAATACTATCTAAAACATCCTTGCTAAAGTTATGGTGAATCAACTAAAGCCCCTCCTAGAAAAATTCATTAGTCCTTATCAGAATGGCTTTATGCTTGGAAGATATATTCTTGATGCGGTCATAACTACACATGAGCTGATACACTCGATGGAAAAATCCAGAAACCTAGGCATGGCCCTTAAATTTGATATTTCTAAACCCTATGATAAGGTTGGCCATGACTTCTTGTTTTCCATTCTTGCCAAACTTAGATTTAATGAGAGGGTTCCAAGAATTATTAAGAATGTTGTGACTTGTATTACCTTCTCAATGATTGTTAATGGTGCCCCAAGTAACTTCTTTTCTTCCTCTCAATTTCATCATCATGGTAATCCCCTATCCCCTTATCTCTTTACTATTGTGGTAGAAGTATTAATAAAAAATTTAGTCTCTTTATCTAACTCTAGAAAAATTAAGGGCATCAAGCCTACTTCTTGGTGCCTCCCCCAAGTCTTACAATGGTTTGTGGGTGATACTTTTTTTTTTGGTGTCTCCTCCATCCATGAAGCTAGAGAATGGAAAGACAAATTGAATACGTATGCTCTAGTCTTTGGCCAATGCATAAACTACCATAAAAGAACAATTTTTTTTTAATGCTTGTACCAGTTTGTGGGAAAAGATTACTAATATTCTTGGATGCTAGGAGGTGACCCTCCCTAACACCTATCTTAGTCTACGACTCACTATTAAAGAGATTCTAGACCATTTTTGGAATGGTCTTGTGGAATGTCTACAAAGAAAACTAAAAGGCTAGAAAGGGAAAATATTGAGTAATGTTGGGAAACTCCAACTCCTCTTAGACTTCTAGTAAGGAATCCTGGTGTATTTCCTATCTATTTTTAAACTTCTAGGTAGATTTAAAGATATCATTAGGAAAATTTAGCATAATTTTCTATGGTCAAGAACTGAAGAAAAGGAAAGAATACACTTAGTTAGCTTGGACAAAGTTTACAAACCCAAAGCTCATGAAATATTGAATCTAAAAATAATTGGACACTTGAATAAAGGTCTATTAACCAAAATTGGATAGAAGTTGGTTCATTCCTAGTGTAGCTAGAGTAACATCATAATGGCTAAGTACTTTGGGGGATTGTCTTTCCATCAATTTATAGATGCATAGGCTCTCCAAGGCTCTAAGATTTGGAATAACATTATGAACACCCAAAAGATCCTATGAAAGGGGAGTCATTGGATCATGGGGAATTGTAATTCAATAGACTTCTAGGAATATTAGTGGATCCACGAGGACTCCCTCAAGAAAACTAAGTTTTCCCCTTTGCATGAGATGTTCACTCGAATGTATGATCCTCAAACTCATGAATTTATCACACCTGATAGACAATGGATCACATTCCAAAATCTTGAGCCAAGGGATTCAAGTTTAGCTCAAGAACTGCAGGATCCCTTTCACTCCTATAGGATTCCCCTCATCCTAGTTAAGGATTCCTTGGTGTGGAAACTCACACGCTAAGGTGATTTTAGTGTCAAGTTTACTTTTATTAGAGGGCTCACAAGGGAAGGGGCATAGGCTGATTGATGAAAAGCTTGGCACCCTTGGATAAAATAAACATCTTTTGGTGGTTAGCTCTACATGGGTCGATCCTCACTATTGAAAATCTCTAGCAGCATGGTTGCCAAGTTACCAACTATTGCATTTTATGTATTGAATATGTTGAATTTATTCCATACTTTCTCATCTACTATCCTTTTGCTATGGACATTTGGAGGGAGGTTCTTTCTTTATGGGTGTTCAAGTTGTATATGGATAATGAGTTGAAGTAATTTTTTGACTAGAAGGGCCCAACTACCCACCCTTTTCTTAGAAACCTTTGGTCGATTCTCCCTCCTTATGTCTCATGGAAAATATAGAAGGATAGGAATAGTAGGATTTTAAGAGAGCAAGCCACAACTAGCTTGGAGGTGGTGCAACGAGTCATCAAACTCCTAAAGGAATACAACGAGATCTGGCATTGAAACCACCCCCCATCCCCCTAGTGAAATAGTGTGGTGGATGGCCTTACCAAAGCTAGCCATAGTGTTACATGGTTAGAAAAATGGGATGACATTAATTTATTGCCATCATCAACTTAAGTTGCAATGAAAAGGGAGCATACCTTCAATAATGACACATGAACTTTCAAATTAGGTGGTAGGTATCCTTTTTTTAATGTGATCACAAGAACGTGGCACTCAGTAAAGGGTTTTTTGGCATGTTCGGATGTTGATTAACATTTATGTTCCATCTACCATGAACATTGACAACTGTAGTAAAAGGACATAGAGGAGGGATTAGGAGAGATTTAAAGAGTGATCTTGTAATGATCATAAAGAAAGGTTGGTTAATTCTCACAATTGGTATAGCTAGTGACAATCATTTGTAGATGGAAAGGAACTATCCACATATACTATGTTGGGAGATTTTCAGTTTTTTGGGAAATATTGTAGATTCATGATGATTATGTAATGCATTTTCATTTTCTCCATTATGGCTTGTCATTTTATATTTTACAACTCCAAAACCTTGTGCAAGGTTACGTCTTTTAAGGAGTTAGTTGTGGATCTAGGTGACAATATGGTCAATAGTGACTATATTGAACTAGTGGGTGTGGAGGAGTGTATTAGTAGAAGTGAAGCTGTAATGGTCTACCTACAATAGGTGGACCTTTTACCTTATATGGAGGGAATGGTTAAACATAATGAGGTCATCTTGATGTAGTTATATCAAACTTGGAAGGATAGAAAAGTTATAGTTAATGGCATGAGCTTTGAAATGTATGAAGAAAACATTGTGAGAGCTAGGGATTTTCTATTGGATGACAAGAAATGAAGGATGCAAGCTAAGGTCAATGAGGAGTCAAGTTTGCAAAAATTATTCAAATCCAAGGAGGAACCAATGAGATTTCATGATGGGTTTGCATAGGCTACCCTTCCTAAGCCATAGGATACCATTATTATCAAATACATTATGTTGGAGGATTGTTGTCAGGTACTATATTATTGCCATTTTCATATCACGAATCAATTCAAAAATCTAGACCATATCTCCATTTTGTTTTTGTTACTACATTTACTGGAGGATACCATCTTTAAGGCTAGAAGGAAACATGAGGAGGGGAAACTCTTCTACGTTATCTACTAGGGCTAAATGAATAAAATTTTGATCCAACACCCAACTTAGAATCCCCCTCTCCTGATTAACCCCCTAGCCCATATCACGCCTCAGATCTCCATAGACCCCAGCCCTAGCTCCACTCTTAAGAGGCCCAAGAAAGGTCATGCCATTGAGGTCAAAATTAACCTTAAGGTTAAAGTTAACATTATTTATTCAGATTCAAATACCAAGAAGGGAAAGTAGTTTGTTAGGAGAACAAACAAGCATCTCCAGATGGAGAAATTTAAGACCCCTAAAGTATGTTCATCCAACTTAGAATTCTTTGATGGTGAGGAGAAACCTACTAAAAATAAAATACTCCACCATGACATTAAACCTAACCCCAACTCTACCAGCCCATCCCATGTATCTAATACCTTAGAAGCTAGCCAAACTCATAGTGGGCGAAAGACATTACTTCTCCTAGCAAGGTTAATCCCAAGGTTACTAGAAAGAAATACATACATAACCGCACCAAGATGTGGTTGGAGAGGCTAGAGAAGGCTATGAGGGACCTGGTGGTTAACCATACCACTATCTATTATTGGTTTGAAACCTTGATTAAGTTCCCCATTGAGGTTATGCACTTTGCATCTACAACTCTCTACTTCCTTAGGCTAACAATGAGGAATAGGACATGGGAAGGACTACTGAGACAACTTGATCCATATATAGGTTCTTGGCAAAGGATTGGCTTAAAATCATCTTGGACAAACTAGTGAAAGTAGAGGAGGAGGATGCAATGGGGGAAGTTCTTGAGAAGAAAAATAATGGTAACCAAGAGAAGGAAGAGGGCATCTAGGTAGGTTTCTATTTTTTATTTTCTACTTTTATGATTATGTCTCTAAACTTTACACCCCATGGGGATTTTTGGACTATGTCAATTAAGTGGACTAATATCAGTAATGTCTTTAAATGTTGTTCATTTATTATTTGGTTTCTAATGCATAGTAGTTTAAGGACTATTGTTAATTTAAAATTTGATGTATTTGATGTTTGAAGTTGGTATAGGTTAGACAACTGGGAAGTAACCTTTGGTTGAATTCTTAGACTTCTTGTACTCTGGGGTTGACCTTTGTCTTTGTGGCTGCTATCAACTACTTCAATAAAATAAAATAACAGGTAAAAAAGTAATTCATTTAACATATTTAATACATATAAGAATAATTACAGCATTTTAAATTTTTAAATAAAATTGAAACTATAAATAATTATAATAAAAGGAAAACACTTGATTAAACAACGATAGTTTTTTATCATATACATCATATCCTCATGATGAAAAATATGCCAAAATTTCTATAAAAATTCACATTTGTTCCTATTTTATCACTTATATTATGTCCACAAATATTTTTGTATGTCTTGTACAAGAAATATTATAGTTCCTTCTCTAATTTTATTTTTCTCAGAAATTCATTTATACCTAAAGTATACAAGAAATTATTATTAATATTTATTAGATGACTTATGCTCTAAGTATAATTATTTATTCCCAACTATCAATTTTACTAAACCATACAACATTCACTCTAAATAGACATACACATTGAAAATCATACTAATATATTCCTTTCTCAATCATAGAATTCTGAATAGATGTGGACCTAGAAAATCATACTAAGAATCCCTATCTCATTCTTAGAATTTATTTTATAAATAAAAATATAGATTAATATATTTTAATATTAAATTTTACCATATCTAATCTAGATTACTTTAGATGCATAAAAAAACTATTTATTCAAGTTAATAATTATCTTTACTTAATACACTATTTAATATGAAATGATGAATAAAATATAGATTAAATTTTACAATCTTGTAATCATTTTTGTACCATATTTCTATGTATAAAGGAGTTAGAAAAAAAGTACAAACTTAATCTCTAGAAAAGATAAGCATGATTGGTTGATTGTTCTATTTTGATATTTGATATGATTTTATATGTTAGTAAGAATAAATCATGTAAGAATTAGTTAAAATATTCAAAACTAAATAAATTATAGTGTAAAAATTTGATTAAAAATAACAATAATAAAAAAAATTATGGATCTAAAACTAACATGTTGTGAAAAAACTTACCCATAGTAGGACAACTCTAAAAATCATAAGCAAAATGAATTGATGAATATATTTGACAAATAAAGCTTTTATTATGAACTTATTTCCTTAAAGCCTAATAAAAGGTTATTGTGTATTTTATGCCTTCATTCATGAAGGAAAACATAAATTTAATGATGGATCCTAAACTTGATTTATTCAAAGCTTCATACCAAATATTTCTTCAACTAGCTTGAATATGTCTAATTGAAAGCTCTCAATTGAAATTATACGAGTTTTCACATTCCAAAATAGTCAAATACAAACAAAAAATGAGGTGTGAGGTAGGTTAGAGTTGGTGTATATTGTAATGCCTATCCCTAGTTGACTTTTCTAATTGTATTGTTGGGTTCTTTTAGGCTTGTTTTACCTTTATGTTTATGATTATCGGTACTTGGTTGCCTAATTTGATTACATGTTATTTCATACTCAGTTGATTTATGTGATGAGCTACTTGAGTTATTCAGTTATTTCATATGTTCATGATTATTTCAATGATGATATATATATATACATATGCACATACATACGTACATACATTCATACATACACACATACATACATACATACATACGTGTGTGTGCATGTGTGTGTGTGTGTTCATGTAGTGACTTTCAATTATTTAATGATGTTAGATGAATTATTTTTATGTAGTTCCTATGGATACTTACCCCATACTTATATATGTATGGTGTGCATGTATATTTTCTAAAAGTTACATTTGATTTTTTTGATGTGGTTGAGGAAGGAAATTGTAGTCACCTTGTGATGCCCTGCCAAGGGACCCAAAAGAAATAACCTAATTTTCTACTAAGTTTGCCAAAAAATTATTATTATTATTTTTAGACTGCAGGAGTGATAACATCATACACCTCAAACACATAGTAGCGGAAGCAATAACATACATTCAACTAAAGCATACATAACAGGTTACATTCCTTAAGGATCCCTAGATGTTGAGTCACACTTAAATTTAAATGAAACTGAGTCTAACAACCACCACAACCATATAAATTATAGAAAGTCCAAAGTTGATAATACTCACTTTTTCTAAATGCATCTTAGCAAATCAATTCAGAATGCTCAATCATCTACTAAACATGTCACATGGTATGAATGACTCAAAAGGATATAAAAATGCAAAGATAATGATTCATCAACATTATTAAATCCATGATACAAGTACATTCAAGTAAATGAAACTAATAACATACATGTATGATACATCCATTCATCACTAAGGATATAGCAAGCATCATAAAAGATAACCATCTATCATAATACACATTTAATCTAACTGCGCGGTTCCTCCCAACTGTCAATAGCATCATTAGACCATCATTGGCCCTAGCCATCTCTACACACATAACATTTCAAATCACCAAAGAGATCATCGGTATTAACATAGTAGGAATTTCACTCCTAAAACATACTACATCATATGTAGAAAGAAATCTAACACGCTACAACATATGCATAAGAAATCTAATCATGCAAAATAAACCATAAGATGTTTCTATAAGTAAATAGCATTGTCTATCACTTGCTAATCATCAATATAAAGAATTATGTTAGCAAATAACATCCAACATAAGATATAACATCCGTCATAATGACCCAAGAACAGAAGGAAGGTAAATGCCAACAAAGAATGTGCTGGAGGAGATAGACTCAAGTTGAAATCCACATGTATAGAGTACATCATCCAAAAATTGCCAATCATCATCAATGAAAGTAAATGACCATAATAAACACATTCAACAATAAATACACCACTAGAGGTACACATAAACTCTACAGAGGAGACTTAGGCTACATTCTAGAGAGTGTCATCACATGGCTGCTTGAGTTACCCTAGACTAGTCCCTCAATAGACCCTAGACCCTCAAGCATTGAGTTACCCTGGACTGGTTACTCTAAACCCTAGACCATCAACATGGCACATGTGGAACTAGAAAGCCCTCTCATGAAGATGAGGAAATCATCCCATTCTCATCCTTAGTCTATACAAGCACTCAAGGTATGGGTGGGTCAAATATCCCTAACTTATGTTTTTAGTGTGTTTCCCTAAAATTATTAATTACTAGATTATCACTTATTACATCACTTGTAATAGGTTACCCTGGTACTGACCACTTTGGGCCTCAGACCCTTACTACAAGGCACTCCCAAAGACATGTACCTAGACAACCTCTCTTAATAACATAAATCACAGTTGTGTCCCATACCACAACATACACAATAATCAAATTCGGTTCCTTAATAGGTAACCTAAAAATAAGTTGGTACTTCCACCTAGGTACACATAAATGCTCCACAAAATAAACCTCATAAGTATAATGTTTTCAATTGAATCACAGGACATATCATGACATCCAATCATATAAATAGTATGAAAGAAATCCCACACAACCTCTGGAGTATACTCATGAAATAACAAATCAAAGAATCATATAAAAATGCCTTAGTCCTATACAAGTGACTAGAAAGCATTAAAGATAATCCCCAATATTCACATCAATTCTGTACAAGCAATTGGAAAGTATCTCAAAATAATATTGATCAAAGATTCCAACAAGATCAATTTGAACATGATACAATATGACATCATCAAGATCAACTAACAGAGCAGCTTCCTAGTTGGGTTAAGATTTAGAATCATATCATTGAGATAATGTGAGGTTTTGTTTTCATTTCCAATGAAGGTTTCCAAGTAGACAAGAATCATCAATTACCCCTATAACTTACCCCACTTTTATACTTAATTATAAGGTTGAATTTCCCATTGATTTAAGATCATTATCTAAACATATTCCATGAGTATTTTAATTATTATTAAAATTATTGATTGTTGACTTACTGTTGCTATAAATAAGTATTTACTTATTACACTTACTTAAGTTTGACTTAGGTTAATGCATTATTTAATTATTTTTCATTATTTTATTATTATTTTTAGGTGAGACACTTAGGAGTTTTTGAACTCTCATTGAGATATGCAACTCTAATTAGGCACATGGTGTCTACAACACAGGAGTATGCATCATTCATTGAGTTGTTATGATGACAACACAATTTTCCGCAGTCCTCATTTAGCACATGTTGTCTACTCCACTAATTTGCATGCTACACCATTGTAGGCTTATCCCCACATCATTGCACTTAATCTCGTGCTTAATGGAGGATAATCCATATCTGGTGGACATGTGCCTAGTTGTATGACCTATCATGGTGTTGACTTCTATGCATTCTAGAAGCTCTCCTGAGGCCTTTATATTTAGGCACTCCTAGAGTACTCTTGTATCCAATTATTGAATGAATATCATCATTTTGATCATACTCTTGCTATTTTGGTCTACTATGTGCTTGTGTTGAGTTCTTTAGTTCTTGGGTGAATTTTGGCCTAAGCCAAATTCTTACATGGTATCAGAGCCAAGGAGGATTCTCATCACATAGCCATTTGAGACTATTCATGCTTCAGCACCTCGATTCCAGAGGATCCGCAAAAATTCGGAGCATCTAGAGCCAGATCTAACCTCTCCATTGCATCCAAAGCATCAATTCAGTGAAGACTGACTATAAATGCGGCTATATTTGGTGAAAGTTGATCGCGAGGGAAATTTTTTTTGCAAACCAGCACTTGAAGGCCCCGATTTGCAATTGGGTATGATCTAATCAATTTGATTATTTAATTTTATTTTTAGATCTATTTCTTTGTATTTTTTGAATCTAAATATTTTTGGATATTTTTCATTAGTTAGGTAGAGAAAAAAATTTCCGAACTAGGTAGTGACACCCCGGCTCAGCCCTCTATATTTTGGTGGATATATATTATTTTGCAGGGTTTATTCATATTAAATCGAGGGGCTAATTACAAGCAGCCCAACCACCTACAAATCTTGCAAATATTCCTCTTAAATTTTGAGTCTACAAATTGGCATGTCCAAAATTTCTGGCGAGAAACCACTAGTGACAGTATTTCACAATTTGACCACCGCCCAACTTGCCTTCAGATGAGATGCTGCAGAGGTTTGAATTTACATAGCACATATTGCGCTTCCCCACCAAATGTGGGACTAATCCCCACATTCCAACGTTAGTTTCTGTAGTTCTAGCATTGGAACTCTCAACTTTGGTGACTGTTAAAACAATTTCCAACAACCTACGACATTAACAGCCTACCCACTGCAATAGCGACACACAGCACAAAATAATCAATCCGCGACTATGCCACGCGACGAGGATTGACTCGCCCACCTGTTTCGCCACATGACGATAACTAATTTTCTCGAGCAACAATAGCATAGCAGTCCACATCAGCACCTCCATCCCACGTGGCATTCATGTTAGCAAGACATGACATCATTATCTGTATGATCCGTACATGATGATGTCATCATGATTTCATGCTGACATCCTTGGAGCCCAAGTTATCGTTGACATCATCATTCTACAAGTCTAAAATTGACACCCATCTAGACATCATCATAGGTTGAATTATAACTGTTGTGACAGTCATATGACCATCAAATTTAACCCCTTCTTTTGCTGGTGCAACCCCTCACAAAATTGATTTTTGTTTTGGTAGTCTGACTTCAAGAGGCCATAACTTGCACATCCACACTCCAAATCAGGTGCAATTTTTTTTGAAATTGGGTAAAATTTTCTAAGTGTTTCAGTGGTGTAGCTATTTTTTGGTTTTGGTGCACGGATTGTTCAAAATTTGCATTTTTTGGTGACTGTACCTAGATAATCCTACATTTTACAACTTCAAATGCTCCGTATGGGCACATCTAGAGTTGAAAACAAGTTTCTTTTTTTTGAAAGTGCATATTTTTTCATCTACTTTCCATATTGGGCATCAGATTATAGTGTTGTGTGAACAAAATTGTCACTTTCAACATTTGGCCTTTCTTTGCTTTGTAATGCTTCAGAATTGTAGCACATTGTAAAGTTTCAATTTTGTACTCTATTAAGACGTTGTTACAAGAAAAATTAGCAGTCCACGAAGGCCTACATTGGCAAGTGGCCCATTGTAAACACACTACTGATAAAGTTCCCTAAGCATCTATTTTGGGCGGGTTTCTTGATTTAGTGAAAAGGGGGGGTATTCTTGGTGTTGTGTTCTCTTTTTTCTGCAATTTTCTTTCATTTTCTACTTTATGGGAAACTTTAAGTTTCCTAAATTAACTCCTCATAACTATGCTTCATGGTCAATCAAAATGTTGTATCACCTAATGCATAATGGAGTTTCACAATATGTAGATGGTACTCTTCCTAAACCAATAGGTAGTAATGTATCAGCAAGTGAAATTTCTAATTGGGTAGCCATGGATAGAAAAGCCCTAGGTGATATACGTTTGGGGGTAGATGATAAAATCATGTATCAAATTAAGAAATGTACTACATCCAAGGAAGCTTGGGATACCCTCGAAAGCCTTTATGGTAAAGTGTCTGAAGAGGATGTGTTCAAGATTGAAGATGAGCTAGTTTCCTTAGATCCTCAGTCATATGACTCAATACAAGACTTCATCATTAAGGTGAATGAATTAAGGACAAAACTTACTGATTGTGGGAGTTCTATCAAACATGACAGACTAATCTATCTCATTCATAACAAGCTGCCATCCGAATATTCCACATTTGTATCCTCTTTTAACACCTCAAAGACTACCTTAGGGTCTGCCTACAAGAAAGTCACTTTTGATGAATATGCTAAACTGTTGGATGATGAAGAAAAGAAGTTGAAAAAAATGGGGATTCTTAAATCACCTCAGTCCAAAGCATTGGTGGCCAATGAGGGTTCTCAACATTTAGCTGGACAATCTTCAAATAAAGGAAAGGGTAAGAAGAAATGGAAGAACAAATCAGAGGATGCAAAAAAGAAAACACCTCAATCAAATCAACAAAGCAAGTCCTCGAATTCCAACAATAAAGGGGACAACAATAAGGAGAAGAAGAAGTGTGCTTATTGCAAGAAATCGGGTCATGAAGAGCATGAGTGTTATATCAAAAAGATTGATGAGTTAACTAATATCATGAGGAAACATAATGTTCCATTGCCTAATGAGGAGAAGGGATCTTCTTTAGATTCAAAGGGAAAAGGGCAAGCATGCATGGCTAATGAAAAATCTTCAAAAGAATGGATATTTGATTCAGGTGCCTCATATCATATGGGTTCTTCAAAAGAGAATTTTTCTACACTGGATCACTCAAAGGTACCACACATCTTCATGGGGAATGATAGAAAAATGGAAGTTGAAGGAAAAGGAAATGTGGAAATGGAAAATGGAGAGTTTCAAGAGGTTCTCTATGTTCCAAACCTAAGTTTGAATCTCCTATCAATCTACCAAATTACTCACCTCGGAGACAAACATAGAGTTGAGTTTCTTCCAGACTCAGTTCAAGTGCACAGTCTTAGAGATAATTCCTTGCTTGTAGTGGGGAAAGTGAATGATCACAAGAGGTTGTACTCTTTCTCATATTTTGTACGCAAGACTCCTTCAAAGGCCTTGTTAACACAATCAAATTCAAACATGCAATTATGGCATGAGCGGTATGGTCATCTTGACTATCGCTATCTTCAGTAACTTTGCACAAACCAAATGGTGAAAGGTCTACCTAAAATCAACTTTTCTAAGGGTAAATGTTCATTACATTCAATGGATATGCATCCAGAGGGGAAGTTACAAAGAGGGAAGTCTTCTAGAGCAACAAGTGTTCTTCAAATGGTTCACATGGTATTAGCAAGTCCTTTTGCATTCAACCAGGGTCACTACATACTTACCTTAGTTGATGACTTTTCAAGGTTCACTTGGGTCTACTTCTGCATAGTAAGGGTGAAGTTTTGGATGTATTTCTAGACTTCAAGGCTCATGTAGAATGGAAATCCAGAAAGGCCATCAAAGTACTCCTCATGGACAATGGTAACATGGATGTGAATAGAAGACTTAAAGATTTTTGCAAACATGAGGGCATTGATCTTTAGACTCCTTTAGCATTTAGTCCGCATAAGATAGATGTTGCAACATTGAGGATCCAAACTCTTGAGTCTATGGCAAGTTGCATGATTCATGCTAAGTATCTAGATCCATCATTAGAAGTTGAAGCAATTTCCAATGCCACTCACATTCTTAATCATTCTCCTCATCCAGCCTTAGATGGAAAGACACCTTTTGAGGCATGGAGTGGTAGAAAACCTATTGTGACACACTTTAGAGTCTTTGGTTGTCCTACATGGGCAAAGAGATCTTCTAGGAGTCACAAGGCACAAACACCTCGGCCTTGTACTTTCATTGGTTATGAAGATGGTGTGAAGGCATATAGACTTCTCGATCTTGAGACACATCAAATGTTTGTGGAGAAGGATGTACATTTTGAGGAAAGTTCTCCAAGCTTGTCCTCTACTCCTCTTCGCACATCATACAGTATGGATACTAATAGTGATACCAGTGATAGTGCTTCAACAGCTTCAGATACATGGAGTTCTGTTGACAGATATAGTGAGAGGTCACTTCAACAGTTCAGTCCACATGCATACATTGCCATAGTGATAGGTCTAGAACAACAGGCTACATCTAGTCTTCCAGATATAAGTTCAGTGACATATTTGGGGGATAGTATTGATGATTTTCCTCTTCTTCTTGATGCAAAAATACCTTCTTCAGTTGTCATGAGTGTTCCATATGACTCTCTTGTTCATCCTCTACATGATCAATCATCATAGGTTGAAGTGATTGTGGATACTTATGATCAATAGTTGCAGCAAGGTTCTTCATCAGTTGCAGAGACAAATAGTTCTTTGGGATAGGTTCTTCAGCTAGATGAGCCAATTTTAGAGACATCACTTATCCATGGGATTCTTTCCATGCACAGCGGAAGCATCTCATTTGTACCTTTGGCATTGTTTCTTCCTAAGGGGAGGAACATCATTCTGCAGTCTTGGATCAACTTCTTCATTGGACCAGTCACTGTTCGAAATTCTTCTTTGGGGGGGGAGCCCATCCTATCTCTCTTCCTCTTCTCATCATTCTCTTATGTATATATTGAATGTATGTCGTAATGGGGGGGTCCTGATTACTTCATCCATCAATGCATCCTTCTTTATCTCTCTTTTTGGGGGAGGATTTTTCCCATGAGGTTTTCCCTCTTACCCCGCTTTATGGTAGATAGCATATCATTATGTACATGGGTACCTAACATGGCCTAGTAGCTGGGACCCATATTGCATTTGATCCTAGCATTCGTAAGCTTAAGGGCATTCTCCTAACTTGCACTTAAAGTGGGGTGTTGGTGTAAATAAGTATTTACTTATTACACTTAAGTTTTACTTAGGTTAATGCATTATTTAATTATTTTGCATTATTTTATTATCATTATTAGGTGAGACACTTAGGAGTTTGTGAACTCTCATTGAGTTATGGAAATCTAATTAGGCACATGTTGTCTACAACATAGGAGTATGCATCATTCACTGAGTTGTTATGATGACAACATAGTTTTCCGCACTCCTCATTTAGCACATGTTGTCTACTCCACTGATTTGTGTGCTACACCATTATAGGCTTATCCCCACATCATTGCACTTAATCTTGTGCTTAATGGAGGATAATCCATATCTGGTGGACATGTGCCTAGTTGTATGACATATCATGGTGCTGACTTCTATGCATTCTAGAAGCTCTCTTGAGGCCTTTATATTTAGGCTCTCCTAGTGTACTCTCGTATCCAATTATTGAATGAATATCTTCATTTTGATCATACTCTGTCTATTTTGGTCTAATGTGTGCTTGTGTTGAGTTCTTTAGTTCTTGGGTGAATTCTAGCCTAAGCCAAATTCTTACACTTACAATTATGGATTATCTACGAACTTATTAAAATCAAAATTACAATGGTTTAATTAATTAAAGACTTATATTAAACCACTTCCTTTACTAATTAATCTTGATTAAATCCCATTAATCAAATTAATTAATAATACAGATTCAAATCATGATCTATTACTCTTGATCATTTTAATAATAATTTAATTAGAACTTAATTAAGTATTAATAAAATTTAAGTCACTCAATTGGACCATTAATAATAATTGTTTAAAATCTAAGTTGTTACTAGACAACTATTCATTTAACATAATCTCTAGCAATCCTTTAATATTTAATATATATTAAATATCATTATTTAGTATATATTAAATATCATTAACCAACATATAATAAAGTTTACATTATATATAGAACTTCATAAAAGCTAAATTACTATAACTTTAAAACTTTATAATAAAAATAATACTTAAAATAAGTTACCTTAAAAGTATTAAACAAACTTATATTAAATTAAATTTTAATATAATCAAAACCTTTTAATAACATGCCATTTATCAAACTGTATCTGCAAATTTCATTTAATTGTAGATGTTAAACCTACGTATCCAGCCTACTGTCACAGTGTGATACTCATGCGGTGACAGGGGTGGGGCAAAGTGATGGAAATGGTTAAAGAGTATAGTCAAGATTAGAGATCACTAGGTGAGGGAGAATTTGAAAGAGGCTTTAAAATTTGCAAAGCTTATATTTTCAAAACCTCCTTCCGATTGGACACGATCTGATGATTGTTTTCTGGATTTAAAAAATCAAAGTAAAGACACACTTAAGAAACCATACAGATGATAGCTCTAAATTTGACCTAGTCTGTAAAGGTTGCCTGGTCATATGAAAGGACAAGAGAGCAAGACCAGTCTTGGAAATTTTAGACCACACCAATTTAGACAACCCGAGTCTGAGATATTTATTAAGGAAACTTTTTACAATGATATTTCATTTGTCACCATTTGTTTATTTTTAGGTTGTGGGAAAAAAGTTAGTTTTTCCTTATTATTAATACATTAAAAGAGCACTAAGTTAAGCATAGAAAAACCTACATATTCAAATTCCAAAATTTTAAAGCAATTCAAATGCCTAATCTTTTTTTTTTTGATGAATAGTCCTTTTCAATTAATAAAATTTACTAAGATTACAATTCACAAAAAAGGGGCCAGGGGATACAAGATCACCCCACAAATGAGTTTAGATGATCGAAGCTGAAAAACAACATGGCCTTAGCCAGAAACTATTACCTATTCATCAAAAAAACTTTTAAGCTGCCAAATGCCTAATCTTGTGAATCATTAAAATCAATATGCAACCCATTGTTTTGATTTAGATGAGGACAATGATGAGGTTCAAAAAATTCACATGACCGAGGACCGATTGAGAGTTGGAAATAGTAATAATTAGATAATAAAGTGTCCTTGATAGCAAAATTGGTCAAATACATTGATGGGCTCATTTATATCAAGTGATGGGGAGAGAATAAGTCTAAGCATAGAGTTTAACAACGTGCTTGCGGCTGCTGTAGCGGTGGGGTCTAATGTAAACTCTACATAGGCTACTTGCAGAGTTAGAACATCTGAGGAGCATTTTGGAGGAAGTTTCTCCTTCAAGAAGAGCTCTTTTGCTTGGCATTGGAGAGGAGGAACCCACCATGACCAGAAGCGATGAGGGAGATCAAACAGAGAGGACCATATTTTCATCACTCCACCGATAGGTCAAGACTCCTTCGATATACATAAGTGAATAATCAATGGATACAAAAGACACTACTAAGTTCATATCTCTCAGAACCAAGTCTGATGCATCATCTTCTCATAGCCATTTTGATATATATTTAGAAGCTCAAGTCATTGGAGAAACAATCCTAGAAAATCAATTAGAATTTTTTCCTAACCTAAGATATTTGCAAGATCAACCACTCGTAGAGAGATAATCAATGCTAAATACCACCTCCAAAAATACACAGAGCTCTATACATAAACAGAATTGATGACATCCCTAAAGTCAGCTCAGGGTAAGCAAAGAGACTTAGATCCTATGCAGGCATATTGAGGCTGAAGGGAATCTTGCGGAAGTGGACCTAACCATTATGACAACAATGGAATTCACGATGATAAGGAGGTATCATTTACGCTTGGTCTAGTATGATGAAGCAACAAAAATCAGATATACACCCTTATCTCGTAGGATTCCTTGACTCTCCAAACATCTAGGATGTGTGGCAATTTTGGTGCGCAACATTTCACCAACAAATGTTTACATCTTCTATCGATAGGGAAGCCTCTTTAGATGTTTTACTGATGATTAGTTTTGTCTTGCTCAAACATCTGAACATATATTTTTATAGTATTCAAGTTTTATGTCTTCTTACTTAGCTTGATACTTCTTAAGACATACATATCTGCAACTTAACAGGTAGCTTTTTTTTTTTTCCATTTCAATTTTCTATGATTTGATTTGTCAATTTTAGATATTATATTTTGACATGTTTGAATCGCTCTTGTGATCATAATGCAGATTGATTATGAATGGAGCATACACTTTAAAATACTCTAATAGTCATTTAGTAGACATGATTAAAACCAGAAGAAATAGAGCGTAACAAAGTATGCGCAATTCCAAATGGCTCAATCAAGATAAAATTTGCATTTTCATTACAACATGAGCATGAACAGAAAGATTTGTGAAAGAAGGAAGTATTGGATTTCATACTCGGAGTGGCTTTCAAGAGAAATTTGGGATCAATCTTATGAATGGCTTGTGCACTGACTGAGTGTATCCCTTGAGCAATGAGATACTCTAAATCTGCCTTCAACCGATCCCCCCCTTCTTCCTCTAACATTCGCAGCTCATCCAAGAACCGAACCGACCCCCATCTACTTAGGTTCTTGTAGAAGCATATGAGGATGTCCATATACACTAGGAGAGCCTCCATATAAAGGCCTCTAAGATGCATTTAGAATGTGTCTAGAAAGAACTAAGAGATAAGCATTGACAACTCAACGCAAGCCTTATCCCACCTTCTAGGTGTAGAACAAGATTTTTTAGTGTGCAAAGAACATTAACAAATAAAGTAAACATTCACAAACCAAAAACTAAATTCACATATATGCTTAGATAAAGAAAGCAAACAAGAAGTGCAAACCTCACAAGAGAAAACACTCCATGCTTTCTTGATTCTGTAGATGTGTGCTTTTGCTGTGGATGTATACTCAAGATGCTCAAAAGCTGCTTCAATGGAGATGGGTAATGGAAAATTGGTAGCTTTGTGAGCTCTCAATTTGGCATTATAAGGGTATGGGTATGGCTTTTGGCTCTCAAAAGGTCATGGTAACTTTAGCTCAAAGAATGTTGATGAAATGGTTTGGGATGGGATTCAATTTATAGGCTAAGGGGTAGAGGGATGGAGGGCTTAGATGCAAGGATGGATGAAGGCTTAAGGAGGGCTAAGATGCACTCAAAGGGGAGCACATGGATTGTGCTTTTTTAGCACCAATGGGAAGGTGACACTTGTCACAAGGAGGATGAGTGTGAGAGGGTAGGGTAAAGGGTTGGTTAAAGGCATGATGAGTGGGGTTGAGTATGTAAGAGGGATGTAAGAGGAATGAGTGTGGAAGAGGGAAGAGTGTGGAAGATGGGTGTAAGAGTCATGAGTGGGCTTGTAAGAGTCTTTTATGTTTTGTAAGAGCACTCATGACTTAGTGGTTGGGCTTTTTGAGGGGAGACTTTGGTTTGGATTAGGAAAGTCTTAAACTTGTTTAAGGAATGTGACAACATTAGGGGGTGGATTAGGCTTGGGTTTAGGATTAGATTAGGGATGTTAGAGATGTGCAAGTGGATGGCATTAATGAGGGTGGGTGAGTTAGTGGCTAAGCTTGGTTAGTATGGGTGGATGGGGTGGATTAGGCTAAATGGAGGATTAGAGATAGGTTAGGGGTTTCTGAATTTGAGGATTCCATTTATCAAATAGATTTATTTAATAAATGGGGATTTTTGGAATTAGATAGGAGAAAAGGATTTAATTGATAAATAATAGATTATTTGATTTATCAATTAGGACTATAGATGATTAATTAAATTAATCAACTAGGGATGGCAAAGGATTAATTAAATAAGAATTTAATTAATGATGCCTTTAGAGATGGCTAAATTAGATTACCAAAGCAGTGTAATCAAATTTAGGTGTCTACATTTTGCCCCTCTTTGACATAGTGTTGAGATAACACTATTTCAAATAAGTTCAAATGAAGATGACACGAGGAAGATGTTTTAGCAACAAGGTTGCCCCAGTCTCGGATAAGAAGAGGAGAGACTAGACTTAGATGATGCCCCCTCAAGAAGGTGGCGGGGAGAGAAATGAGGCTCGACGACTTCTTGAAAAGTACAAGAAATTGAGACGAGCTGAGGTGCAGGTTGGTGAAGAGAAGGGGCTGAATTAGCTCAAACTCTCACTACAGGAGAATGATAAAGGGAAATCAGAGGCACAATAGTAAAGCAAGCTTAAGACTTTCCAGGATTGGGGGGGGGGAGATGGAGGAGCGGAGCGCTATAAAAAGGAATCCATGGTAGGGAGATGGATGATAGAATGATAAAGCTGATGCAATAGGATTTCAAACAGTTAGATTAGCGGAAGATGGGTTTCGGAGGTCCCTAGGACTAGGATTGTGGATCTCGAAAGATGAGGCTTGGTGGATTGATTTGATTGGTGGATCCCTAAGACTAGGATTGTGGATCCCTAAAGCTAAGCATGAGGAGTGATTCAAAGAGATACTGATGCATAAGCTGGGGTAGGAGCGACAGATGTAGGATATGGATGGGGGATAATGGAGATGAAGGGAATCCATTGAAGCTTTTTGAGTGGGGGGATACTTCAAAGAGAAGTACCACCATGTAGTTGAGCACTAGATTTGCTATAGGATTGTTGGTTAATTTCCAGGGTTACCAAGAACATCAAGGCCTTTTTACCAACCATCCAGAGGACTAATGAACTGACTCAAAACAAACACACAAGGATTGCCCCAGTATCACACATGAATCCTAGAGGAAGCAGCGTGGAAACGACACTAGGTAACCCACAAGCAGAAAAAGAAAACAAGCAAAAGACCTGATCAAGACCTTACGCTCTAATTGCCCCATTTGCAGCATACCATGATATGGAAGATCATGGCAACCTTGAGGAGGGAACAAGGAGATTGCTTGGAAAAGATATTTTAAGACCCAAAAGGGAAGATCCCAAATCAAAAGAAAGAGAAAATCCAAAAGAGAACTGTTTGCCAACGAGATGGGTAGGACGAGGTACTAATGGACCAAGATCAGACATGAGGAAAGCTATATCCTGCAAGGATCTATCAGAGAGCACCTAAGCTGATGGATCTAGATGAGTGATGTGTCTGGCAAGATGAACTAAGAAGGATAACACTTTGGTGATAGGAGATCTAGCTAAAGGATGCATTGAAATATCTAACCAAGGTGTGCGATGTGTGCAAGATGTTGACCAAGGATGAACTAACATGAAAGCTGGATAGATACAATGATACTAAGCTAAAGAGGATGTACAAGCTGACAGACCAAGATATGTTACAAATGTACAAGTTTGTTCATGTTTTGTTTTTTTTTTTTTTTTTTTTTTGCGAGATGGAAATGTTTGTGAAGGATGGGATGTCTATAATAGTTGATAGGTGGATAGGTAGATGGTTTTTGAAAAGCTTAACGATAATGGGATTCTGTGTGTGCATGTGATAGGATACAGGCTAGGATACAAGATTATTTACAAGCTGGAATATGGTACAAGCTTTGGACAAGATTCAAATATATACAAGGTATGGTACAAGATTTACAAGGTATAATACAAGCTTTGGTACAAGATTTACAAGCTGTACAGGAGGTATTGACAAGCTCCATCAGATTTTGGATATTTGATTGGAACACCAAGGGAACAAGTAGGTGTTTTATGGGATGGTGGGTGGATGGATGAGGGATAGGATAGTGATAGATAATGGATTAGTCTTTGGTGCACAAGGCGTCTGAATTACCAGTTTTTCACCAAGGTACCTATCCAAGGCGCTTGAATTGCCAAGTTTTCACCATTGGACGCTTATTTCTCTTTACTTTTTTTTTTTTTTGTATTTTTCAAAAGCTGGGTATACCAAGGATCTTCAAGCATAGAACTTCTTGAGATGAATGATGTTAGTGGGATCATTCAAGAGTTCTCCTTCTGGTGTAGATAATTGATAGGCTCCGGAGCCAAAGGAGGCAGTAACCACATAGGGACCAAGCCATGTAGGTTTAAACTTGCCTTTCTTTTCTCGATCTGCTTGGACTTTCATATTTTCTTTGAGGACCATGTCACTTGGCTAAAAGTGTCGTGGGAGCACCTTCTTGTTGAAATTCCTTTTGAGATGATTTTGATAGACTGTGAGATGGTCATAGGCTTGTTGTCTCTTCTCGTCTAAGAGATCTAGTTGGGTGAGTCGAGCTACTCTGTATTCTTCATTTGAGATTTGCCCTCGCAAAGATATGCGTAGTGAGGGAAGTTCAACTTCTATAGGTAATACCGCTTCGGCACCATAGACTAGGGAGTATGGATTTGTGCCTATGGATGTACGGAAGGAAGTTTGATAGGCCCATAGAGCCGGATTTATTTGAAGGTGCCAATCACGGCCGGAATCATTGACAACTTTCTTTAGGATTTTGAGGAGGGTTTTATTAGTTGCCTCTACTTGGCCGTTACCTTGTGGGAAATATGGGCTAGAAAAGTGGTGATGGATGCGGAGGGAAGTGCATAATTCTTCCATGTTGAGATTTTCAAAATTACCTCCGTGGTCAGTGAAGATGGTGGATGGGATGCCGAAGCGGCAAACAATGTGGTACAAGATGAACTTGAAGACTTGAACTCCTGTAGCTAAGACTAGGGGGACTGCTTCCACCCACTTAGTGAAATAGTTCATAGATGTTATTATCCATTTATGTCCATCAGATGAGAGAGGTGTGATAGTTCCAACTAGATCAAGGCCCCAACAAGCAAAAGGCCAAGGTGGTGCAATAGGCTATAGATCCTGTGCTGGAGCATGCACAAGATTTGCATGCTGCTGACATGGGAGACACTTTCTGACAAAGTCACAAGAGTCTTCTTCAATGGTAGGCCAATAGTAGCCTGCTCTAAGGATTTGTCATGCTAGGACAATACCACTCGTGTGGGCACCGCAAAGTCTAGAATGTACTTCTTTTAATGGCATCGCGGCCTCATTTTCATCTAAACATCGAGAGAGAGTATCGTGATAACCCCGACGATATAGGGTATTGGCTATGATAACATAGCGGGATGATTTTCGGATGAGGTTCTGGCATTGGGTACGTGTGAGGTGAGGGGATATGATACTATCGTTAAGGTAAGCATGAATTTCATGGTACCAAGGGGATTGGAGACCAACCAAGATACAAACACAGTTTGAATCCTCATTCACATAGGCAGGTGTGAGGAGCTGCTCAACTAAAAACTCATATTGCGTAGCTTCTTGGGGAATTTCCAAGAGTGAGCCGATAGTGGCCATGGCATCTGCTGCCTTGTTCTGCATTCGAGGCACTTGTGTAAACTGAAGCTTTGTAAAATGCTGGGTCAGTTGATCAACTAGCTCTTTGTAGGGTAATAGCTTTTCATCTTTGGTTTGATATTCATTTAAGACTTTTTGATGATGAGCTGGGAATCACCAAATATTTCTAACTCAGTGATATTCCATTCAATAGCTATCTTTAACCCTGCTACAAGAGCTTCATATTCTGCTATATTGTTGGTGCTGGGGAATTGTAGCTTGAAGGCTTTTGGAATATAATCTCCTTGAGGTGTAACTAATAATATTCCTGCCCCTAATCCATGAGATGTGTATGAGCCATCAAAATAAAGCTTCCATGAGGGTTGTTCTTCAATTAGGCAGATATGCTCATCTGGGAATTCTGTGAGCAAAGGATATGCATCTACTAGAGGTGCATCAGCTAGGTGATCTGCTATAGCTTGCCCTTTGATTGCCTTTCTGTCCACGTACTGGATGTCAAACTCACTTAGTAGCATAACCCATTTGGCCAAACGGCCTGTACGTTCTATTCTGGAGAACATATACTTGAGAGGGTCAATCTTGGAGACTAGTTGGATAGTATGACTTAGCATGTAGTGGCAAAGCTTTTGAGTTGAGAAAACAACTGCCAAACAAGCTTTTTCCATAGGAGTGTAATTGAGTTCATAACCAACTAGGGTTCTACTGATATAGTAGATGGCTCTCTCTCTGCTATAATCATCATGTTGTGCTAGAAGTGCCCCTAGAGTAGTAGGTGTTGCTGATATATACAAGATCAAGGGACGACTAGGAACTGGTGGAACCAAGATAGGGGGATTGGTGAGATACTGCTTGAGCTAATCGAAGCTGTGCTGACATAAAAGATCCCACTTGAAGTTCTCATTCTTCTTTAGCAAGTGTGAAAATGGTGTACACTTATCTGCAAGTTGGGAGATGAAGCGCCAAGCAAATTGAAGTTTTCCCTAAGAGAGCGAAGCCATCATAGTGTCTGGGGAGGAGGCATGTTTAAGATAGCCTTGACCTTTTTGGGGTCGATCTCTATACCTTGTTTAGAAACTATGAAGCCTAGAAGCTTGCCAGATGTGACCCCAAAGACACACTTCTTGGGATTTAGCATGAGATGATATTGGGCCAACCTATCAAAGACTTTCTCCAGGTCAGCAAGATGATCCATGAAGGTGTGAGATTTGACTAGGATATCGTCCACATAATCCTCCAAAATGCTATGGATAAGATCATGGAAAATGGCTGCCATAGCTCTTTGATAGGTAGCCCCAGCATTCTTTAGGCCAAAAGGCATCATGGTGTAGCAAAAGGTTCCCCGAGGGGTAGTGAATGTTGTCTTATGCTAGTCCTCTTTTGCAATCTTGATCTGATTATACCTAGAAAATCCATCCATAAGGGACAGAATTTCATGTCTAGTTGTAAGATCTACAATCATATCTATGTTGGACAAGGGAAAATCATCCTTTGGACAAGCTTTGTTAAGATCTCTAAAATTAGTGCAGATTCTGATGTCACCGAAAGGGTTAGTGACAGGGACCATGTTGGAGATCCATTCTGAGTAGTTGATAGGTCGGATAACCTTAGCAGCTAACATTCTTTCTAGTTTAGCTTTGACTAGTAAGGCCACCTTGGGGTGCATTTTTCTAAGCTTTTGTCTTACGGGCTTGATCTTTGGATTGACTACTAGATGATGAACTACAAGCTTTGGATCAAGTCCTAGCATGTCCTGATATGACCATGCAAATCGGCCAATGTTCTCTCATAAAACCTCAAAGAGGAGGTCAGCTTGGTCTTCTGATAGGGATGCAGCAATGTGAACAATTCTAGGGATCTCTGAAGAACCAATGTTGACTTCTCTAGTATCCTCTATTAGAATAGAAGACACCTCTAGTCGATTATCTTGAGGAGGCAATACTAAATCCTCATGTTCTTCTTGTGGCTCTGGATTTTCTTGCTGAGGGGTTCTCTTCGCTACCTTAGCTAGTCCCAGATTTACCTTAGTTCTAGTTTTGGGTGTATCGAAACTAGGTTGGGGATTTTCTCCAAAATACCCCTTGGGATCTAGCTTGTAGATGTAGGCAGAATCTAGCTTTGTCTTCTTATGAGGAGTTTCGGATCCCATGAATCTTAGAAGCACTTCCTCTGATGCGAACTCATCAATATGTATGACACTTTTTGTTCCCAATCTATGAGTTGTGGATGAGCAAGTGGTAGGTCAATGAGATGGATGGATAGTTCTCAGAGAACAGAGTCTCCTAGGAAGATTTGGTCTGGGATATCGTCGTAGGCTCTCTTTTCAACTTCCTCAGGAATGTCTTCAATTTTGACAAGGTTGTGGTGGATGTTCGAAAAAGTGTGACCGTTCTCGTTGGTGCCCCCAGTTGTGGGTATGCCAAAGCCAAGACCTGACTTCATTTCCTAATTATGTGCTTCGATGGGACATTGCATGCCCCTTTCTTCTAGTCCTAGTCCACCTCCTTGATAGTTCCATTTTTCAGTGATGAGCTTATGTTGTTGGGGATACTTCTCGCTGAAGTGATCAAGGCGTGCTTGATTTCTTGGAGGTGCATCCTTATGTAACCAATTGTTGATATCTTGAGTGAGCTCCTCATGAAGAGGGGTTTTTGAGGACACAAAGGTGGTTGGGCCAAACTGTTTGTATCGAGGAGGTGGAATCTCCTTAGCTTTATGATATTTTGGTCATCCATGCATATGTGGATCAAGTGGGATTGCTCCGACAGCAAATGCATCTGATAGACTATATTCTCCACAACCTTTGTTGTTGATCTTTACAGTAGATAGGGTGGAGGCAAGGATGGTTTCTGCGTCATTACAAGTGTGGGATGAGCTGGCGATGGCTGTGCTGATGTCTATTCCATGGAAATGGTTTGTATATGAAGCTTCAACCACATTGCAGTAAGCAAAGGGTTCTGGATCGGCATGGATGGTTATCTCAGTGCCCTAATGCGGAAATTTGATGCACTGATGGTAGGTGGATGGAACGACCTTCATAGCATGAATCCATGGGCAACCGAGGAGGATGCTAAATGGTAGGTTTAGATCAACAACATGGAAAACTATCTCTTGAATGACTGGCCCAACCTTGATTGGTAGCAAAATAGTCCCTTCTGTGGTCCTTTCCAAGTTGTCATAATCTTTGATGGTGATAACCTCACTGATCATATCTGCCTCAGTATACCAAGCTTGTTTTATGAATTTTAGGGTGAAAATGTTCAAGGCTGATCCATTATCTATCATTACTTTTTCCAAGGAAAAATTGGATACCATGATGGCTATGCGAAGTGGAAGGGTGTGATCTGGCTCAACCGCGGGTATGTCGGTGGGTTTGAAAGATAGGGCACATGAGGATGAAAGGTGTCCAACAAGATTACAAAAATTAGTAGCATTGATATCAGAAGGGACATGGGATTCTATGAGAGAACTGTCAAGGATGTCTTTGTACACAGGACTAGTGCGAAGAAGGTCTAAAATGGATATTTGGGCAGGCATGTTCCCAAGGTGTTCCAAGATATTGTACTAGCTTTTTGATGGAGCTAATGGTGTTGATGAAACTGGTGGGCTTGTGATGTTAAATCGTGCTCTTCGAGTGGTGACCACACACTCATTGTCTGGTCCTCGGATATTGATAACATTGACAGAAGGCTCTTTCTCAGATATACAACCTATAAGGCTACCATAGTCTATATAGGATGAAGTGTGGTCATTTTTCTTCCCATGCTGTTGGTTTGGCTGGCAGTTGTTGGTGTTGTTTTGGATAGGTTCTTTTCTAGGATTTTGGTTGTTGTGTGGAGGAAAAGCATTTTGATAAATCTATAAGCCTGCATTGGGAGAGGTTTGGGCACCAACAGTGATTTCCTTCTGATCAATGAGGTCTTGCACATAGTCTTTCAGTTTCATGCATCTGAGGGTGGTGTGACCGTTTACCCTATGGAACTTGCAATACTCATTGTCCTTGTACCATGCAGCTTTGGATTGGCTTGGATCAATTTGCTGGGTAGGAGGAAATTTGATGAGGTTTTCCTTAGCCAATTTCTCAAAAATAACATCCAATGGCTCACCAAGGGGTGTATAGTTTCTAGGTGCAGGTTGGAATCTGGGCTTTTGCCCTGCAGGTACATTGATGGCATTAGCTTGATTGTTAGACCCTTGAAAGTTGGGTCTTGTATTGTGGTTTTGATAGCTTTGGTTATTTCATTGTTGGTAATTGATAGCTTGTTGGTTTTTTGTTTGATATGGTGGGTTAGACTGGTTTTGAGAAGGACCAATGATATTCACATGTCTGGTGTCAGTAACCCCATCTGTTGCAACATGCTTGTTTTTGTTCCAATACCTAGACTTGTCATTGGAATGTGATTGATTTTTGTTGGCCTCTTTGTAAATCTTTACCACACCATCTTTGATGAGTCCTTGCTCAAGAATCATTCCTTTCTCTTTGATATCCTTATAGGTCTGCAAACAGTTCATGGTCATGTGGTGAGCCAAGCTGGGATGTGCATTATCAATAAACATTTTCACCACATGGCATTCTGGCAAGGTGCAGGATATGCAGGTGGTAAGGGTTTTCCATCTTTGCAGGTATTCGGCAAGGCTTTCTCCACCTTTTTGCTTGGTGTGGACAAGATCAACTATTGATAGCTCTGTTTCAACAAGATGGTCATATTGGGCTACAAATGCCTCAGATAATTCAGCAAAGTTTTTAATTGTGCCATAGGGGATTCTATAAAACCATTCAAGAGTTGGTCCAGCCAAGCTTTTGGGAAAAAGGCACAAGAGGAAGACATCATTGTATGCCACGTCCTGGCAATGCATGTAAAATTCTTTGATATGTGTGACAGGGTCTCCTTTTCCTCTGAATTTGTCAAATTTAGGTACCTCAAAGTGTTTGGGAAATGGTGTCGTGGTAATGGCTCTGTCAAATGGGTAAGGACACACATTCTCAAACTTGAATCTCTTTGGATCATTCCGTTCTTGGATGGCTTTCAGAGCTGTCTTCATTTGCTCCCACTCTGAATCGATAGGTGATGGTTGGGGTGCCCCCAATGTAGGAGTGCCTTGAGGTAGGTATGTGCTGGATGGGGCCACTAAATATGGATGGCTGTGAGGGATTTGCTGATAGGGATTGTACATTGTTTGGGCAGCTACATGGTGGATGACAGGTTGTTGAGGGGGAGGTGGCGCATATTGCTGCATGTGCTGCGAGGCTTGTTGTTGATATGGGATTTGAGGTTGGGATTGAGGAACATAAGCTAGCTGTGGGATAAATGGATTGCTTTGTGGAGGTAAGGTATAAGATGGTTGTGAGGCTTGGGGAAAGGATCGGAGGGCTTGTGGGGTTTGACCAATATATGTGGGTTGTGCCCCCATTTGGGATGGTATCTACAAATAATTGGTGGTTGGCTGGGGTGGTCGATTACCTCCTAGAAGTGGCATTGAAAAGTAGTTGGTAATTGGAGGTAATGGATTAGTTGGTGGTGGAGGTGGTGGGAATTGAAATCTTGGGAATGGAACTGATGAGGTTTGATAGCTTGTTGGCTAGATTTGAAAGCTTGGTAGAGTGGTGGCAGGAGCTGGGGTCATTTGGGAGCTTGGTAGAAAATTGGTAGTAGCTTGTGGGATTTGATAGCTTTGTGGAGTGAGGGTAGTAGCTTGTAGATTTGTGGCTAATGGTATTGAGCTCCCAAGACCTAATGGAAATGATGGGATTGTGTTCTGGGCTGCAGTGAACAAGCTGGGGGTGATGAAAGGTTGATTACTTGGCCCCATGGGTGACATCCCTGTTGTATATTGTTGAGGTTGGCCAAAGATGCTAGCACTAATTTGGAGATGGGTGGATTTGGAAGGCTGGGTTGGGGAGCAGCAGTAGCAATAGTGAAGGGGGTGAATGGTGAGCTATTTTGGGTAAAGGGGGTTTGGAGCGGAGAGGTATGAACCAAGGATGGAGTGGTGGTGGCTGGGTTGGCTTGTAGCATGGAGATTTCAACTTGGGTGGATGATGGTGTGTTTCGGTCGGTTGGGTCATATGGATTGGCTGGAGGCTCTTCTTTTGGAATATATTGAGGATAATTTAGATCATAAGAGCCTATGGGAGGTGGCAGCTGCCCAAAAAATGGGTGAGATGGATCTGATAATGGAGGGGGTCTTCCAAAGTCAAAGGTTCCTACATTGTCCCTTCGAAAATTAGCCATGATTGTCTCTTTGTTTTTGTCTATAATGGCGTTTACCAATACTGCATTTCCTAGTTGGTTCATGAAAGGTTCAATGTCAGTAGGTGATGGCATAGCTTGCTCTGGGCTGAAGGATGGCTGAGTGCTCAAGGGGGGTGAGGCTATTCGATCCAAATGATAGGGCTCCATTTTTTCTTTCTTCTTGGCTAAGCGAGTGACGGGTGGCATGAAAAATGCTCCTAGGGATGAGATGCAATAATGTTGATGGATGCAAAAGGGGGAAGGCTTTTCTATGCAAATGATTTCCTAGGTCGAGGCAAAGCTATATGACAAAACCTAAGGAGGATTGGGTTGGGGATTCTAACTTCAAAGATATGTTGTCAAAGCACAAAAGGTCTTCTTTCCTATGTGCAAGCTTGGTGGTGATTGTGTCAACTTAAGGATAGACCGATGATCCTTTATGAAGAAGATGAGATTGACCACTTGTGAATCCCAACCTTTAGCTCAAGGTGATGAGGGATAACAAGTGACAAAGCTAGATTACCCTAGACAAAGCTCTGTCAAAGGGATAACCTTGGTGAGATTGGTGGATTTGGAAGATTTTAGGAATGGCAAACTTTTAGCAAGGTGACAACAATTTTGAAAGCTTAGATGTGCAAATTTTCGATTACTGGCTAGATGGTATGATTCTAAATGAGATGGATGAGCTAATAATGCTTAAGGGGATAACCTAAGATGGCTGGCTTTTCTACAAAGATGACTCTAAAGTGAAGCTTATCCAAGAAGATGTGGAGAAACAAGGGTGTCTAATCATAGAAATCATGCCTAGCTGGTAAGGCATAAGCAGGATTAACTCCTGGATGTTGGCTAAATTTGATGGTGCGCTCTAACCAGGCCTCTTGAAGTGCTTCGTCGGTAGCTTTGTCCTCTGCTTTGTGGAGTTTGGCAATTCGTGGGCTTGGTGTTATTTCTTTTCTCTTGGCTGAAAGTTCTTGGTATGCTAGAGATGGCTACAAAGTGCAGAAATAAAGATTTTAAAATAGAAATGCAACATAAGCAGGCAGAGATGACAGTCTATCAAGCAGAGACGCCAAAATAAAAAGATGCGAAAATACAAAGAGGCTAGTATTCGGAGACGACAGAACAGATTTGCGACACAGAAAACAGGTGACAAGCAGAGACGCCGATTTGCGCAGATGCGGATTTTTGCAGACGACGATTTGGATTGGCGATGGCGGAGATGTCGATTTGCTCAGACACAGATTTTCGCAGATGTCGATTTGCATAGACATGGATTTTCGTAGACAGAACAGGTTGCAGACGCCAAAACTGCGTGAAAAAAGTTGAAAAACGCAAATTTTTTTTTAGATGGTATTTCTTCTTCCTAAGTGCGTTCTTTAACCTACAAAAACAAGCAAAACACCCTCACAACACACTCAAACAACAACAAACATTAGATGGTTAAAAAAAATGACATATAGATGAAAATAGATGATTAAATGACCCATAGTGGGGTCCCACCGGGCATGCCAAAATGTAGAACAAGATTTAGTATGCAAAGAACATTAACAAATAAAGTAAACATTCACAAACCAAAAACTAAATTCACATATATGCTTAGACAAAGAAAGCAAACAAGAAGTGCAAACCTCACAAGAGAAAACACTCCATGCTTTCTGGATTCTGTAGATGTGTCCTTTTGCTGTGGATGTATGTTCAAGATGCTCAAAAGCTGCTTCAATGGAGATGGGTAATGGCAAATTGGTAGCTTTGTGAGCTCTCAATTTGGCATTATAAGGGTATGGGTATGGCTTTTGGCTCTCAAAAGGGCATGGTAACTTTAGCTCAAAGATTTTTGATGAAATGGCTTGGGATGGGATTCAATTTATAGGCTAAGGGGTAGAGGTATGGAGGGCTTAGATGCAAGGATGGATGAAGGCTTAAGAAGGGCTAAGATGCACTCAAAGGGGAGCACATGGATTGTGCTTTTTTAGCACCAATGGGAAGGTGACACTTGTCACAAGGAGGATGAGTGTGAGAGGGTAGGGTAAAGGGTTGGTTAAAGGCATGATGAGTGGGGTTGAGTATGTAAGAGGGATGTAAGAGGAATGAGTGTGGAAGAGGGAAGAGTGTGGAAGATGGGTGTAAGAGTCATGAGTGGGCTTGTAAGAGTCTTTTATGTTTTGTAAGAGCACTCATGACTTAGTGGTTGGGCTTTTTGAGGGGAGACTTTGGTTTGGATTAAGAAAGTCTTAAACTTGTTTAAGGAATGTGACAACATTAGGGGGTGGATTAGGCTTGGGTTTAGGATGAGATTAGGGATGTTAGAGATGTGCAAGTGGATGGCATTAATGAGGGTGGGTGAGTTAGTGGCTAAGCTTGGTTAGTATGGGTGGATGGGGTGGATTAGGCTAAATGGAGGATTAGAGATAGGTTAGGGGTTTCTGAATTTGAGGATTTCATTTATCAAATAGATTTATTTAATAAATGGGGATTTTTGGAATTAGATAGGAGAAAAGGATTTAATTGATAAATAATAGATTATTTGATTTATCAATTAGGACTATAGATGATTAATTAAATTAATCAACTAGGGATGGCAAAGGATTAATTAAATAAGAATTTAATTAATGATGCCTTTAGAGATGGCTAAATTAGATTACCAAAGCAGTGTAATCAAATTTAAGTGTCTACACTAGGTAACAGAATAAGAATAACGAGGTTGTAGAGACCATGTGCTTAATCAGTGCACTAACTCTCATGTCATAGACAACTCATGCATACAAGGGGTATGCATACTCCTAGGTGAATAATTATTAAAATATTTCACATTACTTTATTTAATATTTACTTGACCCCTTTTAAAAAAAAAAAAAAAAATTTATTAATTTTTAAAAATCTTATGCACTTATTAAATGCAATCATGACATTTTTAATAAATTAATTTATTTTCCACTTTAAAATTTATTTTTGGAAACTTAATTTAATAAAATATTCATTAACATAATTAATAATATTATATAACATTTTTTTTTTTAAATGGACACTAAACATATTATTATTAAGTTAAATAAACATTATGACATTCCAACTTTGAACTTACAATTTTCATCTCCAAATTCAATTCTTTTATTTAATTAATTTCTTGATTAATTAAGTAAAATTAAATAATAAAATATCCTATTAATTTTCTATTTAATTAAGTCATTAATTAAATCTTTTAATTAGACCTAATTAATAGAAAATACACCAAGGATTTACAAAGCAAAATAAAAAAATCAATCATAGAGAAATGCAAAGTAGGATAGGCACTACACACCTACTAGTCAGTATCTACACGATGTACCACTTCTTGTCGTTGTCTATTTAGTTTTGAATATATGAGTTTGTACATGAGTGGTTTTTATACAAATTATAGGTATCAGGTATTGACTTCCTTGAATTGCTAGAATGAGCATACCTTATCACATTATCTCAATGGTAAGAGAGGGGAGATGACTCTTAAGTTTGAATCCAATCCTTAATCCATTTGTCCAAAAAAAGGTAGGGCAAGAATCAAATTTGTCTACCTTTCGAATTTGTCAAGTGACATAAATTCATGATTATAACCCTTGAGTTTGATCTAGTTTTCTATGCTTTGTTATGAGTTTGTATTTGGTTTGTGAGTCTGGTGTGATGATGTTATATTTTAATTAAATCAAATTAAAAGATAATTTAATGATTTAGTTTAATGGAAATTGTAATAAAGGAAATTTAGTATTTAATTATATTTAATTAATTGAGAAATTAACTAAATAAAAGAATTAAATTTAAATGTAAAGTTATAGTTCAAATGTTGGTGCATATTAATATTTATTCAATTTAATAATAATATATTTAGGAGATCATTTTTAAATAAATGCTAAATATTATTATTACTTAAGTTTAAAAATATTTTTATTAAAAATGATTCAAAAATTTAATTAAAGAGAGAAAGCTAATTAATTTAATAAAGATATTTTGTAATTAAATATCTAAAAGTTGTGCATGGAAATGTAAAAAGATAATAAAATAATAAAAGTTTATGATCATCAACTTCCCTCACATGATTGCACAATCAGAGCCCCAAATTTAGGGGAGAACTCATTAACAAAGATCTAGAGCTCATTTTGCAAGGACTGAGATTTTTAGGAGAAGGGATTTTCATAGAAGAAGCTTTTCAGAAGGAAGGGGTTTTCTCACATGCTTCATGAATTTTCATGTTTGTGTATTACCATCAAATTTAGGTAGAATCTTGTGATTAATTTACACAAAAGATTTCCATTTTTCAATTTTATGTTTGCCTTGTGTCTAGATAAATCTATTCTTGAAAAATTGTAGATTTGTTTGATATCATTGATATATTGTTGTTGTGAATCTTGGTTTGATTTTGTTTCAAAGATTTCTATGTTTGAGGAATTAATTCTTTTGAAACCCTTGTCATTTTGAACTTTAATTAGATGAGATGATTTTTGGACTAGAAATTGAATTAACATATATACATATACATATATATATATATATATACATATATACATATACATATATATATATATACATATATATATATATACATATATATATGTATATATATATATATATACATATATATATGTATATATATATATATGTATATGTATATATGTATATATATATATATATATATATATGTATATGTATATATGTATATACATATATATATGTATATATATATATATATATGTATATATATATATATATATACATATATTGGGGGGGTCTTATTTTTATTTTAATATTTTAAATTATATTAAATAAAAATAATTTTTAAAAATAGGGATGGAGGTGCATCCCACACCCTACCTCCTCTCCTAGAAGTGGTATTAGGGGTGGTTGGATGCATCAGATGATGTGCCCACTAACTACTATGGAAGCAACCATTTAAAGGCCAATTGTGTGGGCCTAAAATACATTTTAAATTATGTTCTTTTTATAAAAAAAGATTATAGGCAAAAGTGGAAAAGCCACTATAATATTTATATATAAAAATATGATTCAAAATAGGTTAATTGGGAAATAATCAGTAAGAAAACCTAGCACCATCCATTTTAACTAATCAATATAGTTTCCATAGTTACATTTATGAGTGCCATTAAATGTGTCCCATGAATACATTAAGGAGTATCAACTACCTCCGATGAACATGCTTCTAGTTTACAAAAATAAAATACCATCACATCTAATGCTCAAATTTACAAATTGGATCAAACAAAAAACAAAAATCCTAAATTTATTTCACTGTTGACTCCTCCATATCATCACAACCACAAAGACCCATGTTTACCTTAGCTTTCATGTTCACCCTATCTTGGTTTTGACCATAATCTATGTCACCTTGCATGCTTAAATTCATGCATTCTGTAGATGTCTTGCCCCAACCATGAACACCCTGAGATATGTCGAGGTCTCATCCAAAAGACACCACTACTGATGATTTGGGGTACCATCTAGGTCCAACTTGTACTGTGTTAAGCAATGATAGTAACTTTGGTGCATCTAGAGAGTCCCAAACATTCCATTCACCCTTCTAAATAGCCTAATAATTTGATGTCCCCATATTTGGACCTTGACTATGAAGCATATTGGAAAATCTTTGCAAATCTAAAAGAGCATATTCAACTTTCTTTACTCTTTCTTCTAACTAAAAGTGTAATTGTAATGCCTAACCCAGAGATCCTTGGAAACAAGGATGAAATACAAGTAGGATAATTTTCATTTTTAAGTGTAAATGCACATGAAAACAACACATAGATCACAAAGATCACAACGGAAGACTAACAATCATCCAAACACCAACAGATCTCCAAATGCCACAACTAACCAAAGCACAACAAGAAAAAAAAAAAGATCACCCAAGCTGAAAGACAAAAGCTGACTCATGAAAGTTGGCTAAGTCTAAAATCTTGAAGCCCTAAAATTTGGCTAAGTCTAAATTTATAAAGCCTTGAAATTTCCTAGAATCTTTTTATGAGCTTGTAAAGGTCTGGAACTTATCTCAAAGGACTTGTCACATATATTAAAATATATCTTAAGTATCAACTTATACTTAAATGATATTTTATAAACCCCATAGAAAAAAAAAATTGAACTACAAAGGTGTAAAACCTAAAAGGGTATCCAAAACCAACTTCCAACCATGTCTCTGGCAAGCCTAGATAGCTCCTATTTTTTGTGCAAAGCCAACAGAGTGCCAAATTATTGTGTGAAGATGTGCCACATGCCATGTGAAGAAGTGCATTTTCACATGAGGAAGTGCATTTTTTCTCGAGGAAGTGTTTGGTTGTACAACCAAGACCCCTAAAATTGGTGTAGGGTTTCATGCAAGAAAGTGCCAATCCATGCAAAGAAACCCAACACACTATGTGAAAACTTGTAGTTTGGCATGAGAAAGTGCAATTATACACAATGTCTCAAGTTAGCATGCTAGAAAATGAAAGTAGAAAATAGAGAAGGAAGCTAAGTAAACTAAGTAATAAAGTTGCTCCACACTGAGGAGCAACAAATCCATATTTTAAAACAAGAACACTCGAATCATATCTGAAAGATGGAAAGCTAGAAATAACATCTAACCATCTAATCATATAGAAAATAAAAGAACAAAAGGAACATCATAATATACTAAAAGCAACATTTTAGTAAATGGAAATGACATCGTAATGAGCAATTCAAAAAAATTAAGTATGTGGTTTCTTGAAACCATCAATGGCATCATAAGGCCATCATTGGCCCTAGCCATCCCCCATGCATAACATCCCAAGCCACTAATCAAATCATCAATACTATCATAATAGGGACATCACTACCAAAACATGCTACAACAAACATAAGGAAATCAAATATGCTAGTAGTAAAGCATAAGATAATCCTACAAAGTAGGTAACATCACCTATGACATAGTAATCATCAAAGTAAGCAAATGTGTCAATAAATAACATCATCTAGATGTGATATAAAAGCATTCCAATGAAAGCATGAATCACAAGAAAGCATATTCTAGAACCTGAAACACCAAGTGAAAACATCTAGCAATGATTGCACTAGGACAAATACCATCTTTGTACACCGGTCCCTAGTAGTGGTGTAGGTAGCTATGCTTCCCAACCACATGGTACCCATAGGTCCACATGAACCATGTTGATGGAGATAATGATCCAACAACAAACACACAAAACAAAAGTCCATGGCTAACACACATGCTAGATAGTAGGATGACTGAAACCAAGACAAAGATAATGTACAAGTCCTGATCAAACACTGAAAGGCTACTAACTAGGGGTTAACATCATGGAAAGTTTCTTGGCATCGACAAGTGAAAGCTAATATTTCCAACTCAGACTTCCCAATAGAAGGAGCACATCTCGAACCCTTTTATTATCTTAAGTTTTATTACCACCTAGTGTGTTATTTTAGTTATCACTTATTTAAAACTTCGTCTCCTCTACAAACCCTTTGGGCACAATGATCACCTAGTTATGGGATAGAAGCCCACTCCATATGCTACCCTACCCTACCCATGATCATCAGATGATGAGTTCCCATAGGCATGAAAATCCCCAACCCAACCCTAATGATCATAAATTCTGGAAATACAACAGAAGATCGAGCCTTACAAGTCACTTGATAGATGTATGTGAATAGTGTGTGGCACACCACCATCACAAAGATCATAACACAAGAACTACATGAGAACAAAAAACACAAAGTCACTCAATCAAAAAAAAAATTCAGAGCATGGATGCAACATACATCCTAATGTAACATAAAAGTGCAATAAGGGTCTGACCGACATTGAAATTGATCATCCAAGCCTATGACTAAACTCATGACAAGAAAACCCAAGAAAATTGGGCAACACGCAAAACAAGGTAAAAACTCCAAAATTTGGAAAACTTCAAAATTAAAACCCATTTGGCCTTTGGGTGTAAAAAATTTGAAAATCCACAAATAAATGAGTTTGAACATCATATGCAAAAATGACCAGCATAATGGTTCAAAACCCCAAAGCCCCATCCCAAAAATAGGAAAAACATCCATACCTGACCGACTGGGTAGGATCAACAAATAGACATAGAGGGGAACACTAGTTCTCAGCCTCCTAAAATACTACTACAAGAAACATAAGCTAAAATGGAGCGAAAACAAACAAGAAAAGGGCAAAAACTAAAACTAGTAGAATAAAATAAATATCCTGCCAAAATCACTGAAAGTGATGACAAAGCAAGAACTCCTCGAGCTAGGTCCAATGAGACTGGATTGATGAAAAATCCACACTCACACCTCCTAGAACAAACAAAATTCAAATTCTTCAGAAGAGGATTCTCAAAAAGCTCTCAAGTTTTCTATTTCAAAAAGTGAGAAGTGAATAATAAAATCACTTTTTCAATACTTATTAACTTTTAGCATGAATAGTCAGTTGGGGCACATAGCCAGTAAGGCTAGCTAGATTTCAAATCGACCCAAATGAAAACATGTTATTACTCATAATGAAAATTCACCTAAGAGAAAGATGTTAGAAATTAAATCTAAAAATATTTACACCCTAAAAACCCAAAATCATAGAAATCAAAAAAACAACTTTTGCAATAATGAAAACCTCTAAATACACAAACATGCTTATTGGTCTAATCAAATAATGTAGATGAGCTAAAATTTAATAATCATCAAAAGGTTTTAATTTAAACAATTAAAATAAGGTTATGTCAACTACAGAGGGATGACATTGGCAAAATATGAATAGTTGAATCAATAACTCCATGTGCCTTTGCCAAGGATATAATTCCTTCACACTAAAATACACAATCAAGTGTAATTTCATATAATATAATAGTTGAAGTAATTAATGCATTAAATAACTAATTAATTCATTTACACCACTCACATTCGCAAAAAGTGTAAAGATACATGAATGAAATAAACAACCATACCATAAAATCTAGGTCATAACATAACCAACGAATATACCCAATAAACCATATAACTAGAAATCATCATAGATCTACTATCATCTCAAAATAGCATCAACATGCAAATATGATAAACTGAATAGTATAGAAATAAAGCATCTATGGTACTAAATCAAAGTATAACATATGACCTTTAGGTAATCTCAAAATATAATAACACTAAGAGTATCAAGTATCTCTTGAATTAAAATAGACAAGGTATAGACTGCAAACATGAGAGGCACTACATCCTCCCCTACTAGGATAGGCTTACTCTTGGAAGCCAAAAAAAGGATAGGGGTAAAATCCCCTTAGTTTTGTAGCATCCTCCCATGTCACAGAGGTCTTATTGCTCTGGTCCCATTGGACCCTTACCTACTCTATATCTTGACCTTGTAAGGTTAGTCTCTAGTGTTGTAGGATATGAATGACTTCCAAAGTAAGCTACCCATCCACTAGCTAAAAGGAATCCCAATCAACAACATGGGTCACATTTGGAATATACTATCTCAAAATAGAAACATGAAAAAACATCATGGGTACATGATAGGCTAGGTGGCAATGCTAGTTGATAAGAAACATGACCGATCCTCTCAAGGATCTCAAAAGGTTTGACAAAATGTGGTGCCAACTTAGAGCCTTTTCCATAATGGATGGGGATCTTCCTCAAATGCACTCACAAAAACATCATGTCACCAACATAAAAGTGACAATCCAACCTGTGGGCATCTGCATATTTCTTATGCATATCCTGAGTAGTAACCAAATTCTCTCTAATGTGAACAACCTACTACTCCATATCCTGAAGCATCTCTAGACACAAAAGAACTCAATCCTCTAAGTGATCCCAACTCAAAGGGGTATGGCATGGTCTACTAAATAAGGCCCAAAAAGGTGACATTCAAAGAGAACTATGATACCCATTGTTGTATGCAAGCTCAACAAGGTACAAATAGTCCTCTTACTTCACCTACCTATCCATAACATACATGCAAACCATATTCTCCAAAACCTGATTTACTCTCTTAGTCTAACCATTGGTCTCTAGGTGATAAGTTGAGTTGAGATTAAGCTGAGCACAATGCATGCTAGAGAGACCTCCACAGTGGAAAAATAAACACTAGATCTCTATCTAAAATAATCTTACAAGGAATCTCGTGCAATCAAAAAAATCTGCCAAGAAGATATGCACTATAGAAGAAGCTATGTAGGATGCTCTCATGGGTGAAAATATGCTACCTTGGATAACTTGTCCACTGTCACCATGATACAATCATGTATCTGCAATGACATAGGTAACCCTATGATAAAATCAATAGATATCATATCCCACTTCAACTCTAGAATGGTATGTGGCTACAAAAGTCCTACCAAATGCTGATGCTCTGCCTTCACTCTCTAGCACTCAAGACATCTAGCAACAAAATAAGCAACATTGTGTCTCATCCCTACCCAAAAGTACAGCTATTTGAGATCAACATGCATTTTCTTGACTCTAGGATGTGCAGAATATGGTGCACAAAGTGCTTCCAAAAAAACCAAGGTACAAAGATCACCTAATAGGGGTAGATAGATATGTCCCATATGATGTAATAGTCCATTAGACTTAATCACATAACCTAAAAATCTCCCCTCAACGGCATGTCCAAATTCAATCTCTGCTCTCACCTCTTGATACCAAGTGTCACCAGGCAAAGCCTCCAAGATATAGCCTCACAAATTCACTCCTAGTGACATCACTGATACCTCATGTTGCCTCCTACTCAAGGCATCTATAATGACATTCTCCTTCCCTTTAATGTAATGAACATTAAAGTCATACTTGAATAGGAACTCCATTAAATGATGGTATCATGCATTTAGTTTTGGCTGAGTAAAGATATACTACAAGTTCCTATGATCGCAATGCAACTCAAACCTGTGTCCTAAAAAAAAATTCCTCCAATAGACAAGGGAATGCACTATGGCCATGAGTTCCAAATCATGAGTGGGGTAGTTAGGCTCATGGTCCTTAAGTTTCCTAGACTCATATGCAATCTCTCGACCATCTTGCATCAACACCGCACCCACCCCTTCCAACAAAGCATCTATGCAAACCATGAAATCACCTACAAGATTAGGCACTACAAAGACTGGTGCACTAATCAAGCACTCCTTACGAGCATTAAATGTGGCTTTAGATTGGTCTGACTAAACAAGCTTCTTTCCTTTACACTAAAGAGAAGTGATGGGATGAGCGACTCATGAGAAATCCTTCATGAAGCGACAATAGTAACCTACCAATCCCATGAAACTATGAACTTTTGAGACACTAGTGGGTATCCATCAATCCATGATAGAAAAAATCTTATTCGGATCCACTAAAATTCCATCACATGTAATGATGTATCCCAAATACTTCACCTCTGACTAGAAGAACCCACATTTACTCAAGTTTCCAGTAATGGTCTCTAAAGTATTGCAATAACTGACATAAATGGACTTCATTTTCCTCCATAGTCTTTGAATAGATCAATATGTCATCTAGAAATACAATAACACATTGATCGAGGTAAGTGTGAAATACACAATTCATCAAACTCATAAACACTAATGGCACATTGGTTAACCCAAAGGGTCCAACTATGAACTCATAATGCTTATACCATTTACAAATAGCTATTTGATGAATATCAACCTCTTGGATACAAAGTTGATGGTATTCTGACTTAAGATCAATCTTTGAGAACACTTGTGCTCCCTTCATCTAATCAAACAAGTCATCTATCCTTAGCAAATGATAATAGTTCTTCACCATCACCTTATTCAATTGTCGGTAGTCGATGCACAATCACAAAGAACCATCCTTCTTCTTCATAAAGATGACGGGTGCACCCCATTAGGATACACTAGGATGAATATTGCCCATGGCCAACAAATCTTCCAACTACAATTTGAGCTTGCTCAAACTCAAGTAGTCATGCAATAAGGAGCTTGTGAAATCAGCTCCACTCCTGTTACAAGATCAATTCAAAAATCAATGTCAAGTTATGGTGGCATACCTAAATCTCATCATGAAACAAATCTACACACTCATGAAGGAGTGGGTGATCATCAAGTGTCACCATATGGTACTTAGCATCCTCAAGATCAATGATAGACACAAGAGATGAATGACAACCTTTCTATACACTCCATTTTAGTTGATTAGCTGAGATTATCCAAAGTGAGACTGGTCCCAAGACACCAAAAAGTTCCACTTTCCCACCTATAACATCAACACACTATACCATATTATGATAACAATCAATATTCACCTAATGGGTAATTAACCAATCCATACCAAGCATAATGTCATACAATCCTAGAGGTAGAATGTGTAGATCCATTGTGGTGGTGAAGGTTGCTACATTCAAAACACAACTCCGAACCAATGTGTTAATAACCACCTTGGAATCTATGGCTAACTCAGCCTACCACTTATTGCCCTAATGCACTACAACTATACCACATTGTTGAACAAGAGATGGTGATATAAAAGAATATGAAGCACCATATTCAAACAAAACTAAAGTTGAAATGCCATGCAACATACCTATAGCCTTGACTATTGTACCCTAATGATCTCCTACTAGAATCTCCAATAGTAGGCTCAGATCTCACTATGTCTTTAGTAGGTCCTATGGATGGTTTAATGGAGCCCTCAAAGGATTTATGGCTAGGTTGGCCAAAATAATAGTAGTTTCCTACAAAGTTGAGACCTATTCTATGACCTCCTTGGGTAGCACTAGGATAAGGTGCACTACCCCTGCTAGAGTTCCGTTGACTCCTTTGAGGAGGATTATCTTGCTATAATTTCTATCCTTGATTTTGGTTATCTCCTTTCTTACCGAAGGTGCCAAAATCCTATCCACCCTTGGTCCAAAACCTCCTCTTATTCCTATAGTGGGAGCCACCCTGAGAGGATTCTAATTGGGCTTTTTTTTTTTCCAAAAGATTGAGTGAACTATGCATCATGTCCTCAATTCCTTGCATTTTCATTCTGAGAACTAGAAATGCTATTGAAATCTCTAGCTACATTATCCTTTACAATATGCACCTTCTCAACAGTGAGAACAAGGGTCCAAGAATGATGCATATAGACTTCTCCAATGAGGGCATCCTTGAGGCCTTGGATGGAATGATGAGCTAGGAGTAAATCATCATGCTTGTAGCATGAATACTACCTAAGCTCAAAGAATCAGATTTCATGCTGATCCATCATCATGTTTCCTTGCAAAATTATGTAGAACTCATCAGCACGAGCCTATTTATATTGAGGAGATAAGAATCTCTCTCAAAATCTCTCCTCAAATATCTCCTAGTTGAAATTTGTAACACTAATTTGAATCTTCTAACTCTCAATATTCCACCTAATGGATATGTGGTCCCTTAACTACATAGTCACACAATAGGACCTCATGTTGGTTGAATATGGGTACATGGTGCTGTAGCACTCCATGTCCAATAACTAGGTCTCACCCTTGAGGCCACTTCCCTTACCATCATACAATGGTAGTTTAGATTGTTGTACAAAATTCATTATATCCAACTTCATGAAATCTTCACTATTGTAATCCCTACCACCCTGATGGTGCCCTTTGTCACCTAGTGGAGTATAAGAACACTCACGTTCACGTTCCTCCTCTCTACACTCTAAATGATCAGAATCTGCATGATGAGATCCCTCTTCCTAATCCTGATCTTGTTAGTGCTCCTCAACACGAGGGCCCAACTGAGCAAGAATTTCCTGGAGCACTGGCAATAATGCCTCCATGCCATTCTAATTATTTTTATTACCATATTCTCCCCCTCCTTCCCGATGCCCTTCTTCCTGGTGTTCATCTCCATGTTTACCACTATAAGTACCACCATGGCCTCTAGGTCTACATGTAGGAGGCATCACTATAGGAACAACAAGATAATGTCAGAACAATTTGATCACAAGCATAAGAGTCAAAACCATGAACTAATAAGATATCCAACTAGAATCATAATATAATAATACACAATAGAAGAAAAAATTATAGTGGAAGCATAACACAAAGATCCCAATGTTGTAACATGGGCTCTGATACCAGATGTAAGGCCTCACCCAAAAATCCTCAGAAACAAGGATGAAATAAAATCAAGATATTTTTTTCAAGTGTAAGTGCACATGACAACAACATACATAGATCAAAAAGATCACAATGGAAGACTGATAATCATCTAAACACCAATGTATCTCCAAATGCCACAAATAAACAAAGCACAACAAGAAAACAAAAGAGATCGCCCAAACTGAAAGATAAAAGTTGACTCCTAAAAGTTGGCTAAGTCTAAAATCCTAAAGCCTTAAAATTTGGCTAAGTCTAAATTTCTAAAGCCCTTAAATTTCCTACAATCTTTTTCTAAGCTCATAGAGATTTGGAACCTATCTCAAAAAATTCATTGCATATATTAAAATATATCTTAATTATAAGATATTAAATATATGTCAACTTATGCTTTCACACGAGGAAGTGTTTGGTCATACAACCAAGAGACCCCAAAACTAGTATAGGGTTTCATGTGAGAAAGTGCCAATCCATGTGAAGAAATCCAACATGCCACACAAAAACTTGCATTCTCCCATGAGAAAGTACAATTCTACATGAGGTCTCAAGTCAGCATGCTAGAAAATGAAAACAAAAAATAGAGTAGGAAGCTAAGTAAACTAAGTAATGAATTTCGTCCACACTGGGAAGTACCAGATTCACATTTTGAGGCAAGAATTCTCAAATCATAGCTGAAAGATGGAAAGCTAGAAATAGCATCTAACCATCTAATCATACAAAAAAGGAAAAGAACAAAAGGAACATCATAGTGTACTAAAAGCAACATCAAAGTAAATGGAAATGACATTAGAATGAGCAATTCAAACAAACAAAGTGCATGGTTCCTCCCAACTATCAATGGCATCATAAGGCCATCCTGGACCCTAGCCATCCCCCATGTGTAACATCCCAAGCCACCAATGAAATCATTGGTACTAATGTAATAGGATTGTCACTACTAAAACATGCTACAACAAGCATAAGGAAATCAAACATGCTAGTAGTAAAGCATAAGATAATCCTACAAAGTAGATAACATCACTATCATATGCTAATCATCAAAGCAATTAAATTCATTAATAAATAACATCATCTAAACATGATATAAAAGCATTCCAATAAAAGCATGAATCAAAAGAATGCATACTCTAGAGCCCAAAGTACCAAGCAAAATGATCTAGTAAGGATCGCAATAGGACAAAGATCGTCTCTGTACATAGGTCCCTAGTAGTCATGTAGGTAGCTACACCTCCCAACCATATGGTACCTATAGGTCCAAACCTACCATGCTGATGGAGATAATGATCCAACCACAAACACACAAAAAAAAGTCCATGGCTAATGCACATGTCAGACAGTATGATGACTGAAACTAAGACAAAGAAAATGCATAAACTACATGTCCTAGTTAGATAGCCAAAGGCTACTAAGTAGGGGCTAATATCATGGACAATCACTTGGCATTGACAAGCATGAGCTAATAGTTGGTAGCTTAGACTTCCCAATGGAAGGAGCACATCCTGAACCCTTTTATTATCTTAAGTTTTATTACCACCTAGTGTGTTATTTTAGCTATCACTTATTTAAAACTTACTTTCCTCTACCAACCCTCTAGGCACAATGATTACTAGGCTACAAGATAGAATCCCCCTCCATATGCTACCCTATGCTACCCATGCTCATGAAACAATGAGTGCCCATAGGCATGCAAATCCCCAACCCAACCCCAATCATCATAAATTTTTGAAATACCATAGAAGATTAGGACTGGCAAGTCACCCAACAGATGTACGCACATGTACTCATGTGTTGTGCACCACCATCATGAATATCATAACACAAGAATTAGATGAGAACACAAAGCAAAAAGTCACTCAATCGAAAATAGAATTGAGAGGATAGACACAACATGCATCTCAATGTAACATAAAAGTGCAATAAGGGTCTAATCAACATCCAAATGGATCATCCAAGCCTACAACCAAACTCATGCCACGAAAACCCAAGAAAACCAAGTGGCATGCAAAATGAGGTAAAAATTTTAAAATTTGAAAAACTTTAAAATTAAAACCCATTTGGCCTTTGGGTATAAAAATTTTCAAAATCCAAAAATAAATGAGTTCTAACATTGTATGCAAAAATGGCCAGCATAATGGTTCAAAACCAGAAACCCCCATCCTGAAAATAGGAACAACATTCATACCCATCCAACTAAGTAGAATCAACAAACAAAAATTTAGGGGAACATTAGTTCTTAGCCTCCTAACATATTTCTACAAGAAACAAAAGTTAAAATAGAGTGAAATCAATGAAATAGGAAGGCCATACATGACAACAAAAGGATAGAAACTGAAACTTGTAGAATAAAATAATTATCTTACCAAAACCACTGAAAGTGATATTTTGACTTTAGGAATATTTACCATGTAATCATTTTATCATATCCACATAAACTGAATGAATTTTCTACTTTGGGGACCATCTACCATTTTTGTGTTGTCACACTAACACCTATCCACCTTTCATTAGGTAATGAATTTTCATGTTGGCTATCACATAGTGAGACAATACTTGAGATTGTGTCATTATTCGTTTGTATGCAATCGTCTACATAATCAAGTGCCCTCATATGTATATTCATTGGAGTTTCATCAATCCATTTCAATTGAACAATTATATTACATTCCTAGTGAGGATACAATGCATTTTGATTGAGTAACATTTAGATCTCTTATTATTGTGCTTTCCATTTACCTTCTAGATCTTGGGTTATTATCTCCAAAGCCAAACCTTAAAAACATGTTATAGGTATCCTTCTAACTTGAGTACTCTATTTCTTCTTATTTGAGACTTGCAAATTCTATCTTACTATATAAGCATATCAATATTATAAATCAACAGGTTTTATTTATTTATTAGATAGCAGCCAAAAGAAGGGAGCTGACCCCATAGTACAAGAGGCTAGAGAAACAAGTGTAATTTTCTCTTATAGATTTAATTATTTTAATGTTCTTATTTTTTTATTCTATTAAAAGTGTAGCATTGAATCAATCTTTGATTGATAATCTCACTGATCTACTCATTTCTAAAGCTTAAGATAAACTTTATACAGCGTAAAATTACATTTTAATATTCACAATACAAAATTAAATACATTTCCTAACAAAATTAAAATATTAATGACTAAATTAATTAGTTCTAATCCAATACAATTGTTAATATGTAAATTTTGTCATGTCAAAAGCTATGTTTCCCAACAATAGCAAAAGTAGTAGTAGATAGTAGTAGTACTACTTATTCTTCATATCCAATGATTTTTTATACCAACATTCAAAATTGAGTAGAATTAGCTTTGTGATTTTCAATAAAAACCTATTACTTCATACACATTTACATTCAAAAAATTCCACCAAGGTGCAACTTGCAATACTTTTGTTAATTGAGTTACTAAATATCTATTTTCTTCTAAGGTTGCTTGCCTCACTGAATTTTATAGATCAGTGAATGAATCCAATTAATTTAATTTTTGTACAATAAAAGTATGCTCCCTTTTAACATAAAGTATCCTCACTAACATTTGTTGAAAGAAATTGATTGGAATATATACTCTGCATTCCTAGACAATTCACTCTCATTTCCCTTTATTCATGAGATTTCATAAAAGCATTCCCAACCATCAAACTAATTCTACATGCTGAAAAGATTTAATTCACCTTCACCTTCTATCATGTCAATCATCTTCATGAATAATCCATGATTTCTTTAGCTAGGTTTCTTCACTTTTATAATTTAGAACCAACTTGATTTTTATCCTATTATATTGATATTCAAGAAAATTGTAGAAGAAAAAACAAACCTGCCCATGTTGATTCTTTGATGAAGAATAACAGAGTCCATGATTTTTACAATTCACATAGTAAATGGAATGATTTCAATGGAAAATACAAGTGCCTTTATTTTCATGCACAATCCTTGAGGATAATACTATTGGAATATTTAATATTTTTGTTGTTGACTCATGCCCACCTACCAACTTGTCATCCCTTGTTTCTAGCTTCAACAGTTAAATGCATTTATTATTGGTAGGTGATTTCAAATTTGGAGAATGAGGGGAAAATTTTCTATGGACAATAGAAAGAAAAAAGAGAGGGAATGTCATTCATTCCATTATTATTACTATTATTCATTCTCATATAGAGTTAGTTTTTGTAGTAGCAATAGCAGAGAATTTTTTTTGAGAATTTTGTGCAGTAGTATCATCAGTTATTCAATCTATTGAGAAGTAATTACTCTAGGTCTATTTTATGAGAGCTTTGTGTAGCTCTAGACTTATTTGTATGTAGCTATAATTACTACTAGTTTATTTTATGTGCAATAGTTGTAGTTAGTTGTAGTTTTCACATTCTAGATTTGTAATAGTTCATTTCTAGATAATAGAAAGCAAGCAATCAATCTTGCATACTTCCTAGCTATTGCACTTGTGTTTTCTTCTTCCTTGTTTATTCCATTATGTGCTTGGTCATAGGAAAAATAGAGCAGCACTTTGCTCTTGTTGTTTACATTTGTTCTAGAAAACAGTTTATGATTTTCATGTTGGTTAACATGCTATTTTGATAGGTGTTAACATTACCTGGCATACTCTAGGTTTTGTGCTTTTGTCGAGTAATTCCTTTATTGACTGAGTGATTTGGTCTTTCATCAACTAAGTTATGTGTGGTTAACATAGTAGTTATCCCCCTATTTTGGTATATTTTACATGGTATCAGAGTTAATTGGCCCTGAATCCTTGTGAGTTTGGGCATTTATTTTTTCAGGGTATTTAAGTTTATTGTGTAGGAGATATGATAGAAGATGTAGGAAAGATATGGAAATAGCCACCATCCGTTAATGGATAAAATTATGATATTTGGGCAAAGAAGATGAAAACTATAAAGGTGAATAATTATTTGTAAGAGTTTGTGGTTAATGGGTTTAATGATGTGACAGACCTAGCTTGTCCTCAATAACAATCAAAAGACTTAGTTGAAAGATTCAAGGAGAAAGGATGTTAAGGCATTAAGTCTAATTGAAGCATAAATGACACAAATATTCTTCCCCAAGATTGGAGCAGCAAATTGTGCAAAGGAAGCATGGGATATCCTTGAGACAAACTTCAAGGGAACTGATAAGGTCAAAGTAGTAAAACTATGCAACTAATCTTAAGGGAATTTGAGAACCTTCAAATGAAGGACAATGAACCTATTGCAAAGCTCATCTCACGAATCTCCACTTTGATAAACTAGCTTAAATCAAATGGAGGAGATTATGAGGAGTAGATAATTGTGAAAAAGATATTTAGGAGTTTACCTTTGAAATATGACAATCTTATGATGACTATTGATAATGCAAAGGACCTCACCACTTTCACAATGGATGAGTTGATATGTATTCTCCAAACCCATGAGAATTGGATTAGTAGATTAGCAACAACTTCCCAAGAGTAGTCTTTCAAGGCACAAGAGAATTCAAGAAGCAAGGTGAGAGGAAGAAATAGCTCCAGTAGAGGCTCAAGAAGTATAGGTCATGGAAGGAATGGTCAAAGGAATGCTAGTGTAGAAAGCTTAGGACAAGAAAGCAACCAAGAGGGAGCAAGCACCTCTTAAAATAGCTCTAGAGGAGGTAAGAAGAATTACAACTCTAATAGGAGCAATTTTAAATTCTACTACTGCCATAAGTATGGGCATTATTCTAGTGAATGTTGGAAAAAGTAGGGTGATTAGTCAATGAAAAATGCAAATGTGGCTGATGTAAACATGGAAAATGCAAACAATCCTACAACCTTCATCATGTGTAACATTGGTGAAGAAGGCAACCCTGAGGTATGGTACTTGGACAATGGTTGTAACAACCACATGAGTGGTAATAAAAGTTTATTTTCTTTCATTGATAAGACTTTCAAGTATGAAATTAAGATGGAAAATCATAGAACCATTCCCATAGTGGGCAAAGGATCTATCATGGTCCACACCAAGCAAGGTGAGAAGGAGACACAAAATGTGTATTTTGCCCCCAATCTAAAGAACAACTTGATGAGTGTTGGACAACTCATTCCAAATGGATACAAGGTGCTAATGGAAAATGAAAAATGTGTCATTCATGAGAATGATGGGAGTAATAGATTACTTGCAACAGCCCAAATGGCAAAGAACTAAATGTTTCCTTTGAGGATAGGGACATGCTTCTTTTCTCAAGTCAATGTTGCACCTCCAAAGCATGCATGTATAGTAGTACATCAACAATTAGATCTTAGGAGCATAATTGAAGACCTCTCTAAGCTTTGGCATTTAAGGTATGGATATCTTGGCTTTGTTGGTTTAAATTTGTTGTCAAAGAAAAGAATGGTAGATAGTTTTCCAAATCTAGTAGATTCATATGAAAAGTGTGAGGCTTGCATTTTAGGTAAGAAACATAGGCTTCCTTTTAATTCTAAATATTTTAGAAGGGCTAGAGCACCATTAGAATTGTTGCTTTCTGATTTAGTAGGCCCTAGGAAAACTACTTCTATTAGGGGGAGTACTTATTTTATGACATTCATAGATGATTTCAATCATAGGACATGGGTATATTTTTTGAAGAGAAAATCTAAAGCATTTGATAATTTGTTGAATTTAAAGCCCTAGCTAAAAAGGAATGTGGACACTATGTTAAAGTCCTTAGATTAGATAGAGGAGGGGAGTATACCTCCAATTTGCTTGTAAATTTTTACAAGATTAATGCCATAAAGAAAGAGCTTACAACCAGTTATACTTCGCAACAAAATGGGATAGCAAGAGGAAAAACATGACCATTGTTAAAATGACTAGAAGCATGATGAAAGAAAAAGGGCTCCCAACTAAATATTTGGGAGAAGCTATAGCAACAATAGTACATATTTGATCAATAGGTGTCCCAAAAAGCCAGTTCATGAGAAGATTCCTCGTGAGGCTTGGTCAAAGAACAAATGTATAGTTGAGCACTTGAGAGTTTTCAAATGTGTAGCATACACACATGTACCTAAGGAACAAACAAAAAAGCTAGATGACAAAGGTGTGAAGTGTATCTTCCTAGGTTATAGCTCAAAATCAAAAGTTTATAGGCTATATGATCTAATCACCAAGAAGATCATCATTTCAAGAGATGTAGAGTTTTTTAAAAATTAGTCATGGGATAGCTCAATTCATGTATCTTCAATCACTTCAAGAAAAGTGTCAAATATTGATGAGGTAGAGGAAAACACTGGTGATGAGCAAGATGATGGAACAAAAAACATTGATGATTGTAGACAAAGGAAAAAAGGCAAGTAGCCCCTTACATGTTGAGTGGTAGTTCTAAGCACTTCAAGATAGCCCCAAGCTAGTATGCAAAAAAGTAGCAATAGTAATATTGAAAATTCAGATTCTACTCTTGTCTCCCTATTGCCAAGAAATACTAAGAGCCTAAGGGAGATATATCGAGATGAAAGGTATGAGGAAGATTATGATGAGAGTGTTAATTTTGTATTATTTTCTCATAGAGATCCAATTTTCTTTGAAGAAGCTATGAAGGAAAACAAATTGTGTAATGTCATGGATGAGGAAATAGATGCTATTGAGAGAAATGAGAGATGGCAGTTAACTACTTTTCCTCCAAAGAAGCAAGTAATTGGAGTAAATTGGGTTTACAAGACCAAGTACAATGCTAAAGGAAAAATAGATAGGCATAAGGCATGTCTAGTGGTCAAAGGGTATAAGAAGTAATATGACTAAGATTATGATGAGACATATGCCCTATTTACAAGAATGGAAACCATGCATGATTTCATAGCAATTACAACCCAATACAATTCAAAGGTATATCAAATAGATATGAAGTCCACCTTCTTAAATGGTGTATTGAAAGAAGAGGTTTATGTGGAGTAGGCACCTTGTTATGAAGTCCCAAGTGAAGAACACAAGGTGTATAAATTGAAGAGAGCTCTTCATGGGCTCAAGAAAGCTCCATGAGTGTGGTATAGTAGGATTGACTCATATTTTATGAGCAATGGATTTAAAAAAAGCAATTGTGAGCCCACTCTCTACATCAAGGAAGAAAATGGTAAAGTGTTGATTGTTGTCTTGTACGTAGATGACTTAATCTTTACCAAAAATGATAACTTCCTAATTGGTGAATTCAAAGAGGCTGTGAAGAATGAATTTGAGATGATAGATTTAGGTCTCTTGAAGTACTTTCTAGGCATAGAAGTAAAAGAAATGCATTATGGCATCTTCATTTCTCAAGAAAAGCATCCAAGGATGATCTTGGAGAGATTCAATATGCAGAATAGTAAGGTAGCCCCAACACCAACAATAGTAGGTTTGAAGTTGAACAAGGAAGATTACATAAAAAGTGTGAATTCAATACTATACAAGAGTATGGTTGGAAGCTTGATGTATTTGATAGCAACTTGGCCTAATATAACACATGCAGTAAGTCAGACTTCTAGATTTGTGAAAACTCTAAAGGATTCCCATTAGCAAGTGGGAAAGAGAATCTTGAGGTATGTGAATGGTATCAAGGGATTTGGGATATTTTATACTACAAATAATGATTTTAAGTTGGTTGGTTATACAAAAAGTGATTGTGTTAGAAGTTTAGATGATAGGAAGAGCACTTTCAGATACATGTTCCATATGGGATTGAGTGCAATTTTATGGGCATCTAAGAAGGAACCTATTATTGCTCAATCTACAATAGAGGTTGAATACATAATAGTGAATGCAGTAGCATGTAAAGCTATTTGGTTAAGGAGGATATTTATAGATTTGAATGAAAGGCAAGAGGATGGAACCACAATATTTTGTGACAACATCTCAATTGCACTATCTAAGAATATAGTCTTCCATGGGAGAAGCAAGCACAAAGAGATCAAATATCATTTCATCAGAGAGTTGGTGGAGAATGTAGATATCAAGATGGAATTTTGTAAGTCTGAGCAGTAGCTAACATACATATTCACTAAGCCTTTAGGCATTACAACTTTTGTACACCTAAGAAAGAGTCTTGGTGTAATTGGTTTGGATCAACATTGATCCTTATTTTATTGGCTCAGGAAAAAGCAGGAGTGTTAGAATATTTAATATTTTTGTTGTTGTCCCATGCATACCTACCAACCTACCATCCCCTATTTCTAGCTTCAATAGTCAAATACATTTATTGTGAATAGGTGAGTTCAAATTTGGAGAATGAAGGGGAAATTTTGTGAGGACAATAGAAAGACAAAAGTGAGCGAATTTGACTCATTCCATTATTATTACTATTATTCATTCTCATACAAAATCAATTTTTCTAGTAGTAATGACAATGAATGTTTTTGAGTATTTTGTGTAGCATCATCATCAATTGTTCAATCTATTGAGTAGTGATTGCTCTAGGTTTGTTTTATGAGAGCCCCGAGTAGCTCCAAACTTATTTGTATTGAGCTATACTTGCTATAAGTTTATTTTATGTACAAAAGTTGTAGTTAGTTGTAGTTTTTACATTCCAAATTTGTAATAGTTCATTTCTAGTTAATAGAAAGAAAGAAATCAATCTTGCATACTTCCTAACTATTGCACTTGTGTTGTCTCCTTCCTTGTTTATTCTGTTGTGTACTTGGTTGTAGGCAAAATAGAGTAACACTCTATTCTTGTTGTTTTTGTATGTTCTAGAAAGCAATTTGTGATTTTTTTGTGCATTAACACACTATTTTGATAGGTGTTAACATTACTCACCATACTCTTGGTTCAGTGCTTTTGTCGAGTAACTCCTTTGTTGATCAATTAATTTTTTCTTTCAACTTCTGAGTTGTGTGGGGTTAGCATATAGGTTATCCACCTATTTTGGTATATTTTATAAATATGCAACCCCTGTACCTATAACTCCCTAATTTCATCAAAAACAATACCCTGTTCATATCAATATATGGGTATATCAATTATTATATAGACAATAGAAGAGAGAAATTAAAACATAATATTCTTCAAATCAATAAATGACTATCTCAGTTATTCTAAATAATAAATTTAATGGTAAAAAAATTTCACATATTCTAGAAAAAGTTGTAACAATTGAATATACAAGCTAAGAAGACTTACAAAATACACAGTTGTAAGAAGGTTCATATAAAACCAATATTCTTTGACGAAGGATGTCAATCAGCAACTAAGATGATTGCAATTTATTGTAGGGTTCAAACATATTAAGATGACAAGGGAAAGTTGTGCAAAATATTTCTTGAGAACTGAAGCTTTTTTTCATGATGGAGTTAGAGTAAATTAGGTGACAAGAAAAAAAAGGGTTAGAATAAATATATAGGTTGGAATTTATTGATAGATTTAGTTATGTAAAAAAAAACAAGGCAATCCAGGAAAGGGTTCCTATGATAAAAAAATAGGCAACCTTTTAAATTATCATGAGGTATAGTAGCATTTGAAGAATTATTATGGTAATGTGATGACCAAGGAATAGGAATAATATGTTCTTTGTAGTAGGTCATGAGCATTGCACTTATTGCTACAACACTAAATCATAATCTTGGTGCAAATTGCCTCACATATCTACACACTTTGGAACTCCTGCTTTGATACCACTTGATGAAGGGTACTCCCATTAATAAAAAAACACATGACATAAATAGAGAAACAAAATGAATTTTCAACAAAAAAAATTAGGTTCCCATTATTATAAAATTATAGAATTATAGAATTCATAAATAAAGCATGTGAAGTCACATGAGTGTTTTTGTTGCAATATTTTGTAAGATAGAGCCATAAACAACTATCCAAAACTACCTTAGAAAACCCTATGAGCCTTCATTATATCCATAACTTTCCACTACCTAGGAATGTTGCAAACTTTAGCCTTATCCTTGAGGCTGACCAACCCTAAAATTACATTATTTTACATATTTATTACATAAAGCTAGCTCAAAATAATTTGATATTATAATTTCAGGTAGCCCAACTTTGAGAGGCCATAATTTATTAACAATAAACTTATTAAGAGATGACATATCCTAATCTATAATGTTTGACCACATAAATGCTCATTAGTTAGGGGTTAACCTCATTTTGAAGCCTATAAGCCCTTCAAAATTGAGCTCAAATTTTTTATACCAAAAATTTATACTAAAAAATTCCTCAATAACTTCTCTAATACATATAATATAGAACTGAAATGCATCTAACAAACTAGTATATCTAAGATGGATCTCCACATGTGAAATTAGAACATTTTGAGCTCATATGGCCAACTTAATAAAAAAAAAGTTAGTTTCCACAAATGGGGGCTCTTCTCATATGAACAACCCTTCTCTTATTTTGGATATTGTTGATATATTTTTTTACCTGTCAACTCTATACATTCCTAACCTAATCCATTTCTAGTGAGACACTTTCTTTAGTTACTTTCTTGCATCATATTCATTTAATTTTTTTTCCAAATGTTCTACAATTGAACACATTTACATTTATATTCATAACTTGATTAAAATTTTTGGGACGACTTCAAAAACCCTCTAACCCTCTTTTTAAGGGTGGTTTTCTCTTGTTATGGGACCAATTATGAGTATTTGCATATCTTTCATTACAAGTATGTAATAGAATTTATATTTCCTCTCTTTATGTCTTCTCTTCATTTCTATGAGCTAACTAGTTTATAGTGTCTATTATTATCTATTTTTGGAGGGTGAATTTCAAAAGATGTTTCTTCCTTCAAGGAAAGAGTGTATTGTCTTGAGGAAGAGTATCATAGTTAAAGGTGGCTATAATATAAATAGGTTTCTAGAAGCCTTTCAAATTGGATTTTTCTTTTATGTTTTTTAAGGATGTTTGATTTCAAAATATGATGTAGTTCATAGGTTGAAGGTTTGTGTTTCTTTTAAAATATTGCAAGACCCCTCCTTGTATGTACTTGTTAAATATGGATTCCTCTGTTGAATCTGTTGTAGGGGATTATAATGGATATGAAGTAATGTTTTGTGTTGTGAATGTCTTAATGAAATTTAGAGTAGTTGATACATCCATGTTTTAATACTCACTAATTTGAGAACTACTATATTATCTTGATTGTTTAAACATTGAAATTTCACTAATGATGATACAAGGCATTTTCACCTGATGATAATGGTGTTGATTTTGGTACCTCTATGTTTAAATTTTTATGCTTTTAGATAGTTCAGTATTTCTTAACTCGTGATGTTTATGATGTTAGGTATATGCATTCCTAGCAATGATTATTCTAGTATTTTAATATGAATTAATGAATAAGTTATATTATATTGATTATGTGATTTCTGATGATTAAATGTGAGTATAAATGAATTAAATAGTTAATTATATGGAAGATTTATGTTTTGATTATTGTAACTATCCAGATAGGTTTTGAACATATGTATTTGATTTTCTTGAGCTAATGATGTGTGCAATGAGTGTGCAGGATATTTTAGCTAGGAAACCTAACAAAGAAATGAAACATAACCCTATGTATAGTTTGTGAAAACCAGAGTAGAATCTAATGAAAGATGCAAACCATATTGTTCATATTTTATTTGTATCGTGAAATGAATGAATGTATCATTTTATAATCATTAAGTGTTAATGTTTTGTAATAGTGATTTTTTAGTGTTTCTTGACACTCATGAATTGTATATGCATTCTAGCATGATAGTTATGGTTAACCAAGTAACCTAATGATCTAAGTTGGACTAGGTTAGTGACCTTTTTGCTAATCTGTTAGTAATCAAAATTAATTACTCTAACCAAGATTAGTGAGTAATCTGCATTTTTAAAGGTTGTTAGAAAGTCATAAAATTTTCAAGCTTTTTGTTAGGTCCCTTATTAGTCCTAGGAGCCAAAAATCATTAAAAATATGTACCTAAGGGGTATGGGTATGGTTTGGGAGCATTTTCCACCCCTCTAGCCCCTTTTGTTGACTTTTATGGTCACTCAAATATCCTATTTTTGCTTTATTGCGAAAATTGAATGTTTCCATCATGAGTTGGATAACTTTAACTCCACCTTGAGGTTAGCCTTATCACTAGTTGAGTTAGAAGACTCTAGAACTTTTAGGAAAGTGGTGGAGTTATTACGTTTTGGGAGTTGGTTGAGTTAGTGTCTTATTTAGAGGCAAATTTGAGAGGGTTTGAGTGTTCACCCAACCTCTAGTTTTAGAGAAAAATTTAGGATTGAAGGAGAAGGAGAAGGAAGGGAAGCTCATCTCAAATTTTTCAATTGCCATAGCCTTATTGTGAAGGTAAGAACCCTTCAAGCTCTTTTGGTTCATGTTGTGTTTCATTCTTAAGTCTTTTTTTTTGCATATATATGTTCATGTGTTTGTTGAATATGTTTGGGAGGGATTGAAATGGGATTTTTTCTTAAATGTTTTCTCTTTGTAATTTTTCTTTGATTTTTGAAGGGATTGTATGGGTTGTATTGGCATTACTCACCCTCAGGTAGGGCAGAAGTGGTCATGTATGGGAGGAAGTCTTTAGTTGGACTCCAGTAGTGCAGAGTCTCTTCTTAGGACAAGAAGAGGGAGAGAGAGTGGGGTGCTATGGGCCCCTATTCATCAGCACAAACCATGTTCTGAGTTTTCAAATTTACAAAATGAAAGAACAGAAGTTCTTGAGTTTATAGCCCCAAAAGGGCACCTATGATGATGTTGTGGCCCACATCTCCTATTGGAAAAATCCACCTTCTCCCTAGTATGGTTCAATGATGAACCTATTGTGCAAACCTAGATGGGAGTAAATGATGTATTGTGTCTTCATGTTAAAATTTTTTGTCACCCAATCAGTTTCATTCTCTCCACAGTTACCTTGATATGTTTGCAGATTTTCAAAATGGCTACCCTGTTGAGGAGCCAAGCATGAAATTTAGAGTTGTTTTTCAAATTCAAATGGTGGGAGATTTCTCCTTAGAATAATGATCCCATTGTAAAAATGTGATTGTTAAAATTATTGTCGAAACAACTATGATCTCAAGTTCTTTTCCCTAGTTCTTTCCCGAGGGAGTCCTTGAATTAGATGATTCATTTTTTTTTAAAATGGAGTATGATCCTTTCATATGATATTTCTTGCAATTCCATTTATATGCATGTGTTTATCAAAAAATGAATTCAATGATGTGTTACCCTTTTTTTGGCATTCTTATGGTTCAAAATCGTATTCATTTGATTAGTATTAATTAGATAAAATCATGATATCTACTAAGTTATGCAATTTGAGTTTAAAATATGTTAAGAAAAATCACATTTGATTGGTACTTAAATTTCATAATTATAGATGAGTACGAGGAAGTTAAATAATTCTATTTGAATACTTATGTATTACATTTAATCGTATAATAACTTTAAAAAAAAAAATTGTTGGTGTTTTTGCCTCAAAATTTAGGCATGAAAAATATCTATTTCTTTCAAATGCAATCTCTAACAATTTAAAAAATATTTGTCTAACTAGTTGATGGCTTTAGTCAAAAGCTTTCTTTTCAATAGGCATTTGTTTCTTACTATCTTTCTATGGTCTCAGTTCTTGTGTGTTCCTCCCTCTTCTTCCACCTTTTCACTTTTTCTTTCTATGAGTCTTGGGTTCATGGACTTCCTTTCTTTTGTTTGCCATTTTCTCTTTCATTGGTTTGTCATTTTCTCTTTTAGTGCAAATATTAATATTATAGATATTACTGTAGATATTGTTATTAAAATTATTTATTTGTATAGAACTAATTTAAAATTAAAAAATTAAACTGTACAAATAATTATTTAAGAATAATTTAAAAACAAGTAGATGGATGTAAATTTTAATATAGTGTATATGTTGTTAAATAATATTTTTATATGTCTATTAATTGACTAAACTATAAGAAACTTATTAATGAATTATTATATAATAGATATTATATTTATTTTAAATAAATAGAATTTGAAAACTTAGTAAAATGAATAAATATTCTATTATTAGTTCATATAGCTAAGAACTATAAGCATTCATTGAAAATTAACCAATTATTAATAACAAATATTTAAACTAATTAAATTAATTTTTTAAAATATATTTCTAATGATTTTTTAAATGAAAAAATATTGAAAGCCTAACCTCGTCCTAAAAGCTTAACCTCCTCCTATGTACTATTAGTGGTTGTGTCAAGCATTGAAAGATCGGTCTTTTGGTGTAATGACAACCCCACTCTAACAAGTGGTATCAGAGCTTGTTCATAGGTTTGAATCCTCAAACCCTCGAGTAACACTAAGTGGGAGATTGTTTGAAATTTATTTATCACTCCCCTTGGGACTCATGATAGGGCTTAACTGCCTCTTGTGTACTATAGGTTGAGTTTTTGTATTCAACATTGAAAGATTGATCTTTTGGTGCAACAAAAACCTCACTTTAACAATAATGACACAATGACAAGTGACATTGTCTCATTACATGATAAAAAAACATGAAAAACTATTACCAAGTGAAAGGTGGATAGGTATTAGTATGATACGAACAAAAAACAAGGATGGTCCCCTAAATTAGAAAAGTTCATCCACTTCATGTGGATATGATAAAATAATAACATGAAAATATGCCTATAGTGCAAATGGTTGACATATTCCTACACAATTCCCTAAGCAAGCTTAAGTAAATATTAATTAGGACATAGGTAACAATTAGCCAAAGTAGAATACCTTAATTTTAACCACAATGATATTCTAAATTTTGGTATGTTATATAATTTAAAGTTCTTAATTTGGAAGAAAAACTATGAAAACATGAACTTCTTAATGGTTGAATAAATTAATGTTTACTCATTCCTCTTAAGTTTAACTTAGACTTATTACATTTATAGAAGATTAGGTCAACATTTTTCATTTCTTATTAATTTTAATAGTTGTTGTTGAGTTAATGTGAAGTGGTTAGGTGGTTATATGTACTCTCACATCTCACTCATCATCAACCTTTTCTTTAAAAGAAAGTCTATTTTACATTGTTTCCTAGCTATCATTTTAATACACTTTCTAAATAGTGGAGAAACAATATTCTTCCTTATCCTTCTCTCTTTTATTTAAGTAGTGTTTGTAGATTGACATCTTGAGATAGTGTAGAAACCTTAAAATATATACTAAAGAACTTATCTATGATGATATGGGGTTGCTATTTGTTGTATTATTATGTAACTAAAATGTACTTTAATTTTTATTTAGGCAGTTGATAATGAGTTATATTTCTCTAGTTAAAGTCAAGTGGAAAAGAGGACAAACCAATGAAAGAGAAAATGACAAACAAAAGAAAGGAAGTCCATGAACCCAAGACTCATAGAAAGGAAAAGTGAAAAGGTGGAAGAAGAGGGAGGAACACACAAGAACTAAGACCATGGAAAGATAGTAAGAAACAAACCCCTATTAAAAAGAAAGCTTTTGACTAAAGTCATCAACTAGTTAGACAAATATTTTTGACATTTTTAGAGATTGCATTTGAAAGAAATAGATATTTGTCATGCCTAAATTTTGAGGCAAAAACACACCAACACATTTATTTTTTAAAGTTATTATAGGATTAAATGTAATACATAAGTATTCAAATAGAATTACTTAACTTCCTCATACTCATATATAATTACGAAATTTAAGTACCAATCAAATGCAATTTTTCTTAACATATTTTAAACTCAAATTACATAACTTAGTATATATCACCATTTTATCTAATTAATACAAATCAAAAGAATATGATTTCAAACCATAAGAATGCCACAAAAGGGTAACACATCATTGAATCCATTTTTTGATAAACACATGCATATAAACCGAATTGCAAGAAATATCATATGAAAGGATCATACTCCATTTTTAAAAAAATTCAATCATCTGATTCAAGGACTCCCTCAGGAAAGAACTAGGGAAGAGAAATTGAGATCATAGTAATTTCCACAATAAGTTTAACAATCTTGGTTGTGAAGGCTCCATATTTGAATCTTTCCATTCAAAGGTTTTTTTTTGAATTTATTTATTTATTTTTTTAATTATTATTATTATTTTTTGAAATTCTCATGCTTAGCAAAGTGCCATATTTGGGACACAAAGAAGATGAATGAAGTTTAATAGAAACTAGTACTATAATTGATCAACTCACGGCTATTAGTTTGCACATTCTTTGTGCATGAGGATTCATCTCTTTGCTGAAAATGGAAAGTACAGAGTTGGTCTTCATGGTTCATCTCCCAAAAGTTGATTTGGATGGTATTTTTTGGCTCACAAATGTTCCAATTAGACAAGAGGTTCAATGCTCTCTTCATTTTAGTTAAATCTTTCAGAAGGAGAGATTCATTGGCATAATTGGACCCTAATCATTGTTGAGTATTGATATATATAATATTTTGGGAACTCTTGCTTAGTGCAAAGAAATTGTATTTTGTTGTAGGTATGCCTGGTATGACATATCAACTTTTAACATTTTTGTACTTCAGCAACAATTCAGAGTTTTCTTGCTAGTTCTTTTTTTGATGAGCCCTTGAACTAGTTTATTAATAAATATATTATATAAGTGCTATGTCACTTTTTGATTTTTTAAATTTATTTTTAAATCTATTTAGAAATTTAATACAATACTAACAATCAACTATAAAACTATAGCCTATCAAAAGATTTTTTAAACCAGCAATAAAAATTGAGTTAAAAAACTTTATGATCTATTAATTCACATAGACTAAATTCAATAAAATCCACTAGGTGCAACTTCCCATACTATAGTTGATGGAGTTTTGCCCCACTGAATCTTAAAGGTCAGAGAATGACTTCATTTCATTTAATTTAATTTTTTATAATAAAATTACGTTCCCTTTTTACATAAAGTATCCCCACTACCATCTCTTTAGACAAATTGATTGGCATGCTCAGACAATCCACTACCGTCTTTCTTTATTCACAAGATTCCATAAAAGCATTCCAAACAATCCAACTTTGAGTCATGGGACAGACGTTTCAAATTAATTCTGCATGTTGAAAAGACTTAATTCACCTTTACCTTCTATCACGCCAATCATCCCCATGAACACTTCACAATTGCTTTGACTAGGTTTCCTCACTTTTATAATTTTTTATTTTTGAAGTACCTATGTCTGAAACAAGTTCCCCACGACTTTCCATAGTTTTAGGGTGGTTCTTGTCAGTAGTAGAATGACTGGTTGGAAGCATTTCTGAGCTAATCTTCTATAAATGTGATATGTCTCAATTAAACTTAAGCAGAATGTGTAAATATTAATTTATGCAACTATTAAGGAGTTCATGGTTTCATAGTTCTTCTTCTAGATTAAGCACTTTAAATTATATAACATATCAAAATTTAGAATATCATTGTTTGTAAAATTAAGGTTTTCTTAATTGCTACATATATGTCTTAATTAATATTTACTTAGGCATATTTAGGAAATTATGTAGGATTATCTAAAATATTTGCCCTTAAGAAATATAATCATATTATTATTTTATCATATCTACATAAAGTGGATGAATTTTTTTATTTGGAGCACCATCCTTCTTTTGTGTTGTTGTGACACTAATACCTTTCACTTAGTAATAGCTTTTCATGTTTCCTATCATGTAATCGGACAATGCCACTTGTCATTATGTGATCATTCATTTGTATTCAAATTGTCTACTTAACCAAGACATCTCATATGTATATTCATTGTAGTTTCATCAATCCATTCCAATTGATCAATTATATTAGATTCCCAATAAGAGTAAAATGTATTCTTCTTATTGAGTATCATTTATCTCTTATTATTGTGAATTCCATTTACCTTGTGAATCTTGAGTTATTATCTCCAAAACCAATTCTTACAACATATTATAGGTATCCTTTTAACTTGAGCACTCTAATTCTTCTTATTCAAGATTTGCAAATCCTATCTTACTATAACCATAGAAATATTATGAATCAATATGTCTTTCTCTTTCTTATAGATCACTCATATGTTACAAATGTTCTTACCTTTTTATTATGTTGGAAGTCTAACATTAAACAATTTTTTATTAATAATCTTACTATCTTATTCATTTCTAAAATATAAGATAAACTATATACAACTAAAAATTACATTTTAATAGTTAAATTAAAAAAAGTTTAATATTTTTCCTAAAAAACTTTAATATTAATAATTGAAGTAAATTTTTTAATCTAATATTTTTGTTAAAATATAATTTTTTCATTCCAAAAGCTATGTTTCACACAAAAATAAGAGAACTAATCTAATTATTATTGTAAATATTATGAATAAATTATTAATCTTATTTAATGTTAACAATTATCTTTTTAACTTAAATTTGACAACCACCTACACATCAACATTTCAATATTAATATTAATTTCTTAAATTATAAGTTTTGAAGATAATTTTTTTAGAAATTAAAATGAACAAATATTTTTTGAGTGTAATAAATTAAATTTTAAGAGTTTTGATATCTTTAGACATTTCTTTAGGTAGATTTATTTAAGATATTTATACTAGTATATATATTATTGCAAGAAAGTAGATATAATATATGTAATTTATGTAGACATTTAATCTTAATGCATTTAAATTGAATTACTAAGCTTAGGCCAAAACTATTTTTTATCAAGTAATTATTTATTCAAATTCTAAATTTTATTGAGATTATCATATTCAAATAATAGAACATTTTTTTCATTTACTAAGTTCTTCAAGAACATATACAGTATATTAAAATTTACATCTATCTACTAGATTTTTAAAAAAAAATTAAATCTATATCTACAATTTTATTTTTAATTTTATAATAATTAAAATTATCAATATCTATAGTAAAAAGCCATTTGAAAATTTAATACAAAACTAACAATCAACTATAAAACTTTAGTCTATCAAACAATTTTTTATAACAGCACTAAAAATTGAGTAGAAAAAACTTTGTGATTGTCAAACAAGGTCTATTATTTCATACACATTTACATTCAATAAAATCCACTAAGGTGCAACTTCCCATACTATAGTTGATGGAGGTTAAGGTCAGAGAATGACTCCATTTCATTTAATTTTTTGTTTATAATTAAAGTATATTCCCTTTTTACATAGAGTATCCCACTACAATTTGTTTAAACAAATTGATTGACATACTCAGACAATCCACTACCGTCTTTCTTTATTCACAAAATTACTTAAAGTCATGGGATAGACGCTTCAAATCAATTCTGCCTGTTGAAAAGATATAATTCACCTTCACCTTCTACCACGCCAATCATCTCCATGAACGATCCATGTTTGCTTTAACTAGGTTTCCTCACTTTTAGAATTTTTTATGTTTGAAATACCTTTGTCTGAAACAAGTTCCCCACGAGCTTCAATAGTTTTAGGGTGGTTCTTGTCAGTAGTAGAATGAATGGTGGGAAGCATTTCTGAGCTACTAAACGCAGGAAGCTTTATGTCCTTCACTTTACCCCACAAAACACCATACAATCCTATCACTATCACCACTCCTCCAAGTACGCTGCAATTCATATTGTTTAATTAAACCAACTTGCATGATATCTTATTAGATTGGTATTCAGGAAAAATGTAGAAGACAAAACAAACCTGCCCATGTAGATTCTCTGATGAAGAATAATGGAGTCCATGATTGCTGTAATTACCATAGTCAATGGAATGAACGCAGTAGCAAATACAGGCCCCTTTGTTTTCATGCACAATCCTTGAAGATAATATGCAACCCCTGTACCTATAACTCCCTGAGTACATTGAAAACATCACATTCTTCAAATCAATATATGGTTATCTCAATTATCCCGTAGACAATACATGGGTGAAATTAAAACATTACCTCCTTCAAATCATTATATATCTATCTCAGTTGTTCTAAACAAAATAAATAAATGAATTTAAAGGTAAAACAATCACATAAATAATACAGTATAAACATTGGTTCTAGATAAAGTTGTACTGATAAAGGAAGAAAACTAAGAGGACTTACAGAATACACAGCTGTAAGAAGGTTCATATCGAATCCAATTTTCCATGATGAAGGACGTCGATCAACAGCTAAGGTGATTGCAATTGATTGTAAGGTGCCCATCAAACATATTAAGGTGACAAGGGAAAGTTGTGCAGGATACTTCTTGAGAACTGAAGCCTGCTTTCATAATGGAGTTAGAGTGAATTTAGTTAAAAGAAAAACAAGGTTTGGTATAGATATATAGATTGGAACGTATTGACAGAGTTAGTTACCTGAAGAACAAACAAGGAAGCCCAAGAAAGGGTTCCTGTGATCAAACATAGGCAACCTTTTAAGTTATCATGAGATGAAGTAGCATTTGAAGAATTATTATGGTTACTTGATGACCAAGGCATGGGAATAACAGGTCCTTTGTAGAACGTCATGAGCATTGCACCACCCACACAAACTAGTGTTCCCACTATCTTTGCTTGACTACGGATCTTTCGAATTCTTATTTTTTCCATCCTTCATAATGCAAGAAATTCTATTTTTACACTTTTGATCAAAGGTATGATATCATTCACAAACAAGTTTTAACCATCTTTATATAGAAAGAGAAAACTTTAGACCTAAACCTTTTGAACAAGGAGTCAAAGACTAAAGTAATAATGTAAGATAGAATTTAATAATATTGTATGATTCCCTACCTAAAGATAAAAGCGATCACAAAAGTTGTGGCAGGAAGTATGTTATTTAATGCTGCTCCAAATGTGGGAGAAGTGAATTTCAAACCAAGATAATAAAAATTCTGATCAATTACAGGCCTGCCAAAGGAAAAATAGTATGAACAACTAGAATGGGTGCTAAGCATGATGAAAAAATACAAGTGTGAAATGGAAAAATTGAATGAAACTTCCATATTTACCCCAACAAGCCAAGAACAAAAATCTGACAAAATATGATAAAAGTCATTTTGGGTCGCAATTTCCTGCCATTCAATTCATTGGGACAAGCTTTAAATCAAGCAAATATATAACTAAAAAGGAAACATAAATATTTCTAGTGTGTAATCATGGTTTCATATACATAAATATACACCTTTCAAAGAAGTAAGCAAGAGGAGCAACAACAACTGTGGCAACGATATGTCTGTAGACCACCAGAACAAAGTGGCTCATTCCATGATTCAGAGACATCTTAGTAATTATGTGCATCCCTGCGTACCCAAATTGCAACATTATCATTGCTATGTAAGGCTTTGCTTTATCAAGCATCTCCATTCCCATTGAGAGAAGTTTATAAGAATTCCTCTCTCTATGAACTATTTTTATTGAAATGTTATGCTCCACTTCAGAGCACAATCTTTGCATGCTTACAAATAAATCAACTTTATTAGACAATGGAGATAGAGGAAGGGACAAAACATGGTAAGCATAAAGGTATTCCTATGGTTAGGTAACAAGAAACAAGCATCTTTTGAAGGCACTAGTTTTCTTTTCCTATTGACCTAATTTGTCCTCATGAGTATGACAGGTATTTAATAATGTAGAACTTGAAAAACAGTGAAACGAATAGAGAGCAAAGCAAAATGAAGTTATGTGCTAATGACTCAGTTAGCATTCGCAATATGGGGAGGAGCACGAATACTAGTAGAAAGTTATTTCCTTTAAAGAGTGTTGAATGTATAGGGCTATGGAGACATTTCTGTTTTCATCAATTCAATAATTTTTCGCATGCAAAGTTTATTTCAAGCCAATGACAACGACATGTAACAAGACAATGGATGCACTAACTGGCACACTATAAAGTTTCATCCCAATTATGTGCCAACTTATGATTTTCTTCACTATGAATGTAAACTTCAAATCCAAAATCATTTTGAAATACTGGAAAACCAGCTAAGCAATCAGAATTAAGAATGGATTAACCTTATATTTAATAAGGATAGTTGTTTGTTTGTAGCTAACGTATAAAGTAGGAAATGACAACCCATTATCAATTTTCTATATACCATAGCAATATCACCAGCGTACGAAAGAATGTATATGCACCTAGGCTCTATACAACCTTGCAATTCAATGTTTGTTAATGGGTTAGGGAAAATTAGGCGTTTTATAGAAATTTATGAACGAATATTTATGTATGTTCATGTTCTTATGTCTATGTATTTATGCTTGTATGTACATGTGCATGTATATGTTTATGTGTGTGCATGAGTGTGTGTATATATATATATGTAGACATCAATATATATATGCATATATGCATGCATAATACATGTATATATGTATATATACATATACATACATTTATTTGTACACATGTATCAATGTTTAAAATACAGTTTAATATATTTTAAGGGAGAGAAAAATATTTTAGTGATTAATATGAAAAAATGTGAAGTATAAAATAAAAATAGTGTAGATTATAATAATTATTGAGATGACATCTATAATATTGTAATGGTTATTTTAAAAATAAATATGATAGAACTTATTAATTATACAATTGAAGAACATGTGGTAGTGAGAGGTATTCTAGAATCCAACTTGTATTCACTAACAAAATAACAATTATGTCAGTCAATGGTCAAAGTTTATATATCATTTCTCCTAGATTTAAGATCACATTTTTTGTGTAAGTTATGTTTACAATCATGTATTCATCCTATGTGTATAAGAATGGATTTACACAATGTAACTCTCTTCTAAAGATAACCTAAATGGTATGGGTCATCTTATTTATTGCTTGATCTATTGGGTCTGATAGCATATTAAAATACATTCACATGAATGTCATGGCATCAAAAGGAAATGTGTTATCAAAGTTCAATCCCTAAAGATGAAAGACACGAAGAAATCCTCCCATGAACTAATGTATGTATAATGTCCATGTAATTTAAATTACCAAATACAAAATTATTGTTCTAATTAGATAAATTAGGATAGGGCCTGAACCCTTAACATCAAAATAACACCAACTCCACTTGACAACCAAAAGAGGATTTATTAGGAGTAAGTATAGACTAGAACTCACAAAAATAGAAAGGTATAAATTGTAGAAATAAATGTAAAAACTAATTGAAAAAGAAAGAAGAAACTATATCAAAAATAGGGAAAATGAACAAAAAATTGAAACTATAAAACCACTAGTAGAGGGAAATAGTTACATCAAACAACAACACCAACACAAAACCCATGAGAAACAAAAAAAAATTCAACCATTGAAGAAAACCAAGAACCAACCCATTGAACCCTATACAACATACCCAAACTAGTAGTCAGTGCAACTCATAAATCTCTTTAAGATTCTCTGGAAAATAATCTTTCTTCAGTGGCTTAGAAGAGATCGTACCCTTAGTCATTGTCTCCTATTTTTAACCCAAGTGAACACTACTATCCATATTTTCCTCTCTTCTTCTCCATTTCATTCTTCTCTCATCCAACTCTCCTTGTATGCTTTTAGTAGCTTTGTTTGTATTCTCATGCATTTCCTTATTTTTAAAGGACATTTGTTGCAACTATTCCCCCATCATGGATTGGGCTTCCTTCATGGAAGTGAGGGCATTAATGATCCTCATCATCTCCTCCTCAAAGGACATCTAGATTTTCAAATCAATAATTTATTCCTCCCTAGACTTCCAATTATATTAGTCTTCATAACCTTCAATACATCTCAACTATATTATTCTTCATAAAATTCAAGACATTTAGTACATTTGAGTCATATAAAATCATCAAAAAAAATTAACCAACCAACATTTCATTTATCTCACTCCAACAACTATATTTCCTAAAGAAAGACCAAATTATCATATGATGTTTCCACTCACAATCTTTTCGCATGATTATTATCACCTTATTTTGTAATAACACTCAAATTCATAATCATAATATGAGTCCTTACCCTAGTTTGGTTCGTCACAAACAAAAAATAAAACTTCCAATAATAGCTCATCACTAGGTATCTACAATATCTATTTATTGTCAATGTCTCAAAGAAATACTTATCATCACTAGCATTATTTAAAAATTGTGAACACTTCACATGTTATTAGTTGTTTGAGCCCTTGAGAGAATAAAGTCAACAAATATGTCCACTTGGAAAGGAATACATGTTCTACAAAAGGATCCTTAGTATTGACAACCAAACATCATTATTTGAAAAGCTTCTTATCACTTCTTCGACCTTAACATCATCTTAACATGTACTTGACCATGAACCATATGCTCAACAAAAGACCCAACTGTCTTCCTAGTGTTTTTCATCAATTACTAGTTTGATGTCTCCTTAAATATGCATGATTATGGTTCATTTCAATAATAATTTCACATTCATCAATATCTATTTGGTCTCATTGGATTAGTAGAATCAACTTTAATGAGATCAAGAATAATTTTGAAGTGTGTAGAATCCTCCTTATTACTATGACTAACTAGTACTTATAGTCTAATTATATTTTGGTAAAAAAAATCTTTAAAATTAGGCTGAAATCCTCTTCAATGCATTTTAGTAAATCATTTGAGAAATCTTCAATCGCAAGTTGACTATTACTCAAGGGATGGAATCCTTTTTTGCATTAAGAATTTGAGGGAGAAAGAAAATTTACTATCTAAATAGAAAAAAATATTATTATACATCCCAGTAGGTCATTATTTATCTTTTGCGATGAAGAAGTTTTAGTATTGAAACCAAATCCATCAAACATGCATTCTAGTATACTACAAAATCCTAGAAATTCTCAATTTTTGTATGGCATTAAATTAACATACCTAACAACCCTCGAGTCTAAATCAAATCATTTGGGTTTGGTGATATTTTAATGAAAATTAAATCATTATTTCAATTAGGTCATGGCCAAAACTACAAATAATAATAACACAAACTAGATTAATTAGCAAAAGGATCTCAATCAAATTTAGGGTTTTTTGGAATAATATAAAATGTTCAACCTATCTAATAGTAAAAATATACAAAAATATTTCTTTCATTTTTCTTCTATAAATTCAATAACTTTATACAAGTGTTATCACATCCATAAAATTTTTGAAACAACTTTGGCATAACTTACACCTTGAACTTGCATGACTATGAACTTTGGGATTATAATCCTTGTTGACAAAAATAGTCCATTTGTTAAAAGCTCTCTTAACACCACTAAAATCTATTATATATGAACATTTTATTCCTTTTTATGGCCTTCTTGGAATACAAACCATTCTCATGACTTATAGCTATTCACTTTCTACTATTGTCAACTTTAGAAACTATATTTTTTCAAATGTTGCAATTTTGTATATTTGACCTTGAAACTCTATGATAGCCTTCATAACATGTCCAAATGGGGAAACCAATATTATTTACAAAAAAATTGGCCTTCCATGACACTTCTACATAAATTTGACCATAAGGCCTAATCGAGACCTATAAGAAGAACCTTGACATTTTGAGATGATTTCATTACAATATTTGAAATAATGACATTATATGCCTTGAAATGAGTTTAGATCAGATTAAAAATTATTAATATAACTTATGAACCCATTTTATTGACTTTGACTTCTTAGGTTCTCCTAGACCACACCCACTTATCACATAATATCATTATCATTTACTTTAATCTATCATTTTTCTCTTCTCTCGACTTCAACTACTACCTCCAACTCATTGATCTTCTTCTTAGCCATTTGTAGCTAACAAAGAAGCCACTTAATTTTATTTTTAATATTTCTATGGAAGACACACAACTCCTCATCTTTACCCAAGAGATCCTCCCCATTAAGTACCAACTCTTGAGTGATGGATGAGGAAGACTTCTAAACATTGGTGTCCCTAAGATATATAGTTGAACAAGGCCTTAAAGGTAAGATGAGAAATGAGGAAGTGAGAGAGTTATACATAAAATTTGGTATACTAGGTGTATATTGAATTATTCAATAGCTCAATCATTCACTTAACATTATACTTTTTTAATCTTTTCTAGACAAATTAAAGATAGTAGAGGTGACTCATGGAGGAGAACACAACTTGCATCTTGGAGAAAGATGAAATAGGACTACAAGTTGGGTTATTTAGCTTAATATACAATTTAGGAGGAGGACTTTCCTATTAGATGAGATATGATAGAAATTGTAATATTTGCAAATCAAATACTAATAATGTTTGGGGCCTCCACTTAACTTTGGCCTTATGCACTAACTAGGATAGGGGGGATGAAGTCCAAATAAGAAAAATACAAACTTGATACTCTTTCTAAAATAATTAAGCTTAGGAAAGAGATGGGAGTGATAATGTTTGTACCTTCCCTCCAACATGAAAAATTTAACTAACACTGTTGAAATCACTTTTCACTCTCTAGAAAAATGTTCTAGATTAAATGTAGTCTATGAAAACAAAATCTTCTCAAAGGGTCACTAAAAATGTTTGAATCCTCTATGTATGATACTTTAGGGTTTTTAGCCAACTTTCTCTCCACTCTCAAATTAGTTATAGTTGTAATAATTTCCACTATCAAAACAAAGGAAACCTAACAAATTTCACATTCATATCTACCTAAGACTCCACAAAATTCTAAAATAAACCTAGGTGTAAACCCACCATGCCCTCCATGTAATTTTCTATTTCTTATCACGTTAGATCTTTCAACCTTTTTTTTTTTTAATTAACCACATTTTTTGGCTTAATCTGTTGTAACTCACTACTCATTAGCTCACTTGGGTCAATGAGATTCCCCAAATTAAGCTAATAATAATCCCATCTCTTGAGATGAAGAAACCATAAAACCCTTAATATCTATAAAGTATTGAGACTTGTTAAATAAATTAAATAGAAAAGAGGTGATCTCATCCAACAAAGATTTTAAGAAGAAACCTAAATACAAAATTATGAGGAAACTATATTTTATTAACAGTCATTGATAACTTGTATAACCTTTTCATTGTTTTCCAAAGTGTCAATATCTTTCTCATTTTCCACAAAGCCTTCATAGGGATCATAAGGTACACATTGCAAATGTTTGAATTCATCACCAAGAATCCATTCACTATCATCTTGTGTATACCATTAGTACCCTCCTTTAACATGTAATAGAAAGAAAAGGATTTCACCATGGTTTCACTTTTGTGATTATGTGTTTGATCTACTATAATAATTTTTATTTATTATTGATGAAGGGTACACATTTTAATAATAAAAACATGTAACAAAATTAGAGATATACGAACACATGCAAGAACAATTTTTTTTGTCCATATTGTCCCTAAAAGTACCTAGTTACAAATTTCAGAATTAAATTAAAGAAATCCACATGGAAATTTTCCTTAAAATAATATTTAAGATAGATTCAGTACCGACATCCTATAATAATCCTAAACAACCTTATGGGCAATCTTTATATAGGTAATTTTCAACTACTGAACAAGGTTCTAGATATTTAACCCTAGAACATAAGGCTAAACATAAAGCCACAAAAACTTTTACAATTCAAAAGATACTTTGAAGAGATCTCATTTTTCCCCATCTTAGGTGCTACAACTTTTGAATCTACCGTAAATCATTATCAGTTTCTTTGATTGACTATTATGATCTATTTTTGAAATTTTATGACTTAATCTTTGACACCTCAGTCACATAAGCTCTAGTTAGGTGAGACACTTTTTTGGAGCCTCTAAAGCCTTCAAACATATGTTCATATTTTTATACCCTCTTAAAAATACAAAGAAATTTCAATAACTTCATAAAATGAGTTGATATTGTAGTGAAATTTTAGAGGTAGGCTAATGTACAAAAATGAACCTCTAGGGATGAAATTAGAATATTTTGAGCTCAAATGACCTACTTACAAAAATGGTAATCCTCTAGAAATAGTAACTCTTGACTAAGATAGCCCTTAAGTTAAACACAAATAAAAAATCACTCGAGGTGATGTAATATTTCCCTTACACTTGCGATGTTCCTCCATTAGACATTCGAGCTAGATTGGGAAGTGACCTTGTCACAGCTCTAGTGTTTAGAGGAAAACTAAGATGGTTAGCCTCCTCTCTCCTTAGCCATGATAAATCTCTAGTAGGTCTTTATTTGCATTTGAATATACATTATTCATAGGTCATGTTTCTTTTGCTTCTACCAACATGGCTATCCAATACATCCTCAATTTATATTATAGCTTAATTATTTTTTAGAATATTCCACTATACCTCTATTACCTCCTCGTTAACACTTCCTTCATAGTAATATGTCAGATCTAAAATGTTAAATTCTCATGAAATGTTTATTTTACTAGGAAACTCTACTCCATAGGCATTTCATGTATCATGCTTCTTCATTATCTTTCATGGTCTAAACTTCTTCATCTTCAATTTATTAAATGTTCCCACTTGAAATATCCGCTTCCCTAAATGAATCATAACTTCATCTCCACTCTTAAATTCTTTATGTTACCATTTCTCAATTATCTTAATCTTGTATGTTGTATTATTTTTTGTAATGTTCTTCCTCATGTCCTCATGAATGTTAATCAAGTGGCCTATAAAACATTTGAATTTAACACTACTTGTCTTCTCTTTTTCAAACCTCCTTAATTTGGAAGAATTTATAGGAAAAATAAAATAAATTAAATTAAAATTAAAAAAATCATAATGGTGTCTTGCGAGGCTAAGGCCTGCGTACCCTAAGCCTACCTATTACTGGTGTCAGCTACTACGATGCCTTCACTAATATCACTGATCTTGATGTCGGCATTATTCACATCAACTATGAGTGGGTCTCAGCTTGAATAGCAGTCTACTATTATGAGTAAATAAAGACAATGTGGATGTTACTATGTTGAATAACCCTAATAGTCACAGAGGAGGACTTCGATCAGTTTAAATTTAGGGTAACAAGTTTTCTGCAGATAGTCGGTAGGTTTTGCTTCCATAAGCTCTCAGTGCAGTGTTCATATCTTTCGGATTACATATTTCACTTGATGAGCCTTTGGCCTTCTTGGCATTTCTCTTCTAAATCTCTTCCTCGAGCTTTCTCAAAACCCTAAAAATCAATTGTGAGTGATTCTCAGCGGAGTGAGATGTGAGGAGTGAGATTTCATAGTAGAGGAGGGCATGGATTTAGTAGAGGCAATAGAGGAGGTAGATTTACACAGGCTTGGATGAATCATCAGGGGGATAGGTTCCACCAGCAGCCTCTATCAAATGTAGATTTTAATCATTTTAAGAGGATAGAGATCTTCGATATTTGCAAAGATTCCCAAGCTTTAGGTTCTTTATCCAAATCATTTCCTAATCGTCATTCATCCAAATCAATTCATGCAGAATGGCTACCATCATTCATTTCGTCTCCTAATAACAGATCTATTGCAAGAACTAAGTTTGTAACTTTTCCAAATAATATCCCCATTGGAAGGAAAAGGAAAGTACACATTCCAACAAAGTAGCAAGGGTTGGATTCTTCTAAGATGCCTTGGCACAAATCTAAGGTTATAGGTAATTATACTTCCTTTAAGGGAAATTGACATAGTCATGAGCATGATCAATATTATCCAAATAGTAGTTTGGGCAAGGATCACATATTTGAATGGAGAAAGAAGGAATCTAGATTAGATCATATCAATGCTTCCCCCATGAAGCCTTTATATCCATTTGTAATCTTTCCTAATCATTACCTTGAGGCACATTTTGATCTCCTTAAAGACACTGCATTAATAGGTATGTTTGGCCCTAACCTACTATCATTATTCATTATTTTGGACTGGGCTAGATCTATCTTGCAGGGAGTCAAGGAAGTATTTTTCATCGATTCATAGTGCAATTACTTTATAGTTTTATTTGATTCAAAGGCATCTAGGGATTCTGTGCATAAATATAAGGGTTGGTTTTGTAATGGGCAAGGTTTATTCACCATTTCATGGACACCAAATTTCAAACCTAATGATACTCTACCCCAATTCATGCCATTTTCAAATTTCCTACCTGCTTTACCGTTGGAGTACAGGGATCCCAATATTATTGAAATTATAGCTAATCAAAATGGAATTTTTATGAAGCATGATTTGATCCCCTATGAAAATCTTCAGAGATATGTTAGAGTCTATTTGTTACTTAACATGTCTAAGCCCAAACCAATGGGTGTCACGATCAGATCCAAGTGGGCTACTTTGAGTCAACTCATTGTGGTTCAAAGCCCAGAGATTGTTGACACATTTTCAAATATTTTGGGTCGCTTTACATTAGACTATTTGCAAGATCAAATTCCAAATGTAGACGTATGCTAGGATCACTCCACAGATCCCTTAAAATGTGCATGGGCCAATGCAAAACTCTTCCAAGCACATTCACAGAATCCAGTGGCTTCCAATCAGGTTCTTCTTAGTCAAGCTATGGTTCCTTTTCAGCAAGATTTTGTTTCCACTTATGATTTTAATTTCTTAATTCAAGTCCTAGCATTATTGTACTTCTTCTGGCATTATTGGAGGAATGATATAAATATGAGCACGAGCTCTAAGTCTGCATTACTATTGATGGGTTCAAACAATTCAAAACCTGATGAAATCCCTGATCTACTGGTGGACACGATAGTGCATGATCTCACCTATCATAACAAGCCTATGAATTTCTCACACATTATCAGTGATCTAAAAGGTAAGAAGATCCCCCAGCATCAACTTTTTAAAATAGCTACAGCTCTCTCAACAACTTTTGCATCTAATTTGATTCATGAAATTGCAATTAAGGAAGGAGTTTCTATAATGGAAATTATTCACCCGGATGACATAATGTCTATTAATCAATCTAATTGTCCAAATGGGACTCAACTAGTGAATGTGGAAAATCCCCTAGGTCTTGATGAACTATAGGAAGGGACAACTGATTCCTTATATCCAAAATCATTCGACAATTGTCAGATGAATGTTCTCATCCAACCTAAATTGTTAGTAGCTACTAATCTTGAAGTAGTCCATCACTTGAATGATATAAATAAATTGGAGCTTCCTTTAGATTATTTTCAGATCAATGAGGTTGTAGAATCTCAAATGAGGACGGCTAATCTATCTGAAGAAGGTCACATTTTGAATGAATTAAATGATGTAGATGTTATGAATCTGACTACTCAAGAATCAGAAAGTTCTCAACAAAATGGCAATAACAGAGATAGAGGGTATTTTAACTTCTCAATTCATTTGTCATTAGATCAATCCGCTACTACTATCACTGTAGTGATGAAGACTCCAAAAAAGAGAGGTAGATAGCCAAAATCTGCAAAGACGTTATTGGAAGTGGATGCTACTATTCAATGCACTCTTGATGATAAGTTTTCATCAGTCAAAAGATTGACAAGGAGAACAAGAGTTTCTCCTTGTTAGCAATGAAAATCATTATGTGGAATGTCAGAGGTATCAATGCCTCTGACAAAAGAGGTAGGATCAAGCAGTTGCTAGATTCTACAAAAGGAGATATTATTCTTCTTCAAGAAACTAAATTATCAGAACAAGTTTTTGATAAGACATTGGCTAAATGGACTAATTGGCTTTCAGTTCATGCAGAGGGGCATGGGGCCTCTAGAGGTTTTGCAATTTTATGGAATGCTAAAAGTATTCATGGTATTCTTATTGGGCAAGATTCCACTTGGCAGTTGTTGAAAGTTGACCACTTGATTTGAAATTCCTTATCTTCAACATATATGGTCCCACATCTACAAATGATAAGATGAACCTTTGGGTTGTACTGATGAATCTTATCCAGAAAGAAAGAGAAATGAATTTTATACTGGGTGGGGATTTCAATGCATTACTATCAATGACTGAAAAGAAAGGGGGCATTTGTCTCCCATTAGAACTATCCAAGATTTTTCTTCATTTGTAGAAGATAATAACTTAAGTGACATTTTTTGTGATAATGGATTATACACATGGACTAATCAACGTATTGGTTTTTTAAAAATTGCTGAGAGAATAGATAGGTTCTTATTTTCACAATCATGGAAGCTATTGAGTTTTAGTTTTAAATCTAAAATATTACCTTTTGCTATATCAGATCATTTTTCAGTCCAATTATTGATGTCAAAGAACAACATATTGCAATGTCTTAATCGGGCTAGTTCTTTTAAGTTTGAACATATGTGGTTCAGGCATCCTAATTTTATTATGCTTTTAAAACATTGGTGGATAAATGCTCCAACCTTTAGGGATCCTAAGATGCTTCAGTTCTCTAAAAAGCTTCATTACATGGAAGGGATGATCAAGGAGTGGAATGTGAAGGTTTTTAAAAATGTGTTCAAGCAAAAACAAGATGTCTCAGAAAAAACTTAAGAAGGTAAATTCAGTCATCATTCAAAAAGGTCTTAGTCTAAATTTATATCATGAGCAAAAATCCTTGAAAGAAGAATGGGAGGAGCTTTGCAAAAAGGAGGAGGTTTATTGGAGACAAAAGTCTCATGAACTATGGTTAAGAGATGGCGATAAGAACACAAAAAAAATTCATGAAACTACTAGAGTTAAAAGGGCAGTTAACACTATTTTTTCAATTAAACACTTAGAATCTGGTCATCTTATAGAAGATGACAATGGTATTAAGGAGGAAGGTGTTTTCTTTTTTTCAAATCTCTTGGCTCCCCCTCATTTGGATCCTATTGATGACAATTTGATTAATTATTTTATTAGTTGTATTCCCCCTCTTATTACAACAAATCATATTAGGATGTTGCTTGCCCCTTTCACATTGGAAGAAATTAAAAAAGTGGTATCTTCATTCCCACCTGACAAAGCCCCATGCCCTGATGGATTTATAGCTCTTCTTTTATCAAAAATGTTGGGATTTTATTGGTTTTGATTTATTAGTAGTGGTTGAAGAGTCGAGAAAGAATGCCAAGATGATCAAGAGCTTTAATTCAACTAACATTGCTAGTATTCCAAAAGTTAAGCAACCAGCCTCTTTTGCTGACTTTAGGCCTATCTCTTTATGCAACATGATTTATGAATTTATTACTAAAGCTATATACATGAGGTTGCAGAAATTTATTCCTCATATCATTTCTTTAGATCAAGGTGGTTTCATGCGAGGAAGAGAAATATGGGAAGGCGTTGTTGTTGCACATGAGACTCTTCATTCTATCAATTCTCATCAGTTGTCTAGTTTTGTGATCAAGCTTGACATGATGAAGGCTTATGATAGGGTAAGATGGTCATTCCTCTTTAAAGTTATTTCCAAATTTGGTTTTTTAGATAAGTGGTGCAGATGGATCAAAAATTGTATTTCTGGTGCCTAGTTTTCAGTCATTATTAATGGAGAGTCAATTGGTTTTTTCCCCTCTTCTCAAGGGATTCATCAGGGTGATTCAGTTTCTCCAACTTTATTTATCCTTATGGTTGATTCTTTTAGAAGATTCATTAATAGATCTTCACAATTGGGCTTATGGCAAGGAATTTTGATTCCTCATACATCTATCATAGTTACCCATTCCCTATTTGCTGATGATACTCTTCTTTTTGGTACGTCAAATGTAAAGGAAGCTAACCATATTAAATGTCTTGGATCTATATTCATAAGTTTCTGTTCAAAGAATCAATGCCTACAAATCCAAAATTTTCATTTTCAACACTAATGATGTAGTAGCTCAAAGGATTTCTTCAACCTTGGGTTTCCCGGTGGATCATCTCCCACCTGTTTACCTTGGAATTCCTTTTTTTATGGGAACAAACAAGACAACTTTTTGGCTTCCTATCATTGACAGAATCAGGGCTAGGATCTCTACTTGGAAAGCTAGATGGTTATCTTTGTCAAGCCATATTTTGCTAGTTAAAGTTGTCCTAACAACCATCCCAAACTATTTCTTATCAATTCTTAATGCTCCCACTTCTATAATCTTGGAAATTCAAAAGATTATTAGAGACTTTATATGGAAAGGAAATTTGTCAGATAAAAAGAAGCTTCTTCTTGTTTCTTTGCTTGAAATGTCTCATGATAAGGCATCTAGGGGTGTGGGGTTGCATGATATTGCTACTAGAAATAATGCTTTTGGGGGCAAGCTTGTGTGGCAAATTTATACAAAACCTCATGCAAAATGGTGTTCAATCATGCAAGAAAAATATTTAGATTCTCCAAGTCCTACCAGAATTTTTACTGTGTCTAATCCTCCTTTAGGTTCAGCCATATGGAATTTTATGATGTCTTCAAAGGATATTGTTTGTAATTATTTTTCTTGGGGAATTCATAGTGGAGAGAAAGTAAAGTTTTGGGAAGACTCATGGAATGGATTTCCCCCTCTATGTAGACTAGAAAAGTTGGATGAAGCATGCCAAGTCCTAAAAGCTAAGTGGGGCTCCTCTTTTTGGGACTATGTTTTGGCTATTGAAATTCATTCAAGAAGGGTTCTCTGGAAAGAACCTCCAACACATCTTCTTAGTCAGCCAAGTCTCCTTTCCTTGAGGGACTCTCTTGCTGAAAGAAGTGTTTTTCTATAGGGAAGATATAGTTATATGGGCCCCAACCAAAGGTGGTGATTATTCAATCAAGGAAGGTTATTATGGTCTACGACAAACATATAATTCAAGTAGGAAGTGTAGAGCCTTTTCCTTTTGTTGGAACTCCATTGTGTTTCCCAAGGCTAGATGTTTTGCTTGGCTAGCCCTTAGAAAAAGAATACTCACCAGTGAACGGTTGTCCTGGCTAGGTATTGTTGAATCTTTTATTTGTAAATTATGCAGCAAGGAGCTAGAATCTATAGATCACCTCCTTCTCCAGTGTCCCTTTGCTTATCAATGTTGGGTTTTTGTGTTGAACAAGCTTCAAATGTCTTTGCCTCTACCAAATAGTCTTTGGGACCTATTTTAGTCTTGGCCAGTTCTTTTCTCAAGATCTCTATTTGCTAGTATTTGGAAGTGCATCCCAGCTATTGTGGTGTGGGCCATCTAGTGGGAATGTAACAAGATCATTTTTCGTAATGAAAAATCAAACTTAGAATCTGTACTAGATGGGATTGAGAATGCAATTTCAGAAAGAGTAAATGCAAATATATTCAATTGTGTGAATAATATTTCAGTATCTGCTCAGGATTATCATCTTCTAAAATAGTGGAAACAAATTAAGTTACCTCCAGGTTTCTCTGCAAACTGGAGTTTTAATCATCAATCTGATCGACTTCATGTAAAATGGTCTCCACCCTCTAGAAATTTTCTAAAGTCAAATTTTGATGGTTGCTCTTATGGGAAACCCTGTAAGTTGGGACTAGGTGCCTGTATTAGAAATTGGCAAGGTGTAGTAGTTGCAATAAAAGCATATGTTTTACTAGTTGGTACTAGCAACCTTGCAGAAGCTCAAGCCCTATTGGGAAGTCTAATTTTGGCAAAGAGATGTAATGTTTCCACCATCCATATTGAAGGTGATTCTTAGGAAATTATAAACTCTTGTCTTCATGATCTTCTCATACTTGGAAACTAGCCTATATCCTTCAACAATGTTGGGATATAATTGATTCTTTTCAAGCTACTTGTTTCTCTCATACTCTAAGGGAGAGCAATAAACTAGCTGATTGTCTAGCTAATCTTGGTTGTGAAGGCTCCATATTTGAATCTTTCCATTCAAAGGTTATTTTTTGAAATTCCCATGCTTAGCAGAGTGCCATATTTGGGATACAAAGAAGATGAATGGAGCTTAATAGAAACTAGTACTATAATTGATCGTCTCACAATTATTATTTTGCACATTCTTTATGCATGAGAATTCATCTTTTTGCTATAAATGGAATGTACAGGGTTGGCCTTCATGGTTCATCTCCTAGAATTTGATTTGGATGGTATTTTTTTGTTCACAAATGCTCCAATTAGAAAGGAGGTTCAATACTCTCTTGTTTTTAGTTAAATCTTTCAGAAGGAGAGGTTCATTGGCATAATTGGACACTGGTCATTGTTGAGTATTGATATATACCATATTTTGGGAACTCTTGCTTAGTGCAAAGAAATTGTATTTTGTTGTAGGTGTGCCTAGTATGACATATTAGCTTTTAACACTTTTATACTTCAGCAATGATTCAGAGTTTTCTTGCTAGTTCTTTCTCTGATGAGCCCTTGAACGAGTTTATTAATAAATATATTATATAAGTGCTATGTCACTTTTTGATTTTAAAAAAAAAAAGATAAAATCTAGATTGGTGATTTAATAGTGCTCTTATTGACAAAATCATTGTATGAATATTCTACTTGTGGTAGAATCAAATCCCATACCTTTGGTTTATCTCCAATCAATAATTACAACAAATTTCCCAAACTACTTTTCACCACTTCTATTTTTCAATCATAATGTGCTAACCTAAATTATAAATTCATCTTTAACTTAATTCATAATTTTATTGAAAAGTACCCAACAAACTCGGTGTCTCATTTTGAAATAATGCTCTTCATTAGACCATGTAGCATCACCACCTCTCTAAAAAATAAATCTACCACATGAAGAACATCATTAGTCTTCTCATAGGAAATGAGATTTTCAATCTTTCAAAACATTTCAACCACCATAAAAATTGAACCATGTCCTCTTTTGGGTATTGACAAGCAAAGAACAAAGTAGTGATTGAAAGACATCAAAAATATTTTTGTGTAATATACAATTTCCCTTCAACCCAAGATGCTTCTATATTAATTATTAGTGATGTTAATCACATATTTTTCATCTCCTTGACACAAGGATGTTCTAGAACCCTTTTCTTCAATAATCTCAATTCCATGGTATAAAGAAAACACTTCCCCCACATAAGTCATTTGGATCCCCACATTTACCATATAGGAAATTAAAACATTTCTTCTCATATCTTTAATTAGTCCACCCACACTCGCTTAACTCAAGTTTCTAAGAAAAGACCCATCAATGATAATCTTCAACAATCTAAGATCCAAGGGAACCAAAAAATTTCAATTTAAAATATTTTTGAATCAATCATAATGAATAACTTTAGAGACTAAAAAAAATTATTTCATATAATTTCTATATGATAAATCCATGGTATAATTTAAATATAGGAACCAATAAATTACTTAAAAGTTTATAATTTTTTATTTAGTATATGACCTCCATGACAACCTAAAAAGTAGACAAAAATGTTGGAGTAAGCTACAATGACTGAGTAAAATGGTGAGAAGATAAATTAAGTATTGAGTAATTATAAAGTGTTGTCATTTATTGGCAACTAGTTAACAAGAACTATTGAACTATTGCAAGCTCAATCACTGGTAGAATAGAATACCACAGATGATAAAATAATGAAGGAAGACATGGAAAAATGAATTTTATAGATGAGTCACCATTGATGTGACAATCCAAGAGAAGGTTTGATAGTGATGTGACATTTACATAAAGAGATGAAATTTAATAAAGTTGAAGCACTCAAGGTCTCAAGTATATAAATAAGAGTTGCAAATGGACTAGTTGGCCTATGAGTATAGGCATTCATAGATAGGTAATCATGGGTGTCTTCAGACCATGCTAACTTTGCAATTCAAAAAGAAAATTTTTAGTTTGAACAGGATAACTTTCATAGTTTCCATTTATGAATCTAGTGAATGTTACTTTAGATCACTTAGAAATTATGTTGAGGTAAGTTTGGTGAGGTTTATTTTGTCAAAGAAGAAGACTAAGTCATTGCCATTGTTTCTATAGCTATGTGGAGAAGAGCTATGTGAAACAATACCATAACTCATATGAAGAAAGAGTAATAGAGTATAGGTAGAAAAAAGAAGAGACAAAAGAAGAGGAACTAAATAGAGGATATTTAGAAAGCCTAAATATAGGAAGGAAATTAGATCATCTTTTAGGAGTTTTCATAGAGGATCTTCTAGGCAAGGTGTGTCAAGTATTTAGACCTAAAATGTATCTTCATTTCTAACTGTTTCACAACTATTATAAACCTTTGATAACATAGACTTGTAATAAATATTTTAAATCCTCTAACAAGGTATCTTTGAGAAAGATATCAAAATCCTCAAGCAAGGTAGTCTTGACAGACTATTGTAATCCTAACTAGCTACTAGAATTCCTAACATGATGTATTCTTAAAAGGAATGGATGTAAGCCTTTGACATGACACCCATTTCTTGCAAGGAAACACAAATTGGTATATTAATCCCATCATATTTTTACCCATAGACTAGCGGAATTGTTATAAAATAATCCATTTCATTGATGTATGCATCTATGTGTGATATTGTATGGTTGTGTTGAATAGATTTAATCATTATATTAACATTGAAATTATTGGTAACAAATTATGTATGTTAACTAGTTACATTAATCAATGAATTTTGTAGAATTGGGTGTACTAATTCACCCCTCCTCCCACACCATGTCAATAGTACTTTGGACTAACAATTAGTATCGGAGCTTGAACCCTAATATACGAAAGATGCAATGAAAGATATGAAGTAAAAGATATATAAACTTTTTGTAGTCATCAAGTTCTTTTTTATTTCATTATAATTCTTATGTGCAAACTCATCAATTATTACATTTTCACTTTCAATCATTATGTTAGTTGCATTCTTCAAACACTTGTAAGCCTTGGTACTAGTAGAGTAAGCTGGGAATATGCCTTGATCCCCTTTAGAATCAGATTTCCTTTTCCTTGCATCTTTATGGATATAACACCTACTTCAAAATATTTTGAAATAACTTACATTTGGTTTTCATGATTATACCATAGTTCATATGGTGTCTTGTTGTTTTCTTTCATCAACTAAACTTAGTTGAGAGTACATACTACAATGCTTATGGATTCTCTCAAGAACACTTGTGCAACTCCCTTTTTAATGATCAGGTTTCTAATAAAATAAACAATTAATCATTTTATTCTTTCAAAAAACATACTTTATTTTGGTGTCCATAGTGTAGGTAGTTGTCTCCCAAATCTATTCTCTATACAAAATTTAGTGAATTTGTTAGATATAAACTCACCACCAGTAATAGATCACAAATGTTTCAATTATTTATCTTCTTTTTTCACTCTAGTTGTTCACCATTTCAATATTTCAAAACCATAAGATTTTAACTTCAGAAAAACATTTTCACCATTGTATAATAATCGTCAAGAAATACTATGAAATTTATATCTTCATTGTATCTCTCAATTCTATTTAGACATGAGAAATCAGTATGAACCAGCTCCAACATATGATTAGTTGAATGTTATTTTCCTAGAAAACTAGATTTAGTCATCTTAATGAGTTGACATTTCTTGTCAATAGTATTCTAATGTTTATGTAGATTCTATAAACCTCTCACTTTCATCTTTCTATTTAATTTGACCATGTTATCAAAGTTGACATGACATAATCTCTTGTACCACAACTACACATCTTCAACTTTCACAAGAAAATATGTACTTATAGTAAAGTAGAACATATTAACTCTTCTTGTTTTTCTCCAATACCAATTTGATTTCTATCATCATAATGGATCTTTACTTTTTTGTTCAAAAATTCTAGCTTGTGTCATATAATATTCAACCGAGAAGCACTCAATAGATTATATATTTGTCCTTGAACACAATATGCATCATTACATATAATTTTATCATTTTGCATCAATGAACCTTTACCTTTTACAACACATGGAATTTCATTTCCAAGTTTAATAGTTCCACCATCATACTCATCAAGCTTATCAAATTTACTTACATCACTAATCATGTAATGTGAGCATCCACTATCAATAATCCATGTATCACTCATACTAACATGAGAAATAAGAGATTTTTTTCCTCATATCTTTTTCTCATTGGGATCTTCTTCAACAAAAATATATACCACTTATAATCCTTCCTTATCATGTTTTATGTCTGACTTAGCATGCTCCTCCTCAATAATGTAACATGAGTTATTTTCTTTGTCCTTTTATACATCACAATTTAAACATGTAAAAAATATTCCTTCTAACTATCAATTTTTTGTTCCTTGATATATCAAGTATCATAGTAATCATCTATCTTATACTAAGTTGCAACATTAAATATTTAATTTGTAATAAATAGGAAACAAAATAAGAATTCACACGTGTGACACAAGTATTAAATGTGGAAGCATTGTAAAGGGAAAAGCTACTTGGGAACTAGGAACCCAAGCATAATCACTCTTCTGAAATGAGCTCTATTAGGATCCAACCTTATTAAAAGGAACATACACATATTAATGTGACCTTGTAAGAGGTATTTACTCATAATATCATCTAGACTTTATCACTCTTTGAAATTTCTAAAGAATGGCTTTCTCTAAAGGACTTACAAACATTACTATTGAATATTTCCATATAGGATTTTAAAAGACTATTAGATAAAATTAGTAAAGAGAAAATTTTCTTCTAAAATGGTAAGAAAGTAATAGTAAAATTATCTATTAGGATTTATCACTACACCTTGCTTGTTTTGATGTCTTCTTGGCTTCATCTATTTCTTTTGATCCATTTTTGGCTAATTCACACACTTCATACTTCCACTTAGCACTTCCTCTCCTTGATCTTCTTGACATTGGTCTTCTTAGTTCATCTTCTCTTTCTTCTTCCACTTCAACTTGCATTAGAAACAACTAACATCGATCAACAACAAGAAGCATCTTGTTTATCCCTTTAAATAGAAAATTTTCTCCATTCCATAATCCTCTAGTTTTTTTCAATTAAATCTTAATTATATATTTCCATCAACTTCAAATTCATTCAATCTAGATGCTCGTTAAATAGTCTTCCTCAAACTTTGTGCTCCATTTGAAATTGATAAATCTCCTCCTTTAGATCATCTTTGAATTTCTCTAGTTGTTGATCTCACAGCTAACATTGTCCTTATTTGTAATTTTTTTTGTAAAATTATTAATTTTTAGCAAATGTTGGCCTAAAATAAATATTTTCTTAACATGCTTTTCATATTCATACTTGGTGAATATTACAATTCCCTTGATCAATACTTGAGTCAATTAACACTAAAACAAATCACTTAACACTACATTCTTTTACTTCTTTCTTGGGTGCCTGGTGACAACTATAGGTTCTTATTTAATAGTGTATTCCTTAATTCATCAATCAAATTATCTTGTACATAAATCTTTATTAAAACAATGTAAATCAATCAAACCAACATTATACCCTCAGAGTCTAACTCATTCATGTTCTCATTGAATACTATACACTTATCAACACCTACATCATCATAATATTTTTTAAGTCCTCTTCATCAATCAAATCATATGGAACTTTATTGAATTAACATAACATATAACCAATTAAGGATTTACATCAACAATAACATAAGAACTTATATGATTCTTACACATACATTATCAACATTATCATTTGGGGCTAACAAAAGGAGTGTATAGCCCCATATGTTCCATGACCCTAATCTGAACCTTGACTCTTACCATGACCCTGACCCTAATCCTATCCATGATCCTATCTATGGCCCTAATTATGAGTTGCCTCATCACAATGAATGTCCTATTGTACATTATCTCTATTATGGTTGGCCATCTAGGGGTAACATGTGAACTAAATGCTAAAAATTAAGTACTTGAGTAAAACTTACAAGTGCATGTGTAGTGAAAACTAATATTAATGTCTAAAATATGTTTCATTTGTTTCATATATGTAATAGAAAATTGTAAGCGATCATAGGTGTCATAAGTGGCTCCTAGGGAGTCGAAAGAGATCCTCATATATATCTTAATGGTACTTGCATAAACAATGTCTCCACACACACACACACACACATACACACACACACACACACACATATATTAATGAAACCTACTTGATACAAATAAATTAAATATGAATAAGTATATAAAAATAATGCATGCATAGATAAGTATAAATTAAATACACACATAGACAAAAAAGTTAAAGCCATATAAAAATTGAATTGGAAAGTGTGGGGAGAGAGATCTAAAGTGGATATTTTTAAACATAGCATAGGGAAATTATGGAACATAAAATAATTTGACTTAGAAATATCTAAAACACATATATATTAAATGCATATTCAAACATCTAACAAGCTATTATTAAGATTCCTATGATATAAACTAAATAAATCTTCTAAGAAAGAAAGATGGTAGGGAGAAGGAGAAAGGAGAGAGAGAAAAATTCAGACACACATATATATAAAGAGAGATAGAGATGAGGGGCAGTGAGTGAGGAGAGAGAGGGAGGCAAGAGAAAGTGAGAAGAGTGAGGAGAAAGATGAGAGAGAGAAAAAGGAGGGACAAGATAAAATATCATAAGGAGAGAGAGGGATTTTTTTTTTCTATTTTAGGTTTTTTAATTTCTATTTAAAGATTTTAGTTCTCATATCTTCTAGGGCTTTTTTTGTTTTTGATTTTTGGACCTAGAGTTTTTGTTTTTTTTTTTTCAACCTATAATTTTAGTGTTTTGTTTCTTGGATCTAGGCTTTTTATGTTAGATAATTTATAGGGTGGGTGAATTAGTTATATCCAATTATCCTAGATGCCTTTCAAATATTTTAGTACCAATTCAAAATTCTTAAACATTCATATCAATAACTCATCAACTACATTCAACTTCCCATATCTAACTTATAACTTCTTTACTCCAACTATTATCTGACTATTCTTACTTATACTAAGTATCAGAGTAATTACATAGCTTATACTTAATTGCAAAACTAAAGAGTAACATGAAAATAAACTTTTCAACACATAATCATTAACACATTTGAATTATATATTTAATGTGGAAACCTTGTAAAGGGAAAAAAAAACACCTAGTAATGGGAAATCCTTGAATATTTCACTCTTGCAAAAGGGCTCTATTAGGAGCCAACCTTGTTAAATGTTACATGCACATTTTTAGAGTGACTTGGTTAGATGATTTTAACAAAATATCATCTAGATCTTATTAGTCCTTGACATTTCTAAAGAGTGGCCTTCTCTAAGGGACTTATAAATATTAGTAACCAATGCTACAATATATGATTTCAAAGGCTTGTTAGGCCCACTCAACAAAGATATTTTATATCCTACAATGGTAAGAAAGTAACAATCATGTGATATGCTAGGTTTAGTAATACCTTTCTTATTTGGATCTCCTCTTCCCTCTATCATTTCCTTATGATTACTTATTGGTTTATTCACACAACACACTATCACTTAAAACTTCCTCTAGCTTGATCTTTGTACTTCTATTATTCTTGGTCCACCTTCTATCTTTTTCATCTTCTCACTTCAATCAACCTCAAGTAGAGAACACTCAACAACTAATCATTAATCAAAAAAAATCTCGTGTAGCTACATAAATAGGTAACTTCTTCCTTCTAGAGTCTTCCATTTTTTTCCCCTTAGTCATAATCATAGATCTCTGATTAAATGAATGCAATCAGTGATAAAATAGTTACACATTGAGCTTTGCACTCATCTACATTGTTTTAAATCTCCTTCATTAGAAATTCATTAAACATCTTTAGTTGTGTATTTTATAACTAGATTTGACTTGATCCTTTGGTCTTCTCTAATTTTCTTAATTTTGATGAGTTTTTGACCTTAGATAAATCTTTTCCTAACTATTTCTTCATGCTCAAGCTCAGCCAACACTACAACTTTACTCAGGAAATACATGATACTTGATTAAATTAATCAATTAACATGAAACTTTAACTCTTCCTTGTCAAGCACTCAATGAAAACTATAGTAGCTCAATTAATTGAGGGTTTTTTCTTTTATTATGTAAACTATCTTTCATATTTATGATCTTTATCACTTAGTCATGTCATTGCATGATTCTAAAATAATTAAACCAACATTATATTGTCATAGTCCAACTCATTCAAGTACTTATTGAATAACATACTCTTATCAACTTTTTTGTTGGCATGCTTTCTTCAAATCCTCTCTATTAATTAAATTATCTAGTACAGCATAGAATTAGTATAATGCCTAACCAACTAAGGTTTGACATTAATGAAAATATAACAACTTATATGAATTTTTACATAAAATGACAAAATTATTATTTGGAGAAAATATTTTACTTTTTTTTGGACCTAGGGTGTTTTTTTATAGACCTACATTTCTTTTTAACAATGATTTTCAAATTTGGAGGTGGAAACACCTATGTCCATTTCATATTTCTTGGGTTTAGGATGACCACAAGGTCATGGCCAATGGGAAGTACTTAGTGAATTTCAAGATTGAAAGATACCATGATGAGGTGTTGTGTGATATCATACTTATGTACATATATTATATGTTGGTGGGATCAATGTAGTAGTTTGATAGATATATTGTACATGATGGGCATGCAAATACCCACTCTTTGACAAAGGAAGGAATAAAATATAAGAATAATTCATTGAAGGATGCATATGCAAAGTATTTGGTTCTATTAGAGTATGTTTTGTTGCTAGAAAGAAGTTCCTAGAAGGTATGAGTCATGAACATATGTGTTTCGATGTAATTCCAAAATAAAGAGGTAACTGTAGAATTTGTAGATTTTTTGGGAATTTTTCTAGATATTGTATTTGATAATGTACCTAATCGATTATCATTAATATGGAAGATCAGTCACTAGATGGACTTAATTCAAGGAGCCAATTTACCAAATTGAGTAGTGCATAGAATGACACTAGCAAAAAGGGAAGAGTTGAATAGACAAGTGCATAAGTTCTTGTAGAAGGGGTTAATTTAAAATTGTCTAAGGCCATGTGCTATACCAGCAATATTAGTTAAAAATAAGAATGGATAATGGAGGATGATCAAAAAAAAATCAAGTTATCAGTAAGACCACAATCAAGTATAGATTTCCATTTCTATGGATGGGTGATATTAGGGATTGTTTGAGTGAAGCAATGTATTTCACAAACATAGATATGGAGTTTGGGTACTATCAGATTCACATCAGAGAAAGAGATGAGTGGAATACTTACTTCAAGACAAGGGAAGTATTTTACGAGTGGTTGGTCATGCCTTTTGGACTAACCAATGTACCAAACACTTTCATGCAACTCATTAATAAGGTACTGAAACAGTTTTTAGGTAATTTTGTCATTGCTTACCTAGATGATATTATGGTCTTTAATAAAAAATTCAAGGAGTATTTCATGCATACTCATATGGTGTTTGATAATTTGAGGGAAGAAAAGTTGCTAACCAACTTGAAGAAGTGTAGATTTTTGAAGGAGTTGGTATACTTGGGATATGTAGTTTCAATAGAAGGTCTTAAAATAGAGCCTAAGAAAGTGAACACTATCCTTGAATGGCCTACTTGAAGGAGTGCCACTGAGGTAAGATATTTTTATGGATTGGAAATATTTTATATAAATTCTATTAGAGGGTTTAGAAGATTTTTTGGACCCTTGACTGAAACAATTAGATGGGATAGAAAAGAACTGAAGTGGACTGTAGAAGTAGATAAGAGTTCTCATTTATTAAGAGTTTTCATCTATTGAAACAAAAAATCATTTAGAGTAACCTATTTTAATAGTCCTAGATTTTAACAAGGTGTTTCAATTAAACTATGATGTAAATAATATTGTAATAGGAGTTGTTATGAGTCGAGGAGGTAGACTTGTTGCTTATTTCTATGAGAAGTTAAATAATTAAAAAAAAGAGTATTATGTTTATGATAGGGAATTTATGCTATAGTTAAAGAATTAAATAAGTAGAGACACTATCATCTTCATAAGGAGTTTCTTTTATATATTGATCGTCAAGCTTTGCAATATTTCAATACTCAAAGAAAATTTGATCAAAGAAATTTGAAATGGGTTGAGTTATACATTTATTTTGAAACAAATGAGTGGGAAGTCTAACAAAGTTAAAGATGGTCTTAATATTAGACTTCTTTAGTTGAAATAAATGCAAATTGGGGTGGTTGGGATGAAGGAACTCAAGAATTTGTATCCTAAAGATCTTTATTTGGGTGAAGCTTGGAAAGCTTGTTCAGAATGTGTTACACTTGACAAGACAAAGTGGTTGGATTTCATAATCCAAGATAGAATATATTTCAAAGGAATTTAGTTGTGCATTCTAGAAAAAATTCTATGAGAGAGATCCGAAAAAGGAGAAGCATAGTGGTGGATTGGTTGGATAATTTGGCAGAGATAAAACCATTTCTTTGGTTTCTAAGAATTATTACTAGTCATATTTAAAACAAGATGTAAATAATTTTGTACAAAGTTGTAGAGTATGTTAGATGACCAAAGGAGTCAAATAGAGTCTAGTTTGGTGTCGTGCATTAACTATACAAGAGAAGTCATGAGGGGATTTCAGCATACATTTCATTCTTAGTTTACCGAGAATGCAACAAGGGCATGATTTTGTATTTTTAAATATTGTTAAGTTTTCAAATATGACACATTTCATTGTTTGTGAGAAGACTAATGGTTTTGTTTATGTGGAAGAGTTATTTTTTAGAGAAATGGTGAGACTACATGGTCTTCTAGAGAGCATATTTTCTAATCAAGATACCAAGTTTATTGGGTATTTTTGGCATACATTGTCGAAGAATTTGAATATAGACTTGAATTTTAATTCCTCTCATCATCCATGGAATATTGGATAAAAAGAAGTTGTGAATTAGAGTTTGAGTAACTTCTTAAGATGTTTGGTTAGAGATAAGCCAAAGAGATGGAATTTGATTTTACCAAAGGCATAATTTGCATTTAAAAAAATGTCAATGGGAGTACTAGTAAATCACCATTCCAAACTGTATATATCTGAGTAGTCCTAGAAATGCCTATAAATTGAAGTAGTTGGACAAAGGATAGATAAGTAGTGCTAAAGAAGAATATTTTGTTGAACATTTTAAGAACATCCACGAGGAGGTAAGGAAATACATCACAATAATGAATAAAAAGTACAAGGTGAAGGTAGATGTGAAAGAGATGTATAAGAAATTTAAAAATTTAGGTGAGGTCACGATTCATTTGAGGAAGGAGAGATTTTTAGTGGGTGCATATAATAATTTGAAAATGAAGAAGCTTGGATGATGTAAAATGTTGAAAAAGGCATGATTCTAAAAATGCCTATGAAGTAGAGTTTCCAGTTGAGTTGAATATTTCATTAGTGGGTAAAAGAACAAACCTGTGTCACCCTTTTGTAAAGGAAAAGGCTAACAAAAGTACAATTGTTTACTTTTAATGACACAAAACCAGTATTATTATTTTGAATTTGAAAATGAATTAAACTAATAAAATGTGTAGAAATGGATGAAGTTTAGGATTATAAACTTTAATAATTATTTACAATAAGAATTGATATATTTTCCTAACTTTTATAGATAATTTTTTAGCTACTGAAAAACATTGAAAATTAGGGGTCTAGTTCCCACCACAAAACTATATGTAAAAAAACTTATTTCTCTTTGATCTCAGACTATGTTATAGATAACATATGTGGCTAGAACAGTAAAAAATAAAAATTGAATTTAGACCTATATTTTATCTTTTATAATGATTCAAATATCAACTCACTTGGAATCAACAATTTTCATCTCCCACCACATTTTTCAAAACAAATCGATTCTAACTAGAAAAAAAGTATATATTCTAGAAGAGGACTCTCTCCTCTAGAATTTTATGTAATGTTTAAAAATTTTTCATATGATTTAATATATTTTCGTTCTCAAAATCAATATTTTTCAAGGGTTAAAATATTTGTTTGTAGAATTTTTTAATAATAATATAGTATATCTAATTAAAATATATAATATATATATGAGAATATTCCAAACTTTGAGCTCTATAAAATGGTGTTTATATGTTATTAAAAAAATATACTAAAAAATAGGAAGAGGTATTGAAATGCCACTTTTCTAAAATAATTTTATTTCTTTAGTAATTTGATACAAACTAGTATAAAACATGCATTTAATAAACATTTCCAATTGAAAAAGTGTGAGACCATATATAACATTGCTACATTGAATTTATCTAGATCATATTTTTGATCAAAATTGGTTTTTAGAAAGAAATATTCAAATTCAATTGTTTTGATAAGTTAGCCTAAAAGATGACACAACTTTGTACTTTTACCCTAGTATTTAACACATCAGATTTGACAGAATATTATAAAGGAGATCATGGAGATTACATTCCAAAAATGTAGGGTATTATTGTACTAGCTACTTCAACTACAAAGAATATTGATGTGATCTAGGAGATTCATACTAGAAGAAGAAAAAACAACATAGCATATGAAGTGTTGATCTCTAAGCCTAAGTTGCCTATTACTATCTAACAATTAGTCATTTCAAAGGAATTGTTTGATGGTCATCACTATGACTATGCCACCCATATAGGACCAAGCTATGAAAGGACTTGTTTCTTTATCAGCACATGCCAAGAAAGTCAAAGGTTACTAAGCAACCTAGTTGAAAGAAAGTAAAAATACAAGCTAAGTAATTCAATTGAGACTAAACAATCTAAAAATTCATTTGATGTCGAGTAAACAAAATATGTGGAGGCCAACTGACAAAATGAATGTTAGTTGTGACCGAGAGTCATAACATTCAAGTCTTGAGTAAACTAGTATTGGTATATGAGTTTGTAATTGCACAAACGCTTATTAAAATCATTCCATCCAACCTTTAGATGAAATTTAAGAATCAAAGAGATAATCAAAAAAGAAATTATGTTTTTTGTCAAAAGGTATTAATTCCTTGGAAAACAAATTAATCAATCATAAAATCAAAATAGAAAATGGAAAAAGGATGAAATATGGATAATTGATCCTAATCTACAACCTTTGAGGATTATCTATTTAAGAAGGTTTCATACCCTAGGATCAGTGTAAGTGTATGTGAATCATAGATAGAAGTGTGCATGTAAAGAGAAGAAAAGTGAAGAAGCAAACAAGCCAAGTATAGAGTCAAGGAGTTTAGATACTGCAACTAGAGTAGTGAAGGATAGAATACATATATCAGATAAGAAGATCAATTTATTTGGAGAGAGGAGATCGATAATTAGGTTTTAGATAAAATTGAAGGGTCGGTACTAAACCAATTCTAACAGATTGAGTCAAGGAAAATCTCTTAATAGAGTGGTTCTAAAAGATCTATTTCAAATCTCCTAACAAAGTCTTTATTTAATTGTAAGTGTTAAATCCTTTCACAAAGTAAGACCTAATAGTCTAAAATTATTTTAATAGAGTAGACCCCTCATAAGGTAGATCATCTAATATGATTTAATTGTGACCCTAGCAGGTTAACTTTATTTTTTCAATTGTCAATATTTGTGGGTTTCATCCCTACCCAAGTTATACCTTCATATTTAAGTGTTTCTAGATAAAAAAATTATTTCGATATGTACTGATGATTTTCATGGATGTTACATGCTTAGATTAATTTCATTTCTGCACTACATATTTATGTTTATATGGTATAATATTTGAGATTTGAGATGGATTAGGTGTGAATTATTTTAGTAGTGAAAAGTATTATAGATCCTTATTCACCCCCTCTGTGCGCCCCCCCCCCCCCCGCCCCCCCCCCCCCCCCCCCGCCCCCTCGTACCTTGCTTCCGATTAATATTTCTAAGAATTAATACCACAAATTAGTTCACCTAAAAAAATATAATAGCTTGAGAGGATCATATATTTAAGATGGAGAAATACAAGATGGGAAAAATCATTGAGAACTAGATGATTGAAATCTAGATCATATTGTAACAACTTGAAGGAGAGAAAGAAGAGTCAATGAAATCCTTAAAGAAAAGGAAACAAATGGCCACTTAGAAATATGATACACAATACAAGGAAGTTGACACATAAGGATTTCTTAATAGTGTGAATACTAATGATAGTGATGCAACAATAGCAGACAAATGACTATTAGTCTTGAAGAAAGATCATTTGAAGTGTAGGAGCTCACAAACAATCAGTTGGACATCATGAACCAATTTCTAATTACAAATCAATAATTGAAAAAAAAAAAGTGACTAGCTAAGAAGTGAGTTAAGATATAAGAAAGAAATAGTGGAAACAATGAATGAAGTAAATGAAGCTATCAAATACTATGAAGAACTTATGAGATCACCAAGGTCATCTAGTGATAGTTCTAGTTGAGGAAATGACAACCACTCTTCATCTACTAAGGTAAGAGATTCATCAAAGAGTGGAGGGAAAAGAAATGAAAAATCCAAAGACAAGCCTACTTGTCATCACTATGGTCAACTTGGAAACATTGCCAACATATGCTTGAGAGAAAAAAATGTATGGAAAACCATTAACCTAAGTTCATTGGTTACTATTTTAATTGCAAAAATAAAGGACACCAAGAACATGATTGAAGATCAAAGAAAAGTGATGCACCCACTTCACCTAGATTTGAAGGACATTGTTATAACTATTAGAAATATGGACATAGAGTTCATGAATGCAAATCCAAGGAAAAATATAATTAGACATCTAAAAATGAAACACATGCACCTAAGCAAGGTAACTCTTACAATTGGGATTACAACACATGGTATAATTGTCATTATTTTGGAGAGTATTGGCACATTATAGAGAATTGCATAAAGACACATTTCAAAGGTAACTATAAGAAATGGTTGAATAGAAACTTAGTCTATTTTAGTTATCTTAAAGTTGAACATAGTAGTAAGAAATAAAAGACCCAAGCATGGGCAATAAACAATGGAAACAATAATGAATTAAAAGGGAAAGTTGCAATAAATAAAGCATGGAAAGAAATAGTAGAAGCTAGAAGTAATGGAGAAATAAAAGTTGAGATTACCAAATCCAATGGATTAGTCAATCACACCTCATCTAACTAAGCAAGAGAAGGTATGTAGGGAAAGTATACTTAATATAATATCATGAAACAATTCCTAACAAGTAATGATTAAAATTCTATATCAATATGAATCAAGATGCATTAGGAAAAAATTAAAAGTAGTACTAGGAAATTAAATATGTTTTACTATGGAGTGTCAACCATCAATATTATAGTTTGTATTGATTAAGCATTGCAGTGTAGACTAAACTCTTACAATGACTATGCTAATGCATTCGCTAAGAAAATTGGTATTGGTTAACAAATGTAATGGTGACTAAATATTTGAAAATAGGTACAAAAGGATGAGAGAGTCGTTGTGCACCCACCAAAGTAAAAATATATTTAATATAGACCTAATTGGAAAAATTGAAGGTATATATCAAATTTGGACATTCATTTTCACTTTACCATGAAAATTATAGTGCAAAAATGATTTAAAGGTGGTGAAGACAAATTTAGCAACAAAGTGAGTGAATCATTATGTGTCATTGCTGATGTGTAGGAATTTAGTAAGTGAAAACTTTACCTTTGAGCTAGTTATTTTTAGAGGCTATCAAAGAAAAGTTTTTTTTTTTTTAAACTCTAGATCAAAATGGTATTACCTACAACTACTAGTGAAATATTGAAGGAGAGAAACAAAAAAATCACGAGGAATGATTAGTGTCCCCAACCTAATTTATGGAATTGTTCAGATGTTGAAGCAACAAATGATGAAACTAGTATTCTATCATTAATTCCACCAAAGGTTCTAGTAATTAATGATGTAAGAATCTATTACATGTGCAAAATTAGAGAAGTTGGATATTTTTAGCTTAGAGTAGATTATGAGAAGTTGCATGATAACAAAGTATTAAACTAGAAGTATGAGATTGTTCTAGAGAAAGGTCTTACCCATGCCCTAGGTTTTTTTTTTAAAAATCAAAGAAAAATGGATAAAGATCATGTTGAGTTGTGTCCATGACATGAATGAATGCTTAGAAGGGGGCCAATCAATATCCACAAGGACATCATATGAAAACTAACTAGATACCTTACTATGGATAGACCAAAGTCAATAAGAACTGCAACAAGAAATGAAGTTGAGAAATTGACAAAAGCTAGATGGAATAGTCGATGCATGTCAATTGATAGGATTGAGGACCCTATTATTAAATTTACAATAAGGGTGATTACACATAAGTTTTATTACTCAATAATATTGAATAGTGTACCATGCATTGTAGTTGACCTAGGAAATAATTTTTTTAAAAAGGATCATAGATATGATCTTGCCAAGTTGCAACTCCAACAATTGATAGAGAATCTTGGATATATAAGGGAAGTGAAGAATACAATGCGTAAGTTTGGACCTATGTTAGTCTGTATATTTTTCTATGAACAAAATTAGTTTCCTACCATTGACATAGTAGTGTCGGATAGGAGTAGGCCAGGTATGGAGCAAATAAATGATTTGATAAGTTAGCTCTAGGAGAAAATTTTGAGGTAATTATGGATAACTTTTTTGTGGAACTCAAGAACAAAATGAGAAATCAAATGAGAATTTCTAAGTCCATTAAACATAAATTTTTTGATGATATATGTTTCATAGTAGAAACAAATTTTTCTTTTGCCTAGGTTGTACTACCTAGAGTTTCATGGTTAAGGTCAATGCCCTATGAAGTAAATATTGATGAAGTCACAATAGAAGTGACTACACTTTTCTTAGAAGATGTTGATGTGAATGTTGAGCCATTTGACACATATGACACAATAAAGGATCAAATGAATGTAGAGAAAAGTGAGCCCAAGAAAGATAAAAAATAACAAAGGCAATTAAAGGTCTGAAGAGAAAAGATGACAAAGAACAATCTAAAGATACAACTAAAGCCAAGGAGTCTAAAGGAAAAGATCTAGTTTTTACCAAGCCCAAGGTAACAAAGAAAAAGGGACTGATAATTGTTGATCCAAAGGTGAAAGAAGATCTCAAGAAAGGTGTGCAAAAAGTTTTCACACACCAAGAGCCAAAAAGAAGAAGAATAACAAGATCAAAGACAACTTAGTACTTGGTTGCTAAACAAAAATTAAGTCCAGTAAAGAGGAAACAACCTAGTTCACCTAAGCAAAACATTTCTAAGAGGTCAAAGAGAAGATTAGTTCTAGCAAAGGAGGAAGAAGGTGATGAAGAAAATGAGTTTAAATCTAAGAAGATTTTAGATTGTGTCATGAACACCTCCAACAATTGTAGATAAGGTATGTCAAGAAATTAATGAACTAGCAAGCTTGATAGGAATCAAAGACATTAATTTTGATTCTTTAAATAAATATGATCAAGAATTTTTTTTTAAAGATTTGATAAAAATGCCAATACACTTTAAATCTAGACCTATAGAGCTAGGACAAAGCATTCTATAAAATTTGTATAATAAGGTTGATGCTAAGTGGAAGTGGGAATTATCCTTTGCAAGACATATCACGAAGACCACTTTAGCAAAAACAATGCGAGATTTAAGGAAGACACATGTGTTTATTGCCCTAAAATATTGTGTGAAGAAATTTATACTTGAGGAGAGGACATACAAAATTGTGATGAATAAAGCTAATGAAAAGGAAAAATTGAAAGAATCTTCCATATTTACCCCAACAAGCCAAGAGCAAAAATCTGAGAAAATATGATAAAAGTCATTTTGGGTCGCAATTTCCTGCAATTCAATTCATTGGGACAAGCTTTAAATCAAGCAAATATATAACTAAAAAGGAACCATAAATATTTCTAGTGTGAAATCACAGTTTTATGTACATAAAATTAGTACCTTTCAAAGAAGTAAGCAAGAGGAGCAAGAACAATTGTAGCAACGATATGTTTGTAGACCACCAAAACAAAGTGGCTCATTCCATGATTTAGAGACATCTTAGTAATTATGTACATCCCTGCATACCCAAATTGCAAAATTATGATTGTATCAGAACCCGTACTTCAACACTAGGAACCTTAAACCATTGTGCTTCCTAAACTTAAAACTAAACATTAAATTGTGTAGATGCCTCCTGTTACTCAAAGCAACCGACGAGGCAGAGGTCATAGGGTGAGAGGTGGTAGAGTGGGACAGGAGGATGGACCACCTCCACCTCCACCACCATCGAACCCAAACTAGGACATTTTGGATGCACTTCAAACATTGATCAGTGTAGTTTTGCAAAGGGTAGTACTTGTAGTTCAGCGAGTTCAATAGATTCTAGTAGTGGAAGCAGAGGGACCCAGAGGAGGCGGGCCCAAAATTAGCGAGAGGACTAGGAGTCCCTCACCGAGACAGATAGAGGGTCAGGGTGAGCATGAAGGTGAGTCAATACACTAGAAAGGACCCCCACTTGACAGACCTCCTAGACATATAGGAGATGATATCAGGGAATTGATTCAACTCAGGCCACCATTATATACCGGTTCCACTAAGGGGACAGTAGCAGAGGCATGGTTACAGAGCCTACAAGGGTACTTTGGGTTACACCCTTATGGGAGTAATCTAAAGGCATGCCTAGCAGTTCATCAATTGAGAGGGGATGCCTCCAATTGGTGGCATCAAGAGGAGACCATAGGAGGAGTGAGGATGGATACCATCACATGGGAGTCTTTCTTTAAAATATTTTGAGAGAGGTACTTGTCAGAGCATTTTTTATAGAAATAGATAAAGGAGTTTCATTCTCTTTATCAAAGAGGTCTTACAGTGGCTCAGTACGAGAGTAGGTTTCTCAAGCTCCTTCCTTATGTGGAATACATGAAGGACGAGAAACTACAGGTGCATCGCTTTATCATAGGTCTAAATTTCTCACTTCAAGGCCCAGTTCAGATGGCCTTCCCTACCACCTTCAGACAAGTAGTGGAGATAGCACTAGTTGCTAAGGATACTCGAGGTAGGCAGGAGTCATGGGATCGATCTCAAAACTGAAACTCTACCCGGCAGAAACCCCCTTGGAAAGGGAATTAGAACTATACACCAGGGTCCTCTAAGGACCAAAAGTCTCAGCAGCAATAGCAAGAACTCTCACAGGGTTACTAGGGCTCCTAGCCCAAGTAGTGGCAGTTACAGAAGGATCAAAAAGTACATACCCCACAGCCATAGTCAATACAGGCTCAGCAGTCTTCTAGGGGTGGATACAGTGGGTCTAGCAAGTGAGGAGACCCACAGTAGTCTGGATCACAGGATGCATGATCTTATATCCGATGACCATGCTACACTTGTGGTGGCATGGGTCACATAGCTAGAGAGTGTTCACAGGGACAGTCATCTAGTGGTCAGAGAGGGGCTTTTTCAGAACCGATAGTTGGAGACATGGGCAGGTCCCACAGATTTTTTTCAGTGGTAGACAACCGCTAGACTGAGCATTAGGCTACAGTCATTGAGGCTATAGGTGGAGTTGGTCAGCAGGTTAGCACTAGAGCCTATCCATATTATTTCCTGTTAGACCTTAGCACTACGAGGTCGAGAGCTAGACCAGGTTAGGGTCCCGTGGGATTGCTATGATGAGGTTATGATTTTAGGGGAGGATGTGCCACAGATGCGATCTCAGTACCCTTATCTTTTTTATGAACTCCAGGAGGAAGTTCATGCCTAGTGGGGGAGGATGTGAGGCCTCACCCTGACCCATCATAGCATAGTGATACATTACTATTATTTTGATACTCACGACTTGAGATGCCAAGACATTATTTGATGCTTTGAACATATCATATTATTTCATGTTGTGTGATGTTATTTTCAGATATTTGATGTTCATCATTTAATGTTTTATGTATATGTATTTTGATGAATTAAGTAAAAGGTAGGATTAACATTTTGGTTTAAGAGATTTTAATGGTTAAGAATTGAGAGAAAACCTAATTGATTTATAGATGTATGTTTTATTTATGTGATTTCCTAATATGTATATACATATGTGCATGTGATTTGATGGGACTATTGATGTGTGTAATGAGTGTGCAGATATTTTAGCCAAGACAACCGACAGAAGAACAAAACTGATCCCTATGTGCTAATTGTGAAAACCTTGTTGTTCATAATTAAATTAATTGTGAGATGTATGTATGTATCTTTCCGTGATCAGTAAATGTTAATGTTTGTAACTATGTTCTTTTAGTGTTGCTTGACACTCGTGAATTATTTATGTTCTTCAGCATGCTAGTTAGGGTTAGCTGTGTAACCTTTGGACCTAAGTTGGATTAAGTTAGTATTTTTTTTTGCTAATTTGGTTCTTAATCAAGTTTAGTCACCCTTAATCTAGATTAGTGCTTAATCTACTTTTTTAGAATTGTTAGAGGGTCCTAAATATTTTTTTAGCTTTTGTTTGGTCCCAAACCTATTCCTAAGGCTTAAAAACATGAAATATTTATACCCAAAGGGTATGGGTATGAGTTGGGGGTCTTTTCCAACCCCTAAGCCCTTTTTTTTGACTTTTGAGATCATTCAAAAAGTCTATTTTTTCCTTTGTGCGACAATTGACTCTGGCTACCATGAGTTGCATCACCCCACCTCCATTTAGTGGTTAACCATAGTATGGGTTGAGTTAGGAACTTCTAGATTTGTAGGTGGGTGGGAGAAGTTATTGCTCTTTTTGATGGTTGAGTTTGAGACTTATTTAGAGGCCCTTCTTGGAGTAGTTTAGGTTGTTACCCAATCTCTACTTTTAGAGAGGAGACTTAGAAGATTGAAGGAAGGAAGGGAAAAGCTCTACTCAAATTTTTCATTTGCCATTACCTCTTTGTGAAGGTAGGAGTTCTTTATCTCCCTTGTTCAGATTTTCATGCTTGTTTCATGCTTATGCTACTTTGTTGTTATTTGGATGCTTGTATGTATGTTGGGTATGTTGGGAAGGATTGCAACCATATTTTTTTTTAATATTTTCCTTTCATGTTTATGTTTGAATTTTGATGTTTTCTTGTATGGGTGTTTTGGTATTATTCACCCTTGGATAGGGAAAAAGTGACCAATTTTGGGAAAGGTCTTTTTAGTTGGACTCCAACCAGTGTAGAGTCTCTTCTCAGGATGAGAAGAGGGAGAGAGGGTAGGGTGTTATGGGCCGCTACCTATCAGCACAAACCTCGTATGAATATGGCATGTTAAAATGGAAGAACGAAAGTTCTTGGTTTATAGCCCCGATTGGGCATCTATTTTGGTGTTGTGCCTGACTTCTCCTGTTGGAAGAATCCACCTTTCCCTAGTTTTGATTCATTGTGAATCCTATTGTGAAAACCTTGTATGAATATGCATGTTTGATTGTCTCTTGGTCATGCTTGTTGTCACCTGATTAGAGTTTGTTCCCTTTACAGTTCTTAGAAATGTGTTGCAAAAATTGTTATGGAACCCTTGATGAGGGTCATGAAGGAAATTCTATTAAATTGTTGTAATTCGGGATTGAAATCCTATATAATTTTTATTTTAAAACTTTGTTGTAATGGCAACGACGCTGAGTTTTCTTCCTAGTTCTTTCCCGGCTGAGCCTTTGAATCAGGTTTGCCAATAAAATGGTGATTGAGTAATATTTCTTATCATGTGATTTAATCATAATTTTCAATTATATGGATGCACATCAAAAATAGGATGAAATGATGATGGTTTAGTTAAGCAAAATTTTCAAGTTTCCTTATATGTTAAAAATGAAAATTATGTTAAGGAAAGAAAAATGGATATGATTGATATATTTTAATTCAAGTTTGTTTAGGATATCAATTAATCACGTATTATTGTGACACAATTATTAAATCTATGTTTTAAATCCATTCAAAAATATACACCTTAAAAAAAAAAATACTTTGCTTTGTAAATCTATACTTAGAAAAAATTTTACAAAAAAAAAAAAAAAAGTTTGTTTGCCAAGAGCAAAAGCCCTCTGGTTTTTGTATGGGCTTGGGATTTAAATGTCTCTTGGTAACAGAGAATATTCTTAAGAATATTCTTATATTTAAAATTAGATATTTAAAAGAAAACATATATATGTATTTTATAAATTGGAGACATATAAGATAAATTTTATATCTAACTTAAACATCTACCTTACCTAATAAAATTTTTGGCTTTCAATCCCTACTTGGATGTCAGCCTTGGTTTGCCTTTTAAAATAAGTCAAACTGTCATCATTGGGGATGACATCACCTGTCCCCTCCTTAAATTTTTTGTAGACTTTAATCAAGGGATTAAAATTGGTTTTAATCTTTTTGGTCACCCATCTTTTTGGGAAGGTCTGTGCTTTGTATTTTGGCTTGGGCTTGTGTGCCATGCACAAGAACAGGGTCCGACCTGCCATGCGCAGGCCTTGGGCAGCGCATGCGCAGGCCTAGGGGAAATCTTGAGGGAAGAGTAGGGTGTAGGGGAAGTAGGATGTTGGGGGTTAGTGTAGGCATGTTAGTATAGGTATGTTAGTTAAGGGTTAGTGTTAGGTGTTAGGTTAGTATTAGTGTTAAGTTTAGGATTTGTTATATTAGTAATTAGTTTAATTTATTAAAATTGTTTTTAGTTAGTAGTATATATTATGTTTTGTAGTTACTTTATGTTGTTTGTTAATAATTTTAATTAGTTGGTTTATTATTTATGTTGTTTAAAATTGTTATTATTTTTAAATGCTAATATATACTTAATAGTAATAATTTATTTGTATGTATTAAAGTTAAGTTTTATTTAAAGTTTAGTCACTTATTTTGTATGTAGTTAGATCAAAATTTAGATTTAGTTAGTTTTAAATTAAATTAGTTAGTGGTTAGTTAATTAAGTTTATGTCTAGTTTAAGATTCACATTAATAACTTTAATTTAAAATTGGTAGTAGTGTTTTGTTTTAAGTATTATAATTGTTTTAGTTCATCCTAATTAAATAAAGTATGGAAAGGTTAATTGGCTATTTAAAATAAGTTTAAATGTAGATTTTATCTGATTAGATATTTCAATTAATTTTAAAACCGAATTCATTTACATTGTTATTTAAGTAATTTTTGCATATCGTTGTAAGTTAATGTAATATCATAACTTTTGTCGATATCAACTTAATAACGAGAGTATTAATTTAACAGTGTAGAGAACCTATACTTAAACTATGATCACAACCATATCAACTTAGAGCATTTTAATTATTAATTTTTTTTATAAAAAAATTGTGTGTTTTTGCCTCGTAGTTTGGGCATGACAGATTGCTATGTAAGGCTTTGCTTTATCAAACATCTCCATTCCCATTGAAAGAAGTATATAAGAATTCCTCTTTCTATGAACTACTTTTATTGCTATGTTATCCTCCACTTCAGAGCACAATCTTTGGCCCATGGCTATACAGCCACGAAAATGCACTTCCTTTACATTGCTTTTTCTAACTTTTTTAAAAAATAACTAAGTCCTCTCCTTCGTATGGAAGTGCATTTTCGTGGCTGTATAGACGTTGCCCAATCTTTGCTTGCTTACAAATAAGTCAACTTTATTTGACAATGGAGATAGAGAAAGGGACAAAACGTGGTAATCATAAAGGTATTCCTATGGTTAGGTAACAAGAAACAAGCATCTTTCGAAGGCACTAGTTTTCTTTTCCTATTGACCTAATTTGTCCTCATGAGTATGACAGGTATTTAATAATGTAGTACTTGAAAAAGAGTGAAACGAATTGAGAGCAAAGCAAAATGATGTTATGTGCTAATGACTCAGTTAGCATTTGCAATATGGGGAGGAGCACGAATACTAGCATATAGTTATTTCCTTTCATTGGATGCGGCAAATGGAATAACGAAAATTAGCTTTATAGAGTGTTGAATGTATAGAGCTATGGAGACATTTCTGGTTCATCAATTCAATAATTTTCCACACTCAAAGTTTATTTAAAGCCAATGACAACGACAAGTAACAAGACAATGGATGCACTAACTGGCACACTATAAAGTTTCATCCCAATTATGTGCCAACTTATGATTTTCTTCACTATGAATGTAAACTTCAAATCCAAAATCATTTTGAAATACTGGAAAACCAGCTAAGCAATCATTTCAGTAGGCTCGAGAATTTGGAATGGATTAACCTCATATTTAATAAGGCCGTTGTTTGTTTGTAGCTAACGTATAAAGTAGGAAATGACAACCCATTATCAATTTTCTGGATACCAAAGCAATATCACCTTGGCTCTATACAACTTTGCAATTCAATGTTCGTCAATGGGTTAGGGAAAATGCGTTTTATAGAAGTTTATATACGAATATTTATGTATGTTAATGTTCTTATGTCTATGTATCTATGGTTGTATGTACATGTGCATGAGTGTGTGTGTATATATATATATATATATATATATATATATGCATGCACAATATGTGTATATATGTATATATACATATACATGGATTTATTTGTACATATCTATCAATGTTCAAAATATAATTCAAAAAATTTTAAAAGAGAGAAAAATACTTCAGTGATTAATATGAGAAAATGTGAAGTATAAAATAAAAATAGTGTAGATTATAATAATTACTGAGATGACATCTATAATATTGTAATGGTTATTTTAAAAATAAATATAATAGAATTTATTAATTATACAATTGAAGAATATGTGCTAGTGAGAGGTATTCTAGAATACAACTTGTATCCACTAACAAAATAACAATTCTTTCAATCAATGGTCAAAGTTTATATATCATTTTTCCTAGATTTAAGATCATTTTTTTTGTGTCAAGTTATGTTTACAATCATGTATTCATCATATGAGTATAAAAATGGATTTACACAACGTAACTCTCTTCTTAAGATAACCTAAATGGTATGGGTCATCTCATTTATTGCTTGATATATTGGGTTTGATACCATATTAAAATACATTCATAGGAATGCCATGGTATCAAAAGGAACTATGTTATAAAAGTTCAATCCCTAAAGATGAAAGACAACAAGAAATCCTCCTATGAACTAATGTATGTATAATGTTCATGTCATTTAAATTACCAAATACAAAATTATTGTTCTAATTAGATAAATCAGGATAGGGCTTAGACCCTTAACATCGAAATAACACCAAGTCCACTTGACAACCAAAAGGGGATTTATTAGGAGTGAGTACCAAATAGAACTAACTACAATAGAAAGCTAGAAATTGTAGAAATAAACATAAAAAGTGCTTGAACAAGAAAGAAGAAACCCTATCAAAAATAGGGAAAACAAACAAAAAATTGAAACTATAAAACCATTAGTAGAGGGAAATAGTTACCTCAAACAACAACATCAATACAAAAATCATGAGAAACAACAAAAAATTCCCAACATTGAAAAAACCAAGAACCGACCCATTGAACCCTATACAACACACACAAACTAGTAGTCAATGCAACTTGTTAAGCTCTTTAAGATTCTCTAGAAAATAATCTTTCTTCAGTGGCTTGGAAGAGATCATACCCCTAGTCATTATCTCCTATTTTTAACCCAAGTGAACACTATTATCCATCTTTTCCTCTCTTCTTCTCCATTTCATTCTTCTCTCATCCAACTATCCTTGTATTCTTTTAGTAGCTTTGTTTGTATTCTCATGCATTTCCTTATAGTCAAAGGACATCTCGTGCAACTATTCCCCCATCATGGATTGGGTTTCCTTAATGGAAGTGAGAGCATTAATGATCCTCATTGTCTCCTTCTCAAAGAACATCTACATTTTCAAATCAATAATTTATTCCTCCCTAGACTCCCAATTATATTAGTCTTCATAACCTTCAATACATTTCAAATATATTACTCTTCATAAAATTTGATACATTTAGTACATTTGAGTAATATAAAATCGTCAAAAAAAAAAAAACCAACCAACATTTCATTCATCTCACTCCAACAACTATCTTTCCTAAAGTAAGACCAAATATCATATCATGTTTTCACTCACAATCTTTTCACATGGTTATTATCACCTTATTTTGTAATAACACTCAAATTCATCATCATCATATTAGTCCTTACCCTAGTTTGGTTCATTAGAAAGAACAAATAAAACTCCCAATAATAGCTCACCACCCTAACTACAATTATCTATTTATTGTCAAGGTCTCAAAGAAATACTTATCACTAACATTATTTTGGAATTGTGAACCTATGTTATTAGTTGTTTGAGCCCTTAGGAGAATAAAATCAACAAATATGTCCACTAGTGAAGGAATACAAGTTCTACAAAAGGATCCTTAGTATTAACAACCAAACATCATTATTAAAAAGTTTCTTATCACTCCTTCCACCTTAACATCATCTGAAAATGGACTTGACCATGAACGATATACTCAACAAAAGAACCAACTATCTTCTTGGTATTTTTCATCAATTACTAGTTCAATGTCTCTTTGAATATGCATGATTATGGTTCATTTCAATAATAATTTCATATTCATCAATATCTATTTGGTCTCATATGATTAGTAAAATCAACTTTAATGAGCTTAAGAATCCTCCTTATTCCTATTACTAACTAGTAATCATAGTTTAATTTTTTTTGGTAAAAAAATCTTTAAAATTAAGCTAAAATCCTCTTCAATACATTCTAATAGATCATCTAAGTCATTTTCAATCACAAGTTTACTATTACTCAAGGGATCAAATGCTTTTTCACATTAAGAATTTGAGGGAGAAAGAAAATTTAATATCTAAATAAAAAAAATTATATATCCTAGTAGGTCATCATTTATCTTTTGCGATGAAGAAGTTTTAGTATTGAAGCCAAATCCATCCAAAAGACATTCTAGTATACCACAAAATCCTTAATATTCTCAATTTTTGTATGCCATTAAATTAAGATACCTAAAATCCCTTGAGTCTAACTCAAATAATTTGGGTTTGGTGATATTTTAATGAAAATTAAATAATTTTTTAGATTTGGGTCATGGCCAAAACTACAAATAATATTAACACAATCTAGATTAATTAGAAAAAGGATTTGAATCAAATTTAGGGTTTTTGAATAACTTGTAGCCATTAAATGTGCACTTTAATAATACAAAATGTTCAACCTATCTAATAGTAAAAATATACAACAAAATTTCTTTCAACTTTCTTCTATAAATTCAATAATGTACATAATCGAAAGACTTTATACATGTGTTATAACATCTATAGAAAATTTGAGACAACTTTGGCATAACTTACACCTTATACTTGCATGACTATGAACTTTGGGATTACAACCCTTGTTGACAAAAGTAGGCTATTTGTTAAAACCTCTCTTAAAACCCTTGAACTCTATTATATATGAACATGTTATTCCTTTTTATGGCCTTCTTGGAATATGATCCATTCTCATGACTTATAACTATTCATTTTCCATTATTGGAAACTTTAGAAACTATATTTTATCAAATGTTGCACTTTTGTATATTTGACCTTAAAACATTATGATAGCCTTCCTAACATGTCCAAATGGGGAAACCAATATTATTTACATAATTTTTGGCCTTCCATGACACCTTTGCATTAATTTTACCACAAGGCCTAATCGAGAAGTATAAGAAGAACCTTGACATTTTGAAACAATTTCATCACAATACTTGAAATAATGACATTATATGCCTTCAAATACTATAACTTATGAACCCATCAACTTTGACTTCTTAGGTTCTCCTAGACCACACCCACCTATCACATAATATCATTATTATTTCCTTTAATCTAGTGTTTTTATTTTCTCTTGACTTCAACTGCTTCCTCCAACTCATTGATCTTCTTCTTAGCCATTTGTAGCTAACAAAGAAGCCACTTCAATTTTTTTTTTTTTAAATTCTATGGAAGACACACAACTACCCAACTTTACCCAAGAGATCCTCCCTATCAAGCCCCAACTCTTGAGTGATAAAGGAGGAAGACTTCTAAACATTGGTGTCCCCAAGATATATAGTTGAAAAAGGCCTTAATGGTAAGATGAGAAATGAGGTAGTGAGAAATTTATCTATAGAATTTGGTATGAAATTATCATGGTTTCCATCAAACTCTATGGACTAGGTGTATATCGAATTATTCAATAGCTTAATCATTCACTTAACATTATCTTTTCTTTTGAGCCTTTCTAAACAAATAAACAATAGTAGAGGTGACTCATGGAGGAGAACACAACTTGCCTCTTGGAAAAGGATGAGATAGGAGTAAAAGGTGGGTTATTTTTTTTAATAAACAATGTAGAAGGAGGACTTTCCTATGAGATAATATATGACAGAAATTGGATTATTTGCAAATCAAATACTAATAATGGTTGGGGCCTCCCATTGACTTTGACCTTACACACTAACTAGAACAAGGAGGATGAAGTCCAAATAAGAAAAATGCAAACTTGATACCCTACCTAAAATGGTTAATCTTAGGAAAGAGATGGGAGTGAAAATGTTTGTACCTTCCCTCCAACATGAAAAATTTAATTAGCACCATTGAAATAACTTTCCACTCTCTAGAAAAATGCTCCAAATTAAATTTGGTCTATGATAACAAAAATCCTCTCAAAGGGTCACCAAAAATGTTTGAATCCTCTATGTATGATAGTTTAGGTTTTCTAGCCAACTAAGTTCTCTCCACTATAAAACAAAGGATACCTAACAAATTTCACACCCATATCTACCTAAGACTCCAAAAAATTATAAAATAAACTTAGGTGTAAACCCACCAAGCCTTCCATGTAATTGCCTATTCCTTATCACATTAGATCTTTTAAACTATAATTTTTTTTCAATTAATCACATCTTTTGGCTTAATTTGTTGTGATTCACTGCTCATTAGCTCACCTGGGTCAATGAGATTCCCCAAATTAAGCTAAGAATAATCCCATCTCTAGAGATGAAGAAACCATAAAACCCTAAATATCTACAAAGTATCAAGACTTGTTAAATAAATTAAATACAAAAGAGCTGATCCCATCAAACAAACATTTTAGAATGAAGCCTAAATAAAAAATTATGAGGAAATTATATTTTATTGATAGTCATTGATAACTTGTATAATCTTTTCATTATTTTCCAGAGTGTCAATATCCTTCTCATTTTCCACAAAATCCATCATACGGATCAAAAGGTACACATTGCAAATGTTTGAATATTTTGTAAAGAATCCATTCACTGTCAACATGTCTATACCATGATTACCCTCCTTTAAGATATTATAGAAAGAAAATGATTTCATCATGGTTTCACTTTTGTGATTATGTGTTTGATCTACTATAACAATTTTTATTTATTATTGATGAAGGGTACTCATCTTAATAATACAAACACATAATAAAAATAGAGATATAACAACATGTTGCAAGGACAAAAATTTATGTCCATATTGTCACTAAAAGTACCTAGTTACAAATTTCAGAATTAAATTAAAGAAATCCACATGAGAATTATACTAAAAATAATATGTAAGATAGATTTAGTACCAACATCCTATAATAGTCCTAGACAACCTTATGGGCAATCTTTATATAGGTAATTTTCAACTACTTAACAAGGTTCTAGATATTTAACCCTAGAACATAAGGCTAAACATAAGGCCAAAAACACTTTTAGAACTCAAAATATACTTTGAGGAGATCTCATTTTTTCCCATCTTAGGTGATGTACCTTTTAAATCTATCATAACTCATTATCAATTTCTTTGATCGACTATTATGATCTATTTTAGAAATTTTATGAAATAATCTTCAACATCTCACTCACATAAGCTCTAGTAAGGTGAGATTGACACCATTTTGGAGCCTCTAAAGCCTTCAAAACTATGTTCATAACTTTTATGCCCTCTTAAAAATATAAAGGAATTTCAATAACTTCATAAAAAGAGTTGATATTGTAGTGAAATTTTAGATGGTTAGCCTTCTCTCTCCTTAGCCATGACAAATCTTTAGCAAGTCTTTATTTACATTTCAATAAACATTATTCATAGGTCACATTTATTTTGCTTCTACCAACATGGCTATCCAATACATCCTCAATTTATTATATAGATTAATTATTTTTTAGAAAATTCCACTTTACCTCTATGACCTCATCTTGAACACTTCATAGTAATATGTCAGATCTTAAATGTTAAATTCTTATGAAATATTTATTTTACTAGGGAACTCCACTTCATAGGCATTTCATGTATCATGCTTCTTCATCATGTTCTTCATCTTCAATTTATTATATGTTCCCACTAGAAATATTTCCTTCCTCAAATGAACCATGACTTCATCTCCACTCTTAAATTATTTATATTACCATTTCTCTTTTTTTTTTAAGCTTGTATTTTGTATTAATTTTTGTAATGTTCTTCCTCATGTCCTCATGAATGTTAACCAAGTGGTCTATAAAATATTTGAATTTAACACTATTTTTCTTCTCTATTTTAAACCTCCTTAATTTGGAAGAATTTATAGGATTAATTTTAGATAAAATCTATATTGGTGATTTAACAATGCTCTTATTGATAAAATTATTGTATGAAAATTCTACTTGTGGTAGAACTAAATCCCATCCCCTTTGTTTATCTCCAACCAAGAATTGCACCAAATTTTCCAAACTACTTTTCACCACTTCTATTTGTCCATCAATTTGTAGATGATGTGCTTACCTAAATTATAAATTCATCTTTAACTTAATTCATAGTTTTATCCAAAAGTACCCAACAAACATGGTGTCTCATTCTGAAATAGTGCCTTCATTGGACCATGTAGTATCATCACCTCTCTAAAAATAATTCTACCACATGAACAACATCATTAGTCTTATCATAGCAAATGAGATTTGCAATCTTTGAAAACCTTTCAACCACCACAAAAATTGAAACATGTTCTCTTTGGGTTATCAAAAAACAAAGAATAAAGCACTTATTGAAAGACATATCAATTTTTTTTTTGTAATACACAATTTCACTTCAACACAAGATGCTTGTATATCAATTATTAGTGATTTTGACCACATATTTTTCATCTCCTTAACACAAGTGTTGGTCTTAGAATGGTTTTGACATTTGAGTGTCAACACACTTAACCACTTTCTACATAGAAGCTGAGTATACTACATATGCCAAGCTACAATATGTGTCAAGCCAGAATTCTAATAGGTGTTGAGTGGCTTCAAGTGTCGAGCATTATATAGGTGTCAAGTGAGCTAGAGTTATGCATGTTTCAAGAAAGAAAAAATGTAATAGGTGCCGAGCAAACCAAGATCAAACATGTGTCGAGCACTAGTAATCTAGTATGTGTCAAGTAACAAAAAATCAACATACAATTTTGTGCCTTTAGAAACTTAGATGCAAAACCATTTTTGGATGGTTTACAAAGGGATTAGAAGATAAGATCAAATCTTTTTTTTTACCTATGTTATCAGAATGCAACCAATTATAAAATTGGAGACAACCTGCAACCAATAAGCTAAATCTAAGGATTTGAGTGAGAAATTTGAGTTCATGATTTCATTGCAAACCCTAAGTCTATGAAGTCTTTATAAGAAGGCTTAGAACCCATGATTTTAACTTGCTAAATAGAAGTTAAGGAAGTTGCTAAGTAGATAGAAAAAATTGTAGAACAAGGCAAACATCGAGGGTATAAAAAGAACAATTACTTATCTAGTTGATTAGTACAGAACAAGTGCAACAATTAGATATTAGATAAGCCAAGGATCACATTAGAATGAGCAAATAAAGTGCCTGAAATTAGCAGTTAGAGATTGTAAGCAATTAGGTCAAAAGATTTCTAATACTTTCCAAGAATTGTATTAGATAGTGTTAAATCCTATGTTGATAGGTTAGCTTAATAGCTATTTTGTAGATACTTTGAGGAGGTGACTAAATCCTTTAATAGGTTGACACTTCATGTAAAGTGTTTTAAATCCTTTAATCAAGTCACTATTAACACAGTGTAAAGCCTTTAATAGGGTAGGCCTTTAATAGGGCAAACCATCAGAAGTGGTCAAACAATTATTGCTACAGTGATTTTGTAGGTATCATCCCCACCCCAATTTTATCTTCTTATTCCTGGAGGGTTTATGGGTTACCAAAATTCTGGTGTTATGTGTGTTGATGCATGTTCTTACTTTATGTTTATTTAATATATTTACATGCATGCAGTTTACTTTCAGTTATTTGTTTTAAAGGATTTGAAAAGATTAAAGTGTGGTACTTCTGATTCACCCCCAACAATAAGGATGTACTAGAAACCTTGTCTTCAATAATATCAATTATGTGGTATAAAGAAAAAATCTCCCCCACATAAGTCATTTGGATTCCCACATTTACCATATAGGAAATTAAAACATTTCTTCTCATATCTTTGATTAGTCCACCCACACTCACTCAACTCAATTTTCTAAGAAAAGACCCATCAAAGATAATCTTCAACAATCCAAGGAAGGGGACCAAAAATTTTCAATTTAAAATATTTTTAAATCAATCATAATGAATAACTTTAGATACTAAAAAAAAATTATTTCATATAATTTTTATATAATTAATCCAGGTATAATTTAAATATAGGAACCAATAAATTACTTAAAAGTTTATTAAAAAATTATTTAGTATATGACCTCCACAAGAACCTAAAAAGTAGACAAAACTTTTGGAGTAAGTTACAATGACTGAGGAAAATGGTAAGAAGATAAATTAAGTATTGAATAATTATGAAGTGTCATCATTTATTGGCGAGAAGTTAACAAAAATTGTTGTACTACTTCAAGCTCAACTACTGGTAGAATAGAATACTGCACATGATAAAAGAATGAAGGAAGACATGGAAATTTGTTTTTTTATTGATGAGTCACCATTGATGTGATGATCTAAGAGAAGGTATGATAGTGATGTGACATGTACATAAAGAGATGAAATATAATAAATTTGAAGCTCCCAAGGTCTCAAGTATATAAATAAGACTTGCAGATGGACTAACTAGCTTATGAGTATAGGAATCCATAAATAGGTAATCATGGGTGTCTTTAGACTATGTTAACTCTGCAATTTGAAAAGAAAATTTGTAGTTCGAATAGGAAAAATTTCATAGTTTCCATTTATGAATCTAGTGAATATTATTTCATATCACTTAGAAATTATTTTGAGGTAAGATTGGTGAGGTTTTTTTTGTCATAGAAGACTAGGTCATTGCCATTGTTTCTGTAACTGTGTGGAGAAGAGATATGTGGAGAAAGACCATAGCTTATATGAAGAAAGAGTAATAGAAGATAGGTGAAAAAAATAAGAGATGAAAGAAGAGGAACTGAATAGAGGATGTTCAAAAAGCCAAACTATAGGAAGGAAATTAGAGCATCCTTGAGGAATTTTCATAGAAGATCTTCTAGGCAAGGTGTCCCAAGTATTTAAACCTAAAATTTATCTTCATTTCTAACCATTGCACAACTATTATAAGCCTTTTATAACATAGACATGTAATAAATATTTTAAATCCTCTAATAAGGTGTCTCTGAGAAAGATATCAAAATCCTCAAGCAGGGTAGTCTTGACAAACTCCTATAATCCTAATTGGCTACAAGAATTCCTTACATGATGTATTCTTAAAAGGAATGGATGTAAGCCCATGCACCCATTTTCTTTCAAGGAAACACAAATTGGTATATTAATCCGACCATATTTTTACCCTCAGACTAGGGGTATTGTTGCAAAACTATCTATTTCATTGATGTATGCATCTAAGTGTGATATTGTATGGTTGCGTTGCATAGATTTAATCATTATATTAATATTAAAACTATTGGTGACAAATTATGTGTGTTAACTAGTTGCATTAATCGATGGATTTTGTAGAATTGGGTGTACTGATTCACCACCTACTCTCACAACCTGTCAGTAGTAGTTTGGATAGCAGTTGGTATCAGAGCTTGAACCCTAATAGATGTAAGATGAGATGAAAGCTATGAAGTACAAGATATAACTTGAAGAGTCATTTGACACTATTGAATATGTAAAAGATAAGATGAGAGAATATTTATCCAAAAGAAAGAAGTTGATGAAAATGTTGGGAGAAGTCCAAGAGCTAATAGAAAAATGCAAAGAGAAGTTATGAAGAGTTGCAAGAAAGATTATTTGAGATCATGACTTAGTAACAAAATATAAAGAAGAGGATTAAAATAATGATAATAAAATAAGACTATGCAATAATTATACTAAGTATAAATATTTTCATGTAATTGTTATTTATGTCTCTTTAATCCTAACACCTCTAGTATTCCATTCAAGAGTACAAAGTTAACATCCATTTGATATAGCTTGAAATTATGGTAAGTTTCATATTCCAATAGAGCTTTGACTACTTCCAATATTTTTATAGATGCAAAGTTCTCACTATAATCAATACCTCCTTCTTGAACATAACCATAAAAAATATATTGTCTTTCCTCCTCACAACTTCTCCATTCTCATTCAATTTGTTTTTGAAAATAGACTTGGGTCTAATTACTTCTTTTATATAGGTATTAGCATCAATGTCCATGTATTATTCTTCTGAATATAATTTATTTATTTATTCAAAACATTGATCCAATCTCAATTATCAAGTGCAACTTTCAAAGTTCTGGGCTCAAAGAGACAAATCAAATTAAAGAATTATTCTTAAACTTACATTGGATCATGAATATGAAATTCTTATCTCAATTAATTTTCTCATGTGATTGTTTCCTTCTCACATACTTTTCTAGGATGGGTACATGTCTTTGATGTCCAACATTATCATTTCTAGATTAGGGATTAGCATCTTGCTCAGATTGTTCTCTCTATGACTTAGGTGATGCAAATTGACATTTGATAGGTTTATCCTATTTCTTAGGTATTGTGCTAGGTTCATCATCATAAAAATATATATACTTGTAGTCATCAAGTTATTTCTTTATTTATTTATCATTCTTATGTGCAAACTTATAAATTATTACAGTTTTACTTTCAATCATTATGGTAGTTGCATTCTTCAAACACTTGTAAGCCTCGGTACTAGTAGATTAACCTAGGAATATGCCTTGATCACCTTTAGAATAAGATTTCCTTTTCCTTGTATCTTTATGGATATAACACCTACTTGAAAATATTTCAAAATAACTTACATTTGGTGTATGACCATACTAGAATTCATATGGTGTCTTGTTGTTTTCTTTCTTCAAATGAGCTCAGTTGAGAGTATATACTATAGTGCTAATGGATTCTCTCAAGAACATTTGTGCAACTACCTTTTTAGTGAGCAATTTTTTGGTAGAATAAGCAATTGATTATTTCCTTCTTTCGACAAACACATTCTATTTTGGTGTCCTTAGTGCAGGTAGTTGTCTCCAAAATTTATTCTCTATACAAAATTTAGTGAATTCATTAGATAAAAACTCACCACCTCTAATAGATCACAAATGTTTCAATTATTTCTTTTCTTTTTTCACTCTAGTTTTTTACCAGTTGAATATTTTAAAACCATAAGATTTCAACTTCAAAAAAATCACACTCATAATTGTATAATAATAGTCAAGAAATACTATGAAATTTATATCTCCATTCTATCTCTCAACTATATTTAGACACAAAAAATCAGCATGAACTAGCTCCAAAATATGATTAGTTGAATGTTATATTCCTAAAAAACTAGATTTAGTCATCTTACTAAGTTGACATTTCTTGTCTATAGCATTCTCATTTTTATGTAAATTCTATAAGTCTCTCACTTTGATCTTTCTATTTACTTTGACCATTTTCTCAAAGTTGATGTGACATAATCTCTTGTACCAAAACCACTCATCTTCAACTTTTGCAATAAAATATGTACTCATATTAAGGTAGACCATATTACCTCTTGTTTTTTTTCTCCAATATAAATTTGATTTCTGTCATCATCATAGATCTTTACTTTTTTTCTCATAAATTCTAGCTTGTGATGTATAATATTCAACTAAGAAGCACTCAATAGATTATGTATTTGTCCTTGAACCCAATATGCATCCTTACATATAATTTTATCATTTTGCATCAACGAACCTCTACCTTTTATAGTGAATGGAATTTCATTTCCAAGTTTAATAGTTCCACCATGATACTGATCAAGCTTCTCAAATTTACTTACATCACCAGTCATGTAAAGTGAGCATCCACTATCAATAATCCATGTATCAATCATACTAACATGAGAAATAAGTGATTTTTCCCCTCATATCTTTTTCTCATTGGGATATTCTTCAACAAAAATATATACCACTTTATATCCTTCCTTATCATTTTCTATATCTAACTTAGCATGCTTCTCCTCAATAATGTAACATGAGTTATTTTCTTTATCCTTGTATACATCACAATTTAAACATATAAAAAATTTCCTTCTAACTATCAATTTTTTGTTCCTTAATACATTGAGTATCATAGTAATCATCTATCTTATACTGAGTTGTAGCATTAAAGATATAACTTATAATAAATATGCAACATAATAAGTATTCACACATCTGGCATAAGTATTTAATGTCGAAGCATTGTAAAGGGAAAACCAATTGGGAACTAGGAACCCAAGCATAATCACTCTTATGAAATGAGCTCTATTAGGATCCAACCTTGTTAAAGGGAACATATGTACATATTAATGTGACCTTGTTAGAGGATTTACTCAAAATATCATCTAGACCTTATCACTCTTTCAAATTTCTAAACAGTGACTTTCTCTAAAGGACTTACGAACATTACTATTGAATATTTCCATAAAGGATTTCAAAAGAATATTAGGCAAAATTAGTAAAGAGAAAATTTTCTTCTATAATGGTAAGAAAATAGTAGTGAGATTATCTATTAGGATTTAGCACTACAACTTGATTTTTCATATGTCTTCTTGGCTCCATCTATTTTTGTCATGTCCCCTTTTCAAATAATTAAAAATAATAATCTTTACTAAGGCAGGCAGGCCCAAAAAGGTGAAGTTTCGAAAAAAGGGGATAATCTTTGGAAGATAATGGACTACTAAATAAAAATTATTATTAAAATATGTTTTATTAACCCCTCTTGGACGTGAGTTAGGGTTATGCCCTCTTTTAAGGGGTTTGGAGGCATTTTGGGCTCATTCCAGAACTTGATTTTTGCTCATTTCTTTGTTATTCTTCAGAGGTTGCCAAACCTATGGAGAAGGAGACCCAAGAACGGGAGTTTGTAGGTTTCCAGGGAGACCCAAGAATGGGAGTTTTCAAGTTTCTAGGAAGGCTAAGGATGGGATTTTGAATCCATTCCATGTGCATGCTCATGCAGAGTTTGCCTTCGTGCTGAACAGTGCAGATTTGTGGGTTTTCGGGTGCATATTTTGTAAGAGTTTGGTGTTTCCAGTTGAGTATTTCATATCAGTTTGGGTTGATTTTTTATATCAGACTTTTAAATATTAAAATAGAGCTGAATATATGTATTGGGATGTGATTATACTTCTGAGATAGATTATTAGTATTTTTGTGGTTTTTCTGGGCATTTTTGTGTTAATTTCGGGAGCCCGATGAGCATAGTTTTTGTCCTACATTTGTGAACTATTGTGTAAAGGCTATATAGATCTAGAAATTTCATTTTTTAGGATGTTATGCTGCTGAAATTTCTATAAAAATGTCCATTTTCAGATTTATTAATAATTTGTGAAGTTGTGAAGCTTTTGGCACTATTTCGGTCATACCCGATTTGGGTTTTACTGAGAAATTGGTGGATCTTTGTAATATTGGTTTTTTGATCTTAAAGATCTGATTAGTGGTTGGAAATATCATAAAAAACCAGTAAAGGGACATTTCAGTGGTATTAGAGCCATGATCTTGCCAGCCTAAGGGTTTGTAGAAGTTTGCATGTCAGTTTTGACAACTACCCAGATCTTGCATGTCAGTTTTGACAACTACCCAGATCTTGCATGTCAGTTTTGACAACTACCCAGATCTTGCATGTTAGTTTTGACACTACCCAAATCTTGCATGTCAATTTTGACAACTACCCAGATCTTGCATGTCAGTTTTGACAACTACCCAGATCTTGGCTGTCAATTTTGATAACTACCCAAATCTTGCATGTCATAATTTATGGTTGCATGTTGCTTCCAATCAGCTTGATGTCAAAATTTATGGTTGCATTCTACTTCTAATCATTTGCATGTTAGTTCTTGGTGAATTTGGTGGTTGCATGTTGCTTCTAATCAGCTGCATGTCAAAATTTATGGTTGCATGCAACTAAGTGAAAGAGAAAAGAGATATTTACAACGAGAAAAGAATAAAGAAATTTTGGTGAAACTTCTAATTGAAAGTAAAAGTATAAAATCCAAGGAAGGAAAAAGTATGGCTAATCTAGATGAGATGGCAAAGAAATTCTTCCAAGACATCCAAAATACTCAGAAGCAAATAGTGGATAGTTTGGCAGAAACTAGAGAGGCTTTGCGAATATTGATAGAAAAATTGCAAGGAGTTGCATCTATTAATGAGAAAGAGAGCACTTCAGAGGAGTCAAGAAATTTGAAACTCACACCCTCTCAATCAACAAAAACTATTTTTCTACATGCAGATGAGCCACCAGTGCCAAATCTAGCCCTTAATCCCATGGAAGAGGTTACAGGTAACTTAATTGCATTAAGAGCTACTTACAATAGTTTAGATGATGTCTTTCATAGTTTAGTTCCTTTTAGAGAATATGTGGATATGATGAACACTTTGATGCCCAAGAAAGAGTATAGAAGGGAGCATGACATAAGTGGAAGAGAGCTCAAAAATAAAATAAGCAAGTTTATAGCACCTACTTTTGATGGAACAAATAAAATTTCAGCTAGAGCATGGCTACAAAAATTACAGACCTTCTTCACACTTAACCCCATGAAGGAGAGTGATGTTATTCAAATTGCAAGTGTACACTTGGAAGATGCAGCCTATGATTGGTGGTATCATGGAATGACTACTCAAGATCATGATCAGGTAACTACTTTTTAATCAAAGAGTGATAGATAGATTTGACCTCAAGGATGATGATTATGAGGATGTTGTTATGCATGATGGTGAGATACCTGGTAGAGATGAGCAAACATTGAGCATTCATGACTTTTCTAAGAGAGAGTACCAGGCACAGTTAGATGCTTCGTCACATGAGGTTGAGGCTAGTAGTACTTCACATGATTTATCCCACCAATTGAAGGTGAGTGAAGATAGTATTGTGACTACATTATCTCATCATGACAGGTATGTGGAGTTAGTTGGTATTGGTCATATTACTCAAGTGAGGATTTTTCTTGAGTTACCAGCTGATTCTAGTTTACAGATATGGACTCAAGATTGTTATATTGGCATTTGGGATTCAGTTGACTAGAGATCTTTAACACATTTTGGTAGCAGTGTTTGTTTGGGTGCTATTGTGGATTTGATTAACAGATTGCATGGTGTTGTCTTTTCTTGTGCTAGCAGCTTGTCTGATGTTGGTATTAGTTTTTATACACCGGTGTTGGGCTTTGTTCATATATCCAGTCGACCATACTTGCTGGAATGTATTGATGATCTTTCATATTTGGCAGTGTGTATAGATGAGTCCCAGGATCATATTGGCATTGATGACATCCAAGAGGATGCAGTGGGCAGTTTTGAAGACTTAGTTTCCTTGGGTACAAAGGAGTTGGACAGCAGTGCTATAGTTTTTGATACTCCATTTGTTGATATGAGCTTTAGAGTTGATTCATAGGATATGGATGGTAATAATATAGAGACTAGTAACTTTGACGATACTCCTTCAGACAGTGCATCAGAGGAGGTTTGTAGGAGACAGTCAAGCCAGTGCCATCATGTGTCTAATCAATTGAGAGTTAGTGAAAAAGACATTGCTATCGCTTGCCAACATTTTGATGCTGCTCATCAATTGTTAGCAGTTTATGGATGGGGTTCTCCTACTAGTGATGAGAAAGGAGGCAATTATCTTTCCTTGATAGAGTTCCACTCTTTATGGTAGGCTATCCAGATTCTGAGACAGGATTATATGCAGTTGGTAGCCAACAGAGATTATCTTATGGAGTGGGGCAGTATAGCATATGATGCATTGTTGGCCAAGGAAGATGAGGTGAGTGAGCTTACTCAGTAGCTTGAGGTGACTTCTAAGATTCTTGAGAGTACACAATTGTCTTTCAAGGAGTCATAGTTTCATTTGGCTAAGTTGACCATGGAGTTAGAGTGACTATAGTCTTTACCTGATTCTATACAGTCACAAGCTATGGTGTTTGGTGATCCAAGGATGTCCATGGCCGAGATTGTCAAAGATAGTGGAGATGGGGATGCATCCATCCTTGATACTAACATTGGCATATTAGGTTTATTCCCACTAGAGTCAGGTTCAGTTGAGTTGGGTGTTGTAGCAGATTGTTGTATGCCTGACATGGTGGTGGCCTCTAGTACTGATGGCATGGAGACTAGAGATGTATCAAAGATCATGTGTGGTTTTGGTGAGTTGACAGTTGGCATGGTTCCTGCTAGTAATACCACTCCCTTGGTGATATCTTCGGAGGTAGTAGTCAATTCCAACATGGTTAATGATCAATTGCAATTAGTTTCATCTGGATTACAGTTTGAGCCACTGATTGAGATTGGCACATTCTATCAACATTACATTGTGAGGTATGCTCATCAATTCACCTTTGACAACCATGTTGATGAGATGATGATACAAAGATGTACTTTGGTTCCTAGTGCTTATCATCAGTTATGGGATAGTTTGACGCCTCGGGATGAGAGTTGTGATGGGCACAACATGGAAATAGGTTCTACAGTTGACAACTTGATAATACATGACTTAGAGAAGGAGTTTTGGAGTGATGCTTCAACATGTGTTGTTATTGATTCTACTCCTTTGGCTATGACATCTCCTAACTTAGCTGGTGATCAGTCACAGTGGGTTGTATCACTTGTTCATGGTGAGCTATTGACTGAGGTTGATTTTTTTTATCAACATTATATTGCAGGGTATGTACATCAGTTAGCATTTGATCCTTGTGTTGAGGAGTTGATGGCAGGAAAATTTGGTTTGGGTTCCATTTCTTGTTGTTTATCTTGTGATGGCTTTTCACCATCAGGGGTGCATGGGAGTTATGGTTATGAGACAGTGGCCGGTGATCTGTAGAGTTGTGTTGACTGCAAGAGTTGTACAGTGTGTGGACTCTCCATAATTGGTACAGTTTCATTTGAGAGCATTCACCATTGTTGCAGAGTTGGATTGTACATTCTGTATAGGCCAGTGGGATGCGTTGATAGTATTTACTGTGTTGGCAGTTTGATTTGTCCACTTTACTTGGGTTTTGATGTTCTAAGAGTTTGTGTCTCATGGTTTTTTGACTATGGAAGTTGTGACTTTGGAGTTTGGTTGAGCAGTAATTGTCAGTTTGATTATGGATTCCTCTTGGTTATATTGCAGAGGATATTGCAGGACCCTGTGTCAATTGACAATGGTATAGTTCATGACTACATTTGGGATCCAGGTGGATTGATTGGTTTATTGTTCAGCCATTGCTTGAGGACAAGCAATATTTGGAAGGGGAGGACTTGTCATGTCCCCTTTTCAAATAATTAAAAATAATAATCTTTACTAAGGCGGGCAGGCCCAAAAAGGTGAAGTTTCGAAAAAAGGGGATAATCTTTGGAAGATAATGGACTACTAAATGAAAATTATTATTATAATATGTTTTATTAACCCCTCCTAGACGTGAGTTAGGGTTATGCCCTCTTTTAAGGGGTTTGGAGGCATTTTGGGCTCATTCTAGAACTTGATTTTTGCTCATTTCTTTGTTATTCTTTAGAGGCTGCCAAACCTGTGGAGAAGGAGACCCAAGAACGGGAGTTTGCAGGTTTCTAGGGAGAACCAAGAATGGGAGTTTGCAGGTTTCTAGGAAGGCTAAGGATGGGATTTTGAAGCCATTCCATGTGCATGCTCATGCAGAGTTTGCCTTTGTGCTGAACAGTGCAGATTTGTGGGTTTTCGGGTGTATATTTTGTAAGAGTTTGGTGTTTCCAGTTGAGTATTTCATATCAGTTTGGGTTGTTTTTGTTTATCAGACTTTTAAATATTAAAATAGAGCTGAATATATGTATTGGGATGTGATTAAACTTTTGAGATAGATTATTAGTGTTTTTGTGGTTTTTTCGGGCATTTTTGTGTTAATTTCGAGAGCCCGATGAGCATAGTTTTTGTCCTACATTTGTGAATTGTTGTGTAAAGGCTATACAGATCTGGAAATTTCATTTTGTAGGCTGTTATGCTGCTGAAATTTCTTTAAAAATGTCCATTTTCAGATTTATTAATAATTTGTGAAGTTGTGAAGCTTTTGGCACTATTTCGGTCATACCCGATTTGGGTTTTATTGAGAAATTGGTGGATCTTTGTAATATTGGTTGTTTGATCTTAAATATCTGATTAGAGGTTGGAAATATCATACAAAATCAGTAAAGGGACATTTCAATTTCTTCTGATCCATCTTTGACTGATTCACACACTTCATACTTCCACTTAGCACTTCCTCTCCTTAATCTTCTTGACATTGTTCTTCTCACTTCACCTTCTCTATCTTCTTCCACTTCAACTTGCATTAGAAACAACTAACATCGATCAAAAACAAGAAACATCTTGTTTTTCCCTTTAAATAGAAAATTTTCTTATTCCACAATCCTCTAGATTTTTTCACTTAATCATAATCATATATTTCCATCAACTTCAAATTCATTCAGTCTAGATACTCAGTAAATAGTCTTCCTCAAACTTTGTGCTCCATTTGAAATTGATAAATCTCCTCCATTAGACCATCTTTGAATTTCTCTAGTTGTTGATCTCATAGCTAACATTATCCTTATCTGTATTCAATTTTTGCAAAATTATTAATATTTAGCAAATATTGGCCTAAAATTAATATTTTCTTAACATTCTTTTCATATTCATACTTTTTGAATATTACAATTCCCTTGGTCAATACTTGTGTCAATTAACACTAAAATAAATCACTTAACACTATGTTCGTTTACTTCTTTCTCAAGTGCTTGGTGATAACTATAGGTGCTCATTTAATATTGTATTCTTTAATTCATCAACCAAATTACCTTGTACACATGTCTTTACTAAAACAATGTAAATCAATCAAACCAACATTATACCATCAGAGTCTAACTCATTCAAGTTTTCATTGAATACTATACACTTATCAACACTTACATCATCACAATATTTTTTAAATCCTCTTCATCAATCAAATCATATAGAACTTTATTAAATTAACATAAAATATAATCAATTAAGGCTTTACATCAATGATAACATAAGAACTTATATGATTCTTACACATACATTATCAACATTATTATTTGGGGCTAACAAAAGGAGTGTATAGCCCCATATGTTCCCTAACCCTAATATGAACCTGACTGTTACCATGACCCAGACCCTAATCCTATCCACATTTGAATTTATGGCCCTAATTGTGAGTTACCTCATCCTAATGAATATCCCATTGTACATTATCTCTATTATGGTTGGCCATCTAGGCATAACATGTGAACTAAATGTTAAAAATTAAGTACTTGAGTAAAAACTAATATTAATGTCTAAAATATGTTGCATTTGTGTCATATGTAATAGAAAATTATAAGGGATCATAGGTGTCATAAGTGGCTCCTAGTGGTCGAAAGGGATCCTCGTATATATTTTAATAGTACCTACATACAACAATGTGTCCATATATATTAATGAAACCTACTTGATACAAATAAATTAAATACGAATAAGTATATAAAAAATAATGCATGCATAGATAAACATAAATTAAATACATGCATACATAAAAATAAATTAAAGCCATATAAAAATTGGATTGGAAAGTGTGGGGAGAGAGATCTAAAGTAGATATTTTTAACATAGCATAGGGAAATTATGGAACATAAAATGGTTTGAGTTAAAAATATCTGAAATACATATAAATTAAATGCATATTTAAACATCTAACAAGGTATTATTAAGATTCCTATGATATAAACTAAACAAATCTTCTATGAAAGAGAGATGGTAGGGAGAAGGGGAGAGGAGAGAGAGAAAAATAACACACACAAACATATATAAAGAGAGAGAGTGATGGGGTGCAGGGAGTGAGGAGAGAGGGAGGAGTGAGAAAGTGAGAAGAGTGAGCAGAAAGATGAGAGAGAAATAAAGGAGAGAGAAGATAGAATATCATAAGGAGAGAGAATTTTATTTTTTATTTCTATTTTAGGTTTTTTAATTTTTATTTAAATATTTTAGTTATCATATCTTCTAGGGCTTTTGCTTTTTTCATTTTCTAGACCTAGAGATTTTGTTTTTGTTTTTTTCAACCTAGTTGGATCTAGGTTTTTTATGTTAGATAATTTATAGGGTGGGTGAATTAGTTATATCCAATTATCCTACATACCTTTCAAATACTTTAGTACCAATTCAAGATTCTTAAACATTCATATCAATAACTTGTCAACCACATTCAACTTTCCATATCTAACTTATAACTTCTTTACTCCAAACTATTATCTCACTATTCTTACTTACAGTATCAAAGTAATTACTTAGCTTATACCAAGTTGCAATACTAAAGAGTAACATGAAGAGAAACTTTGCAACACATAATCATTAACATAATTGAAATACATATTTAATTTGGAAACCTTGTAAAGGGGAATTAAAACACCCATGAATGGGAAATCTGTGAATATTTCACTGTTCCAAGAGGGCTCTATTATGAGCCAACCTTCTTAAATGTTACATGAAAATTTTTAGAGTGACTTGGTTAGATGATTTTAATAAAATATCATCTAGATATTATGAGTCCTTGACATTTCTAAAGAGTGGCCTTCTCTAACGAACATGTAGACATCAGTAATCAATGTTACAATATATGATTTCAAAGACTTACTAGGTCCACTTGACTAAGATATTTTATATTATATAATGGTAAGAAAGTAATAGTCATGTGATATGCTAGTTTTAGTAATACCTTTCTTAATTGGATCTCCTCTTCCCTCTATCATTTCCTTATGATTGCTTACTGGTGTATTTACACAACACACTATCACTTAAAACTTCCTCCATCTTGATCTTTATACTTCTATTCTTCTTGGTTCACCTTCTATCTTGTTCTTCTTCTTTTGCTTCAATCAACCTCAAGTAGAAAATACTCAACAAATAATCAACAACCAAAAAAAATCTCATATAGCTCAATAAATAGGTAACTTCTTCCTTTTAGATTCTTCCATATTTTTTCCCTTAATCATAATCATAGATCTTAGATTCAATGAATGCAATCAGTCATAAAATAGTTACATGTTGAGCTTTGAGCTCATCTACATTGTTTTAAATCTCCTTCATTATAAACTCATTGGACATCTTTAGTTGTATATTGTATAACTCGATTTGACTTTATCCTTTGGTCTTCTCTAATTTTCTTAATTTTGATGAGTAGTTGGCCTTAGATAAATCTTTTCCTAACTATTTATTCATGCTTAGGCTCAATGAACACTACAACTTTACTTAGCAAATACATGATACTTGGGTAATACTGAAATTTATCAATTAACGTAAAACTTTAACTCTTCCTTGTCAAGCACTCAATGACAACTGTAGTAGCTCAATTAATTGAGGGTTTCTTTTTTCATTATGTAAATTATCTTTCATATTTATGATCTTTACCACTTAATCATGTCATTACATGATTCTAAAATAATAAAACCAACATTATATTGTCATAGTCTAACTCAATGAACTACTTATTGAATAAAATTCTCTTATCAACTCTTTTGTTGTCATACATTCTTCAAATTGTCTCTATCAATCAAATTATCTAGTACTCTATAGAATTAGTATAATGTCTAACCAACTAAGGTTTGACATTAATGAAAATATAACAACTTATATGATTTTTTACATAAAATAACAACATTGCTATTTGGAGATAATATTTTACTCTTTTTTTTGGTCCTAGGGGTTTCTTTATAGACATTTATTTTTCTAACTATGACTTTTAAATTTGGAGGTGGAAACACCTATGTACATTTCATATTTCTTGGGTGCAGGATGACCACAAGGTCATGGCCAATGGGACATGCTTAGTGAATTTCAAGATATAAAGATACCATGATGAAGTGTTGTGTGATATCATACTTATGTACATATGTTATATGTTGGTGGGACAAATGTAATAGTTTGATAGATATGTTGTATATGATGGGCATGAAAATATCTGCTCTTTGACAAAGGATGGAATAAAAAATATAACAAGAATTCATTGAAGGATGCAAGTGAAAAGTATGTGGTTCTATTAGAGTATATTTCATTAATGGAAAGAAGTTCTTAGATGGTATGAGGCATGAGCATATGTGTTTTGATGTAATTCCAAAATATGGTAAATAACGAGTAGAAGAGGTACCTGCAGAAGTTGTAGATTTTTTGAATGATTTTCTATATATTTTATTTGATAATGTACTTTATCAATCATCATTAATAAGGAAGATTAGTCACTAGATGGACTTAATTGGAGGAGCCAATTTTCCAAATTAAGCAGTGCATAGAATGACACCAGCAAAATGTGAAGAGTTGAATAGACAAGTGCATGAATTCTTATAGAAGGGGATGATTTGAAATAGTATAAGGCCATGTGATATGCCAACAATATTAGTAAAAAATAAGAATGGAGAATGAAGGATGTGAAAAAATAAATTCAAATTATCAATAAGACCACAATCAAGTATAGATTTCCATTTCTATGGATGGGTGATATTAGGGATTGTTTGAGTGGACCAATGTATTTCACAAACATAGATATGATGGTTGGGTACTATGAAACCCACATCAGAGAATGAGATGAGTGCAATACTTATTTGAAGAAAAGGGAAGGAATTCACAAGTGGTTAGTCATGTCTTTTGGACTAACCAATGTACCAAACACTTTCATAAAGCTCATGAATAAGGTACTAAAAGAGTTTCTAGGTAAGTTTATCATTGATTACCTAGATGATATTATGGCCTTTAATAACAAATTCAAGGATAATTTCATGCATACTACTAAGGTGTTTAATATGTTGAGAGAAGAAAAGTTGCTAACCAATTTGAATAAGTGTAGTTTTGTGAAGGAGTTGGTATACTTGGGATTTTTAGTTTCAACAAAAGGTCTTAAAATGGAGCCTATGAAAGTGAAAAACATCCTTGAATGGCCTACTTGAAGGAGTGCACTAAGGTAAGATATTTTTATGGATTTGAAATCCTTTACATAAAGTTTATTAGAGGGATTAGCAGTTTTTGTGGACCCTTAACTAAAACAATGACATGGGATAAAAAAGAACTGACATGGACTATAGAAGAAAATAAGAGTTTTCATCTATTGAAACAAAAAATAATAGAGTAACCTATTTTAGCAGTCCTAGATTTTAACAAGGTGTTTCAATTAAACTATGATGCAAGTAATACTACAATAGGAGTTGTTCAGAGTTGAGGAGGTAGACCTGTTGCTTATTTTTGTGAGAAGTTGAATAATTAAAAAAGAGAATATTATGTTTATGATAGGGAATTTATGCTATAGTTCAAGAATTAAATAAGTGGAGAAAATATCTTCTTCATAAGGATCTTCTTTTATATACTAATCATCAAGCTTTGCAATATTTCAATAGTTAAAGAAAATTTAATCAAAGAAAATTGAAATGGGTTGAGTTTCTACAAAGCTATACATTTATTTTGAAACACGTGAGTGGGAATTCTAAAAAAGTTAAAGATGGTCTTAATATTAGACTTCTTTAGTTGAAACAAATTCAAATTGGGGTGGTTGGGATGAAGGAACTCAAGAATTTGTATCTTAAAGATCCTTATTTGGATGAAGCTTGGAAATCTTGTTAAGAATGTGTTACGCATGACAAGACAAAGTGGTTGTATTTCATAATCCAAGATGGAATATATTTTGGAGGAATTCAGCTATGCATTCCAAAAAAAAAATCTATGAGATAGAATCCCAACAAGGAGAAGCATAGTGGCAAATTGGTTGGATAGTTTGGTAGAGATAATTTACCGTTTCTTTGGTTTCTAAGAATTATTACTTGTCATAGTTATAGCAAGATGTAAATAATTTTGTACAAAGTTGTAGAGTATGTCAAATGACCAAAGGAGTCAAGTAGAATACTAGTTGATATCGTCCATTAACTATACAAGATAAGTCACAAGGGGATTTCAGCATAGATTTCATTCTTGGTTTATTGAGAATGCAAAAAGGGCACGATTTTGTATTTTTAATTGTTGATAGGTTTTCAAATATAACACATTTATTTTTCAGAGAAGTGGTGAGACTACATGGTCTTCTAGAAAACATATTTTCTAATTGAGATACCAAGTTTATTGGGTGTTTTTGGCATACATTGTGGAAGAATTTAAATATAGACTTGAATTTTAATTCCTCTCATCATTCATGGAATAGTGGACAAAAAGAAGTTATGAATCAAAGTTATGGTAACTTGTTGAGATGTTTGGTTGGAGATAAGCCAAAGGGATAGAATTTGATTTTAGCAAAGGCATAATTTGCATTAAAAATATATTTCAATTGAAGTACTACTAAATCACCATCCCAAACTATATATCAGAGTAGTCCTAGAAATGCTTATAAATTGAGGTAGTTGAATAAAGGATACATAGGTAGTGCTAAAGAAGAATATTTTATTGAATATTTGAAGAACATCCATGAAGAGGTGAGGAAACACATCACAAGAAATAATGTAAAGTACAAGGTGAAGGTAGATGTGAAAGAGATGTATAGGAAATTTTCAATTTAAGGTGAGGTCATGGTTCATTTGAGGAAGGAGAGATTTCCAGTGGGTGCATATAATAATTTGAAAAAGAGGAAGCTTGGACAATGCAAAATGTTGAAAAAGGCATGATTCTGAACATGCCTATGAAGTAAAATTGCCAGTTGAGTTGAATATTTCATTAGCATTTAGCACATTAGATTTGATAGAATATTATGAAGGAGGTGATGGAGATGAAGTTGTAAAAGTGTAGTGGATTATTGTAGTAGCTACTTCAACTACAAAGGATATTGATGTGATATAGGAGATTCATATTAGAAGAAGCACAAACAACATAATATATGAAGTGTTGATCTCTAAGCCTAAGTTGCCTATTAGTGTCTAACAATTACTCATTTCAAAGGAATCATTTGATGGTCATCACCATGACTATGCTACCCATAGAGGACCAAGATATGAAAGGACATGTTTCTTTATCAACACATGCCAAGCAAGTCAAAGGTTACTGAGCACCCAAGTTGAGAGAAAGTAAAAATACAAGCTAAGTAATTCAATTGAAACTAAACAAGAAGAAAGAAATTTCTTTCTAAGTGACCAAAATATGTGGAGGCCAAGTGACAAAATGAATGTTAGATATGACTGAGAGTCAGAACATTCAAGTGTTGAGTAAACTAGTATTGATATATGAGTTTGTAATTATACAAACACTTATTAAAATCATTCCATCAAAAATTTACATGATATTTAAGAATCAAACAAATAATTAAGGAAGAAATTATGTGTTTTTTCAGAAGGTATTAATCCCTAGGAAAATAGATTAAGCAATCGTAAAATAAGAATGGAAAATGGAAAAAGGAGAAAATATGGATTGTTGATCCTAATCTAGAACATTTTAGGATATTTCTAATTAAGAAAGTTTCATACCCTAGGATCAATGTAAGTAAGTGTGTGTGAATCATAGATAGAAGTGCGTATGTAAAGAGAAGAAATGTGAAGAAGAAAACAAGCCAAGTATAGAGTGAAGAAGTGAAAAAGTTTAGATACTACAACTAGAGTAGTGAAGGGAAAAATAGATATCTTAGTTAAGAAGATCAAATTATTTGGAGAGAGGAGATCTATAATTAATTTTTAGGTAAAACAGAAGGGTTGGGTACTAAATCAATTCTAATAGATTGATTCAAGGAAAATCTCTTAATAGAGTGGTTCTAAAAGATCTATTTCAAATCTTCTAACAAAGTCCTTACTTAATTCTAAGTTTTAAATCCTTTCACAAAGTAAGACCTAATAGTCTTAAATTATTTTAATAGAGTAGACCCCTCACAAGATAAATCATCTAATATGATCTAATTGTGACCCTAATAGGTTAACTTGTTTATTTCAATAGTGAAGATTTGTAGGTTTCATCCCCACCCCAGTTTTACATTCATAATGAAGTGTTTCTGGATAATTAAAAAATCATTTTGATATGTGTTGATGGTTTTCATGGATGTTATGCTTAGATATATTTCATTTCTGCACTACATATTTATGTTTATATGGTATAATATTTGAGATGTGAGATGGATTAGGTGTGAATTATTTTAGTGGTGAAAATTATTATATATCCTTATTCACCCCCCCCCCCCCCCCTAGTATCATGTTTCCATTTAATATTTCCAAGAATTGGTATCACAATTTAGTTCACTTCAAAAAGTCTAATAGCTTTAGAGGATCATATCTTGAAGATGGAGAAATATAAGATGGGAAAAACCATTAAGAATCAGATGATTGAAATCAAAATCATATTGTAACAACTTGAAGGAGAAAAATAAGAGTTGAGGAAATCCTTAAAGAAAAGGACAGAACTGGCTATTTAGAAATATGCTACACAATATAAGGAAGTTGACATATAAGAATTTTTTAATAGTGGGAATACTAATGATATTGATGCAAAAATAGTAGACAAATGACTATTAGATTTGAAGAAAGATCATTTGAGGTGTGGGAGCTTACAAAAAATCATCATGAACCAATTGCTAGTTACAAATCAATAATTAAACAAAAAGAAATGGAGATCACAAATATGAGATTACAAAATGACTAGTTAATATTTGAAAAAGAAATAGTGGAAACAATGAATGAAGTAAATGAAGCTATCAAATGCTGTGAAGAACTTATGAGATCACCAAGGTCATCTAGTGATAGTTCTAGTCGAGGAAATGACAAGCACTCTTCATCTACTGAGGTAGGAGAGTCATCAAAGAGTGGAGAGAAAAGGAATGCAAAATCCAAAGACAAGCCAACTTGTCATCACTGTGGTCAACTTGGACACATTTCCAACATATTCAACAAAAAAAAGGGTATCAAAAAAGGATATGGTTCATTGGCTACTATTTTAATTAAAAAAAGAATGGACACCAAGGACATGATTGAAGATCAAATAAAAGTGATGAACCCATTTCACCTAGATTTGAAGGACATTGTTATAACTATTAGACATATGGACATAGAGTTCATGAATGTAGATCCAAGGCAAAATCTAATTGGACATCTAAAAAGGAAACACATGAACCTAAGAAAGGTAACTCTTATAATCAGGATTACAACACATGGTATAATTTTCATTATTGTGGAGAGTATGGGCCCATTCTAGAGAATTGCATAAAGACACATTTCAAAGGTGACTATAAGAAATGGTTGAATAGAAACCTAGTCTATTTTAGTTATCTTAAAATTGGAACTAACAGTAAGAAATACAAGACTTGAGCACAAGCACTAAACAATGTAAACAAAAATGAATTAAAAGGGAAGTTGAGATAAAGAAAACATGGAAAGAAATAGTACAAGCTAGAAGCAGTGGAGAGATAAAAGTTGAGATCATTGAATCTAATGGATTAGTCGATCACACCTCATCTAACTGAGCAAGAGAAGCTATGTAGGGAGTGTACACTTAATGTAATATCATACAATAGTTCCTAACAAGTAATGATTAAAAGTCCATATCAACATGAATAAAGATGCATTAGGAAATAATCAAAAGTAGATTAGAAAATTAAATATGTTTTACGATGGAGTGTCAAGCATCAATATTATAGTTTATATTGATTGAGCATTGCACTATAGACTAAACTATTACAATGACATTGCTAATGCATTAACCCATAAAATTGATATTGGTTAAGAAATGTAATGGTGACTAAATATTTGGAAATAGGCACAAAAGGTTGAGAGATTTATTGTGCACCTACCAAAGTACAAATATATTTATTGTGGACCTAGTTGAAAAAATTGAAGGTATATATCAAATTTGGACATTCATTTTCACTTTACCAATAGATCCTACATCATATTCTAATTGAAAATTCTTGATCAATAGATCCCAATTCTAATCCTTTTGGATTTGGCATCAATTTTTGCATTGTATTTCCTTTTACCCTTTCCAAGTCTTGCATCATCACCATATTTTGAATTCTCATCAAAGTCTATTATATTATTATATTAAAGTGAATAGTTAGATGGGGGTTTGAGTTACTCACCTTTGAATTAAATATATCCATTGCACTTGCAACTCGCCTGACAATGATCTTAGAAATTTGAGAAATTGAGACTTCACTATTGATTGGAATTCAAACAACCTACTAATCTATGAATGTATTTATGCCATAAATTTTTTGGCTAATTGTGCATGAATATTATAGCACATAAAAAATATTTGGGAAACTAGCATAATAAAAGCATGTATTCCTAAATTTCCTAGGAAAATATTGTTCCTACATTAAATGGATATGCATAATATATTTGGTAAAATTGAATTAGTGTGTGACAAATGTCTACATATTTGGGGGCAAATGTCATCCCTCTCCTAAAAGAGTTTTTAAAACCAAGGGTGAATTGATGCCATCCAAAAAGTTCTGCTTTAGAAATCATAGGCGAATGTATTTAATTTTCCATGCGCAAAAAATATTTTTACTAGCTATTTCATTTTGAAAGAAGATCATATGGAATAAGTCATATGGCGATGAGTCCAAGGCTTTGACTTATTTTTGGTAAAGTTGGGGGAATGCACCATACCCCATATGGAAAGTTTTCGCCATATTGACATTTGTTGATGAGTGAAATTTTCCAAAAGGTGAATATTCACCACTAAAATGGACCCTATGTCTTTGGTATTCAGGGAAAAACCCTTCATTACTAACTAAAGTTCCATGATGTTTCTAACAATTAGTGAGTGATCAAACTTTCTACCATTTTTGAAAAATGGAATATGGGTAACCAAAGCTTCCACATAAATGTATAAAAATTTACTCAAGTGGGAAAATATTTAGATCAAAGACACAAAAGTGACATAATATCATACCTAAAGGTGGTGAGAGGGATGAAGTTCTCCCTCCATAATTTTTTTGTGGCTTTTATTTGTAGTTAAGAAGCATATATTTTCCTCATGCTTCGCCTTGTTAAATGATTTTAGTGACACAAATTTTAAGCTATTGTGAAAGGAATTTGTGTTATCTAATGTGAATTTTGTGCAATAATTGCATTGTAAGAGATTTATTTTTGACATTTTAAAGAAAATTTCCATGTTTTATCTATGCCTCCACATTTTGCATACATATTTACCAAGGCTATTGCAACTACAATTTTTTTTTTAAAATCAAGTATCTTTTATGCTTCAAGGAATGTCCATACAAATTTCCAAAGCTTCCAATTTGACACTACACAAGGATGACACTAGAAAAATTTGGAAAGTCTAGTTTTACAACTACCAATTGCATTATCTTCAATTTTTCTTAATCTTTTTGAACAAATCCATTTTCTACCTATGAAATAGTCAACATAGTCAATGAGACCACATTTCTTTGAGGAATTTTGTCAAATGGTTCATGTGTCTTGTTGATGCTTCCATATTTTGTATCTATGTCCTGAATGACAGTTAGGAAATTTCATCTATCAATTATGCTTTGAAGGATTTTAATAGCCTATTTAGAATCTCCCATGTTGGAACAAGGAGGTTGATTGTATATTTGTCAATTACATTTTCTTGAATAAATCTAAAGAATTTTTATTAAATACATTTTGTGTATGTCTTAAACATTCACATACCTTCTCAAAATATTTAGATGTATATAAAATGCCTATGCATTTAACAACTATATATGATATTCACTTCATATTTTCAAGGTCATAACACTAAAACCACTTATCAGGAAAATGAGATTTGGAAATATAGAGAAATTTTCTAACTTAATAATTTAAGGGAAATTTTTCTTAGCAAATTTTTATGTTCTTACTTCTTGGAATTTTATAAAATAGTTATGTGTCATTTTATTTGTTTGGATTTTTTTGCACTCAAACACATTTAGTATTCACATAAATCTAAGTACCTCTATGGAAAGTGGTGTAACACTCAATTAGGATAAAGTATAAAAAATAAATTTAAGTTTTACTATATTTAAATGTGCCTATAAACCCTTCAATTTGTGGTATGGTAGGGGGGAAATATACCTTAATCATCTCTATAGTTTAATAGTTTTTTCCTACTCTTGTGTCCATGTTTGTGTTGAATGTGAATTGTGTAAATGAATACTTTGTATTTTTTTTAAGTGCTCCCCATATTCATCAAAATTTTGACAAATGGTGAATTTTGTCAAAATTTAAATGAATATGAAAAAAATAATTACAACAGTAAAAAACTAAGAAAGAAAAAATTACCATAGTTCATCGTAAATGGTCATCTAAAATATATATTATGGCCTCCATCATCAGAAATAATATATATTTAATCTACATTATTATTTCTTTTCTAATACAAAATTATTTGACACCTTATTGCTTATAATTTCTAAGTCACATATCACCTCATGTCTCCCTAACACATAAACATCCTAGGCTAGTGGCAATCATGCATGGTGAAGTGGTTGGACCTTGGAGTTGGAAAACTTAATTGTAGAATGAATGGTGCTCAGACATTATTGGGAAATTCTTGGGTGCAATGTTGCCCAAGGATCTTAATCATTGAAGGCTTGGTTTACATACACATTTTTTCTTGGCTTATAATAAGCTTCATGACACTCTATGTAGTGCTCGATGTGTGTTGGCTATTTGGCACTTGTGGAACTCTACAATGCTTTTTTGGTGGTCACTAAAGTGAGCAATAGTTTAAGCTTTTCAAATGGAGTTCTTGTGGATTTGATCTATCAACTTGGTGCATTTAATACATTTGGCATGAGATCATGACATGGAGTGATCATGGGATTTTTTGGACCTATTTCATCTTGGTTATTGTTCTAGGTGTATTTAATATGTGTTGTAATCCTTCTAAGAAATTTGGTATTTAATATCAGTTGAATGATGACTTATAGCTTCATTATGTATTTAATATAATGGTTTATTCAAGTTGCAACTTTCTAGGCTAACTTATGGCTTAGTTAGGTATAAGTAGAGGATCGTGTAGAGTCTTGAATCACTATCATCTAGCATGGAGAATATGTAGAAGTTGAGAGGAGTGAAGTTGAGCAAAGCTTGTAGCTAAGTATGGGCTTGGGAAATAAGAATGTTTCTTCCTGGCTTGAGAGCACAAGTTTACATTCTTCTTGGAGTTTCTACCAGAGTGTGGATATGGAAAAGCAAGAAGACTAAAACTTGCAAGGTCTTGAGAAATTACCATTGTACTTGTTGTGTATTTAGTCATTACCTAAAAGATGTTGTATAGTCAGGCATGTTGGATGTAAATCTAATTATTACATTATGATATTTTTCTTTTCCATGGATCTATATCTCTTTTTTATTTTGTATATTCCACCATGTAGTTATTTGTTAGGGGCTAGGACATATTCTTTGGGGATTCTCCTACCTGGTATTGCATCAATTGGTATCAAAGCAAGTTTTCCTTAGCACAGAGCTAGATCAACAAAGTTGAGGGAGATTGCACTAAGAGCTAGAGTGAAGTTTATAAGAGTGAAGGTTTGATTTGGTTGAAGATTAGTTTCATAAGATTTGGGAAGATCTTGGAAGATGCCTTTGAAAAGAGTGGACCTGAGGGTGAACAAAGATCTTTGTGATGCTACATAAGAAAGCATCTTAGAGAAGGTTTTAAAAAAATTTAGATCTTAGATGGAGTTGATGAAGAATGAGATCATGATGGCTATAGATATTGTACCTTAAGATGTGGGTATTGAAGATGGTTATGAGGAATTTACTGAAGACTTTGAGGTTGTTGGATTGACTGGTGAAGATAGAACTTATCATGTCAAGAGACCTATCGAAGACAACATTGGTCAGCTAAATAGATGTAAGACTCAGTTGATGATGAGGCATGAGATAGATGTTTTTTATTTCTTAGGGACTTTGAATGCACAAGACTTGACTAATTGAATTGGGATATGGAAGACTACTTTGAGTTAGAGTATATTGATGATTCTCTCAAACTGAGGTTAGAAAAGACTAAGTAGAAATGACATGCTTCTCTTTGGTGGAAAGAAATGCAAAGAGATCGAGAAGAAGAACGTAAAATAAAGATCACTAGGTGGAGATTCATGGTGACTATGCTCAAGTCTTAGTTCATTCCTATTGATTTTGAAATTGATTTGTTTAAGAGGTTGAATAACTTGAAGTATCTGGATTTTTCTATGAAATATTATACCAAGGAATTCTAAAAGGTGACTATTCAGTATAGGCATAGAGATCTTTCTAAGGAGAAGGTGGCTCTATACATTAATGGCTTGAGATTCAATATTTACGATTATATTGTCGTACTAAATATTTCTTCTACTAAGGATTATTATCTATGTACTCTACATGTAGAAGAGAAGTTAAAGAGAAGCAAGAAAACTGAAAAAAAGATAAATCAAGTGCAAAAGGTGAACTTAAAACTATTGAATAGAGGAAGAGGATAAGTAGAGCTGAATTTAAAGGTATTGCTTTTTGTTGTAAAGGAGGACATGATGATTTTGAGTGTTCATAGAAGGTCGATATAGGAGAGCTTTTGCGGTAAATGAAGTTGAGTAGGATGTCAATGGACCTAAGTAGGAAGGGGAGACTTGTTGGCTTAGCGAGTAGTATATTGTAAAAGGGTATTGGAACCTTGTCAAAGCAGTAATTTTTTTAGGACTTGATGTAAGTCTTTTGGTAAAATCTATAATGTGATTGTGCATGGTGGTAGTATTGTTAACCTTGTTACTGAGGAGATGGTTTAGAAACTTGGTTTAAAGAACATGAGACATCCTTGTCCTTATAGGATTAGTTAGTTATAAGATAACCATGCTTTTGAAGTGACGGAGCAATGTCTTATTGATTTTTAGATTTGGAGGTATAAGGATCAAGTTTTGTATGATATTATGAGCATGAGTAGTTTTCACCTATTGCTTCATAGACATTGGAAGTATGATTGTAGCCCTATGCATTATTTTATCAAGAATGTGATTACTATTAAGAAAGGTGTCAAGAAGCATTCCATGATTCCTTTATCAAATGAATAACTTGGGAGGAGAAACCTGAGTATTTCTTAGAGCTAAGTTGAGTTGAAGGATTCTAAAAAGGATAGTGATCAACATGGAAATAAAAATTGTGGATCATTGAAGATGGACATGAAGAAGCAGAGAAAATAATTGTTTGTTGATAGAAAGGTTTGGTAGAAGTGGAACAAGGAAAAGAGTGTAAAATTTGAAGACTTGGATGATATTTATGTGAAGAACCAATTTGGGATTTATGTGTTGATTCCCAAAATAAATTCTTCCAGCTACTAAGAACATATTTTTACGCCTAAGCTGTCAAATACAAGAGCATCCTAGGCTAGTGGAAATCCTACATGGTGAAGTGGTTGGACCTTAGAGTTAGAGAATTATATCATAGGAGGATTGGTTCTTGATCATTATTTCATAATTCTTCCATGTAGTCTGGGTCAAGGGGTACAATTGTAGAAGCCTTGCTTGACATGTACACTATTTCTCAAGTAATGTTATGTTACTAGTCATTCTCAACACTACTCGACTTGTGTTGGTTGTTTGATACCTATGGAACTCACCAATGCTTGTGGGATCTCGATAGTGTTTGGTTGGTAGTTGTTTATGCTCAGTAGTTTTGGTTTGTTGAATGGAGTTATTGTAGATTTGATCAATTGACCTTGTGAATTAAATGCATGTTGCATGAGATTGTGAATTGAAACAATTGTGGGAGCTTTTGTGGACCTATTTGGGTCTTGGTTATTTTTCTAATGTGTATTTAATAAATGTTGTATGAATTCTATGGTATTTTGTATTTGGTATTTAACATCTATTGCAAGTGGACTCCTGGCTTAATTTTTTATTTAATATAATGGTTTATTTAATTTGTAAATTTCTAGGTTAACTTATAGCTTAGTTGGGTATAAGTAGAGTTTCTTGGTTAGTCTTGAATCAGTATCATCCAACATGGAAAAGATGGAGTACTTGAGAGAATCGAAGTTGAGCAAAGTTAGTAGCTAAGTGTGGGCTTGGGAAACAAGAAGGTTTCTTGGTGGCTTGCGAGAACAAGTTTAGATTCTTCTTGAAGTTTCTATTAGAGTGTGGATTTGGACCAGCTAGGAGATTAGATCTTGTGAGTTCTTATAGAATTACTATTGTAATTACTTTTAATTTAGTTGGGTATGTTTGATGTAGCTCAAACCCTTTTCAAAAATAATACTTAGAAAATAATAACACAACACAGATTTTCAAAACACCAAATTCTTCATTCAACTTCTCCAATTCCATTCTAACTTACAATGAAAGAAAATGCTTACTTATTGTAATTCTAAAAATTACCATATTTGGTAATTTTTTGAAAAAACTAAATTTTCCATTTTTGGTAATTCCCAAAATCCATCCTATGAATCCCATTTTTTCCCAAGAAAAACCCCCAACTAAGGCAAGATGCATTGCCAACTCATCTAAAAAATGAAGAGCATGATTTCAAATTTAGTAAAAAAACAACTTTCTAAAAAACTTAAGAAAAACACAAAAACTCAATTTTGGAGGTCAAGACAAAATTTTAGGCTGCAAAACAAATGTTGAAATGACCACCTATCTAATAGAGCTTGATCAAAAAACCAAATAACTCCTCATGCAACTACCTATAAATTTTCAATCAAAACCTATATCCGATTCAAAAGTTATGACTCTTAGAATTTGATGCATCATTCTCCCCTTCAAAGAAACACAACTACTGCAAGTGACTATCTATGAATTGCTGCAATTTTATTGGATCGAACTACACTATTGACCACTTAGAGAACCATGTACTCTCTATTTTAGGTAACCCATCCCACTATATGAGGTACTTGTTATGATTACCATGGCTTGTGGAGGTAGTTTTGGCAATCTTTTCCTTCTTCTTATTGGGGAGGTGATGTTTCCAATCCACTCCCTAGCCCTCGTCTACATTGGGAAAATATCCATGGAATCTGTATAAATTAGAAACATTAAAAATAGGGGAAATGTCAAGATTTTCTAGTAAGCTGACCTCATAAGTATTATCATTAATCTTTTTGATGATTTTGCAAGGCCCAATCTTTTTATACTTCAATTTATGATAGGTTCTTGTAGGAAACTATTCATGCCTCAATTAAACCATCACCAAGTCACCAACATCAAAAATTTTTGTCTCTAAGTAGCATCTAGAACAATCTTGTAATTTGCATTACTATCTTTTAACTTTTGTCTAACATCTTGTTGGAGTTGGTGAAGGTTTTCTGCAAAGGCAACTCCATCATTGCTAATTTTGTCTCCCAAGGGAGGTGACACAAGATCTAGAGCACCTTGAAAGTTTCAATCATAGACAATTTGAAATGGAGATTTTTCAATGCATCTATTAATAGAATTTTTATAGGAAAATTCTACTTGGGGAAATGTTATGTCCCACTATTTAGGCTTCTCCCCCAGAATGCAGTGTAATAGATTTCTCAAACTCCAATTGACTACCTATGTTTGTCCATCCATTTAAGGATGATAAGAACTACTAAACTATAATTGTGATCCTTATTTCCTACAAAGATTCCTCAAAAAATGGCTCTAGAGCTTAGTGTCTCTATTAGAGGTAATGGTCTTTTGAGGCCACATAAATGAACAACTTCTAAGAATAGTAGTTCTGCTACTATAGTTGAATTGTTGGTCTTTTTACAAGCAATAAAGTGGACCATTTTTGAAAATCGATCAACAACCACAAAAATAGAATACCTCACTGAGAGTGTGGGAGACCTAATACAAAATCAATACTCATGTCAATCAATAGTTCGGTGGGTACTAGTAAAGGCATGTATAATCCTATATCCTATGAATGTCCTTTAGCCACTTGATATATTTTGTACCTTGCCATGTATTTAGTTATGTCCCTCTTTATCTTGGGCCAATAATACTTATCTTCAATCAAGTTTATTATTTTGTCCTTTCCAAAGTGTTGAGCTAGTCCACCACTGTGAAATTCGCTGATAATGTTTTCTTGCATGGATCTGCCTGGTATACATAGTTGTTTATCCTTAAAGAGGTAACCATCCTATGTAAAATAGTCACCTTTCACATGATCCAACAAACCAAAAGGTGAAGCTTTTAGCTATTCTATAATTTCCTTGAAATCATCATGAGTTTCATATAAGGTCTTAATAGCATCAAAACTAGTGACCTTAGTTTCTATTGCAATAAATAGTGTAGCATGCCTACTCAAGGAATCAACAAGCCAATTCTTTTTCTAGATTTATGTTTAAAACAAAAAAAGATCCCTCTAAGAAATATTCCTCCTTTGCATGTCAACTATTCAATTTCTTTTGTGTATTGAGATATTTCAGAACAATATGATTAGTAAACAACACAAATTCATTTGGGACCAGATAGTGCCTCCAATGTCTTAATGCTTAAATAATTGCTAGAAGATGAAGTTTTTAGCTGTTCTACAATTTCCTTGAAATCATCATGACTTTCATATAAGGTCTTAATAGCATCAAAACCAATGACCTTAGTTTCCATTGTGATAATTAGTGTAGCATGCCTACTCAAGGCATTAGCAACCTAATTTTTTTTCTAGATTTATGCTTCAAGACAAAAGTATATCCTTGTAAGAAAGATTCCTACTTGGCATGTTGACTATTCAACTTCGTTTGTGTATTGAGATATTTCAAAGCAATAGGATTAGTAAACAACAGAAACTCATGTGGGACAAGATAGTGCCTCCAATGTCTTAATGCGTGAACAATTCCATACAACTCTAGATCATAAGTAGAATAATTATTTCTTACTTCATTCAATTTCTTGCTAAAGAAGGCCACAAACTTACCTACTTGCCTAAGAACAACATCTATCTCAACATGTGAAGCATCACGCTCTGTAAGTGCCAATATAAGAGCTTCAATTACCTTTTTTTTCAAGAATTTAAAACTCTCTTTAGCATCTAATGTCCATGTGAACTCCCTTCCACTGCTATAGTTTGTTATGGGTACTACAATATTGCTAAAAATTTGAATATAAACTTTTGGTAAAAAATTTTCAATCCATGATAACTTAATACTCTTGTTAAACATTGGAAGGACTGGGTCATTCTAGGATTTCTCTTAGCTTTTTTGGATCCATTTGGACACTAGCTTGAGAAATGACAAAGCCTAGAAAGGTCAAACTAGTTTGCATGAACCTACACTTCTTCAAGTGCATAAAGAGCTTTTCCTTCCTTGAGACACTCAAGATAATCCTTGGATATTGTAAGTGTTCTTCGTTGCTTCTACTATAGATCATAATATGATCAAAGTAAACTACAAAAACTTACCAATGTAAGGTCACAACATTGTATTCATCAACCACATAAATGTGCTAGGTGTGTTTTAAATCCCAAAAGGCATAACCATCCATTCATAAAAACCATCTCTTGTCTTAAATGATATCTTCCATTCACCTCCCTCTCAAATGTGGATCTAGTGGTAACCAGTCTTCAGATCAATCTTGTTGAAGTACTTAGCTCCCACTAATTCATCCATAATGTCCTCTATCCCATGAATAGGAAATTGGTACTCAACATTAATCTTATTAATTTATCTACCATCAGTGCACATCCTCTATGTGTCATCCTTCTTTGGAGTCAACAATGTGGGTACTACACATGGACTCATGCTTTCGCTAACTAGACCCTTTTGCATCAGTTCTATCACTTGTTTATTCAAATTTTCATGTTGTGTTGGATTCAACCAATAGCCTACTTGATTAGGCAAAGTTGCTCCAGGAATAAAATCAAAATGATGTTGAATATCTCGTTTGGGTGGGAGACCATCAGGTAGTTCCTTAGGAGCAACATTAGCAAACTCCTCTAGCACCTTTATTGCCTCGGATGACACCAAGTTTTCTTGTTCTTCTCCTCTTCTAGTGCATAACAAAAACCTGATACTTTCAATTCTTTGACAACTTCTATTGTAGACAACATGGTGTCATTATTATTTTCATCCTTAAGAGGCAATAGAACCACTTTAGAGCCATCCTTCCAAAATGTGTAAGTATTTTTCTCCCCATCATGCATGACCTTCCTATCGTATTGCCATGGTCATCCCAAAAACATATGGAAGTCATCTATAGGGATAACATCACACCATATCTCATCCTTATAAAATTTTCCTATGGTAAATGTAAGTAAACATCTTTTATCAACTATTACTTCATTTCCTTTTTTAAACCATGCAATACAATAAGGGTGAGGGTTCTTCTTGAATTTTAAATTTAATTTCTCTACCATTTTATAGATACCATATTCTCACAACTACCCCAATCAACAATAACTTGACATACCTTTCAACTAAAAGTGCATCTAGTTTTGAAAATGTTGGTTAGGAGCCATGAATCATCAGTGTTTTTTGTGGGAAATTCATCTTTTTCTCGGATGATCATTGATCTCCTCATGATAAGGGTTTCTCCCACATCTAGTGAAACATCTTGCTCCTCCTCTTCTAATTGAGCTAGGTTCACTCTAGGTTGTCTTCCATGATTTAGTTTTGGCATGTTATAATTTGAGAATTCAAAGGCTCTATGTCCTTCTCCACATCTAAAATGGGTAAAGGACCTCTGTTGGGTTTCCCATCCTCTTCCACTACCATAACCTCATCCTCACTGAAATCCCCTTCCTCTTTACTATTTTGTGGGATCTTGTCTAGAGTCTGCTATAGGAAAATTCTACCTATAATTCTAATTACTAAAGGAAATTTATAATGGAGATTTTCTAGTGGATCTATTAATAAAACTATAGATTTTATGATCTATAGTACATAGGTTAACCTTGAGGGTTTCAACTATAGACAATTTGAAATTGAGATTTTCTAATGGATCTATTAACAAAACTATTATAGGAAAATTTTGCCTATAATTCTAATTATTATATTATAAGAATTGACTTTTCTATGGATCTAAATCTTTGTGTTATTGTGTATATTGTACTGTGTGGTTATCTACAGGGGAATAGGACATCTCTTTTGGAGATTCTCGTACCTTGTACTATGTTAATCTCACACATCAAGCTTGGTTGATATCTCTTATTTGTGAACAACTCTTACATGAATGACTTCAATATATTTTTAAGTGGTAAAATACCAATCTTTCTTTAATTTTTGATAAGTTAAAGTATTGCAAACTTTTAAATAGTAGAATTAGGGTTCTTAACTTAAATTTTTATTATGAGAAGAGCTAACAAAGTTTTCATAATGATAAAGGATTACAAATAGAAAACTAAAAAAGAAAATTTAATATTAATCCAAAATTAATTATTTAAAATATCAATGCTTTAATTAATAAATTGAGAAATCCATTCAAAAAATTATCTATGTGATGGTATGCTTTTATATGTTTTTCTCTATTATTTTCATGTCTATTGCAGTAGTGATCATTCAACTCTAAAATCATAGTAGAAACAAATAAATATTTACACTTTTCAAGTTAAATGAATTAAAATATATTACTGGATGATAAGTGTGTGTGTGTGTGTGTGTGTGTGTGTGTGTGTGTGAGAGAGAGAGAGAGAGAGAGAGAATTTTTTCTCATATTCTTGTTTCCGTTTTGATCATTGAACTCTAATATTAGTGTTCAAATGAAAGAGCATTTGCATTTCTCAATTTCAAAAACAATAATAATATTATATTGAATTTGTAAAGAAATCATGACATCTAGATGGCCCCTTCTATGGGCTTGGGCTTTGGTGGCATTTTGGGGAAGGATGTCTTTCCTCGGGTGGAGTGAAGACTTCTTTTACTTTTGGAAAAAAAATCATGTGAGGTCATGGGGATCACTATTTTCTATGCATACTTAACATGGTTAATGGGTATTCCCAAGTTTTCTCATTGATGTAGTCACCTAGCTAGGTTCTTTTTGTCACAAGTTATCTTATTTTCCTTTCTGGGAGTGTTCAGGTCCAACCTTGTGAGGTGTCCCTTTCTTAGGTCAGATGTATGTCTTCTTTGAACTATGCTCCCCATGTGTGGTGTTTCCTTCTTACTAGAGGTTGTGAAAGTTCTTGTTGGGAAATAATTGTGACTTAGCCCAATTGGTTGGCATACATAGTTTTGATGGAAAGTCTTGTTTGGAGGAAATAGTCAACTGCCTTTTTGGTACCTTAGGTTTCAATGCTCCTCAAGTTATCCTTTTTGTAATGGGTGATGTTTTCTATTTATGCTCTTATTTTTATCAGTCACGTCCATCTATTAACATTTTCTTGGACATTACATTGTGAATGCTGATAATGTTCATGTGATCTTTCTAACTTTTTTTCTTTAGTTGAGGATTTTTCTTTTCTCGGGAGATTCTCCTAGCACTTTATTATGTGAAAGGCTTTCATTTTTTGGAGGTGGGCTTGGATCATGTTGGTGGACTCCCCTTTCACAATTCCTAGAAAGGTAGATGAGTCCCCTACTGAGGTGGTGACTACTCTTGTAGAGTTGGAGGTGATGGATTTTCATATCAAGGTGGAATGTTTTTAGGCAATCTCTCTTGGGCTTATGTGAATGCTGCTAGCCTCCTATCCTTGGGGTTTATTGCTCTTGATAAGATCTTTGTATCCTGAGTTCTTAATAGTGCTGTGATGAGTCAAGTTTTATGTTTTCTAATTGATAGATCTCCTATTGTAGTAGAGATATTCTGGGCCGGCTTTTTTGTTCACATTAATGGATAGAGGTTTAATGATTTCTTCTTGGTGTTTCTCATTTAACTTGTTTCTCCTATTAAGGTGGACCCCTAAATTTTTCTTTGATCTCTTTAGTTTGGGCGATGGGCAATGTGTTCTCATTTGCCTCTCTTCCTTTAGTGTTGAAAGTGTCTCTCTCTTACAATTTATTTTCTTCCTTGATTAGCTGGTTGTTAGCAGTTTTAAAGAGCTTGTTATGGTCCTTAGTTTTCATTTTTTGTGAGAGCTTGCACCTTTTGTGGCGGCTTGTCTCATGTTGGTCAATGACAATTTTGGCTATGTCTGGTGGTCTACTCACTTCCAAACCTTTGTCTGTCATATAGGTAGACCCTAGGTACTTTTTAATCAATATTTGGTCACTAGTTATTGATTAAATTGCTGTTGATGTGCTATTAATAATAACTAGTGGCAGCCCTTTCCAGCATGCTCTCTATTAGTACCATGGGCCAGCACCCTCTTTCTGCTCATCTTATTAAAAAAATATAAAATAGATAATGTTTTCTCTCTCAAAGCATCTTCTCTCATTCTTTTTCTCCTTTTTTACTATGGTAGTTTATACTTTATGAGATTCCTCTCTTATGTTATACTATTGCTATGTAAACAACTCAAGTGAAACAATGCATTTGATAAAATCTTCCTAACCTATCCAACTGTTAATAACATTACCAACAATAATAAGCCATGGACTATTAAAACAAATTTATAACAATTTCAATCTTTTTTTTTAATATTAATTATCAATGAGAGGAAATATTAAATTGAAATTATTTCATTGTGTATAAATAATGGGGCGGTTGATTCTGCAGCATATTTTAAAGTTGCACTCCAATAAGAAATTTCGTTGTATGACACAAGAAAGATAAAATTTCTTTCTTGAGCCCTCCTGCCGCAATTTAATACTATTTAGATAGAAAGTGAGATGAAATCAAAACCACTAAAGAGATTGAAAATAAAATAAACAACAAAATTGAAACCATTAAACATTGTTCTAACAACCCATTGTATGTACAATTTGGCAACTCGAAACCGTTCACAACAATCCAAAAGCGAACTGAGTCATTTGCACGTATCTTTGTCTTCTTTCGCTCTCCTTTCCTTTTCCTCAAATATATTTTTTATCCCATCAATTCTTAAACATTTTTTCAGATCACCTCTTACTTCAAAAGAGATACAAATTCCTATCAAATCAATGCACTATATAAAGTGATTTATATGCCGTCAAACATTGGCCATGATTGCATTTTCATAAATTAGGTGACTGTACCAGCATTATTACATGAATGGCTGTTTTGTCCTTCCATCGCAATGCATTTCTTTGTTTATAAATATTGCTTCTTTCTCAAATAAGGACATAATGCGTTATCAGTAGGTGAAGTTTGCAATCATACAATTAGTAGTAATACTTTGAAAAGAGTTGAGTGTTAGAAACTTTTGAGTTCAATGGCAATGGAGATGTTTGAGAAGGCAGGGCCTTACATAGCAATGACATCCCTACAGTTTGCTTACGCAGGGATGGCCATTCTTACTAAGATTTCTCTTAACAATGGAATGAACCAATTTGTTTTGGTAGTGTATAGGCACATAGTTGCTACACTTGTTCTTGCACCTTTTGCTTTCTTGATTGAAAGGTATATACTTCTTTGATTGAGTTCGTATTGTCTTTCTAGATATCAGATATAATATTTTTTTTATTGATCTTGACCAATATGATCATATGTACAACTTGATAATATGGTTAAATATACATCCTAATATTTGAATAGGCATTGCCCATAACTTTATATACTGCAGGAAGGCCCAACCGAAAATGACATTTCAAATAATTTGTAAGATAGTTGTACTTGGCTTGTTGGGGTAAGCAATCTGCCTTCATTCGCTCCTCATTTGTTTTCCCGATTTTTACATTGTAATGATGTCCACTTATATGGACGTTGATGAAATATTTGCAGGCCTTTGAATCAATCTCTCTATTACATCGGCTTGAAGTTTACTTCCCCTACTTTTGGTGGTGCTTTGAATAACTTACTTCCTGCTACCACTTTTTTGATTGCTCTAATCTTTAGGTAATTATCATCATTTAATTTAGATTTGATTATTATTTTCAAGGAGCAAATGGCTTAACAGACATGATAGTAATAGTTGGTTAATAAGAAAATTGTTAGATTGTTAATAATTATCTAGTTTAATAGTGAAAGATAGATTATGGTAGACTACTCTCTAAGAGGAATAAGCTATCAAATTGGTTTTCTTGTAAGATAATTGAAGAATATGATATTTGAGTCTACTGAAACGGACAGACAAAAATCTCTTGAGCAGGATTACCATTTGATTAGTAATCTTATCTACATAAATAATAAATAATCAATGGTCAATTTAATTTTTACAATCATACCAGTTAATCTTTTAGAAAAATCAATGGGAAGCTATATGATCCATTGCTAAAATAATATTCTTCTAGTATTTGACTACAAGCAAATGACGTTATGATATGTCACTTATTACACACTTTCAAAATGTAAGAGTTTCTAAATTTAGATTATTTGTTTTGTTATACAGAATGGAGAGAATAAGAATTCGAGACATACGCAGCCAAGCAAAGATAATAGGGACACTAGTATGTGTGGGTGGAGCGATGTTCATGACTTTATATAAAGGAGCTCTTATTCCCATGCCTTGGTCTTCACACAGTCATCATCATTCCTCTAATACTGCTACATCTCATGACAATAATACTGATATGATTAAAGGTTGCTTGACTTTAATTACTTCAGTAATTGCTTGGTCATCCCTGTTTGTTCTTCAGGTAACAAAAATAAATTGTTTTAATCTCTTCTGCAAATAGTTCTTACCTAACTAGTATATTCTTGTTCTCTTTTTGGTCTAATACAATGAATTGTTGATATCAGGCTTCTGTTCTTGAGAAGTATTCTGCACAACTTTCTCTTGCCACCTTAATATGCTTGATGGGCACCTTACAATCAACTGCAATAACTTTAGCAGTTGAACGACGTCCTTCAGCATGGGCAATTGGATTTGACTTGAATCTTGTTACTATTGTTTACTCTGTAAGTTTTCACTGTTTAGCCTCCCTATCAGAAATGTTACCATATGATGTTTATGATGTTAGTCATTGTCCATTTGAAATATTTAGGGTTTAATATTATTGAAAAAATGCAGGGAGTGATGTGTTCTGGGCTTGCATACTACGTGCAAGGAGTATGCATGAGGATAAAGGGGCCAGTTTTTGCTACTGCATTCATTCCATTGACTATGATAATTACCGCATTTATGGACTCCTTTATTCTTCACCAAAACATCTACTTGGGCAGGTTTGTTTTTCTTCTATATTGTTTAAATCCATATATATATAAAACAGACTATGTAGATATGTTGATCTGATTGAGCCAAATTGAATGCAGTGTGGTAGGAGGAATGGTGATAGTAATAGGATTATATAGTGTTCTGTGGGGTAAAGCTATGGACACAAAGCTGCCCACTTTTGACAGCACTGAGGTTCTCCCAACATGTCATTCGGATAATGATGAGAACCGCCTTGGGTCTATAGAAAAGGGTGAGATCCCCGTTGATGACAGTGTTACTTTCAACATAAAAACATAACCTTAATCTACGGTATGAAGAAAATTATTTCCATATTTTATCTTGGTGTAGGTTACTCGGTAGGTGTAGTTGAGGATGAAGAAACCACTTTTGCATGCAGCTCTTATTCGATTTAAGATCTCCTCAAGTTTAATATCAGAATGTTTTAAGAGTGCTTTAGCTACTCTTATGAGTGAAAATGAAAAGGTTTTGTTATTTGACGATTCGTAGTATGGTTTTAGATGATAGTGGTCTAAGTATAGGCATGATGTCAATTTGTATATGATAAATTCATTTTGGAATTGATCATATTATTGTATAATTCTCTAAATAAATAAAAAAATTGTATGAATCTATTAATACTAGTGTATTATATTATCTTTAAGTTAGTTTGTTTTTATTATTACATAAAATAATCTTTAAAATAGTGTTCTGACATATAAGGAATTCTGATTTTACATGTTCTATTAACATATGTTTCAAATAAGAAATGAGACAACATTATCTAATAATACAAATAAATACAAGCTGGCTTATCCACAAATGATAGTGTACATCATTTTTATTTCTATAGATGATTGTTCATTTTGACATTATTCAATATCATATTTGATAATAAGGTCATGGGATATTGTACATGGTATCACCAAATGTATAAGTGATTTATAATCTAAAGTTAAGAATTACAATAGAAGAATCTCAAGTACAATTCTCTAATTTTATAGATAAATGAAAAATAACTCTCTAGCTCCAATAGTTATATTCTATTAAATTAATTTTGCCTTTTAATGATGCTACTTTTTAATATAACAATGAATCAATCTAGATAATCATGTTTTGTGATGTAGTTAATAGTAATATTAGGTGTATGAATAGTCCACCTATCTAATGTTAAATTTTGATTCATAAAAAAATTTAGACTACACTTGGCAATGATGTCATTTCACTAAAAAATAATTTCTTGGTCAAGATACAATCCTATGGAATGGAGCAAAATCTAGGGAATATAATGTGAAGGAAAAGTAAAAGATGGCTTCTCGTTAACAAAATCAACTCAAAACTTCTTAGACAACCTATTCTCTTGGAACGAAGTATGTCTTCCAATATTAAGTACTCTTTCATGGGCAACCTTTCATGAGAAAATTTTGACAATGGCTAGGTATATGTAATTTGGATTCTAGAGTCCATTTTGCCACCTATGTCTCAATCATGAGGACAATGTTGATCACTTACTACTAACATGTCCCTTCTCATTACAATCATGGTAGTCATTATTTTATAAATTGGGTTGGATTACAAACTTAACAAATGATAACATCTCCCTTTCTGAATTATGGCTTCAAATTTTCAATAAAAGCCTCTATGGCAACCTATGGATCATATATATTAGATGGGATGAACCTATGATTAACATATGTTTTGGGCTTAAGGATTGCCAAGTGTTAGCTAAAGGTCCTAAATCTAGTATTAGAGATAGATAAAATTTCACTTTACAATCACCAAACATGGAATGACATAAACTAAGCTTTGATGGATCCTCACATGCAAACCTTGGAACTTAAGTGGTTGGATGATTGATACATTGTTAACGTAAAAATATTGCTATATTAGCTACCTATTGGAAATGGACATGAAAAACATGGTAGAGTTTAAGTATTTCTTATAATGACTTGTCCTATATCTAGAAAATAACATCAAAAAGTTGTAAATTGAATGAGTGTCCACAATAGTGGTAAATATAGTTTGATCCAAGCACACACAAAATAGGAGGCTTCATTAACAATTGGAAGTAATTTAAAAATACATAGAGTATCTTGAGTAAGTTTTGATCAATCACATATACAAATAAGGTACTCTACATTGAAGATGAATTGGCTAATAAGGTAGAAGATTAAATATTTGTCAAAAAAAATTGTTGGCTTAAATTATTTTCTAACAAATAAATCAACTTGAAATAAATAAGTAAACACATATAACTCACCAAAGGTCAAACATTCATAAAAATGCATTTGGGTGAAAATATCATTAACAGAAGTCAAGTTGGAAACTCATAAGAATAATATACCATAAGTATGGGGTCCACATAGTGATTTTAAAATAAATGTTTAAAATCCAAATGATCTACTAAATTAAAATTCAAAAGGTTCCACATCATCATTTACTTATGCATGTAAACTTAAACCTTAATAAGCATCAAGGAATAATGCAACTAAAAGATTACATATATATTTTTTAAATATTTTTATTTCTAACATTTTTATTTCATGAGTAGAGCCAAGTTTCTTTCATTAACAAGTGGGGCTATTTTTTTATCCCATGAGCATTGAGCTCATATTTCTAAAGAGAAACATTGTATTAGAGAATAAGTGAAAGAAATATTGTATGAGAATCCCATGAGTTATCAAAGACACATGTAATTTGAGTGCATTAAATATTTTTTTTTCTAGTAAAGAATAGAAGTAAAACATGTTTCAAGATGGAAAATTCAGCTCCAATAATGAAGTATGTAATGCTTTGACTATCAACAAGCGATGTGTCATAAAATAGCTCAAGGAAATAGTAGTGATAAAAGGCATGATGAGACATGGACTTTCCATGGTGGAAATACCATTTTTAATTTCAATTGGAGGCCCCATATGGTGATGGCATGGACAAGAATGCAAGCTATATTTTCAACTACAAATATGACATAAAATTGGGTTGCCTTGATAAAGAGGGATTATAAGAGGACAAAAGTGAAGAGGATGTGTTAGTTATTACTAAATTAAAGGATAGAGAGGAAATAAAGATAGATATTGTTGAAGAGAAAGAATCAATTGAAGAAGATGAGGAAAAAAACCAAACTAAAAAGAATGAATTAGAGGAAGTGGTTGAGGTAGAAGAGTTGATAAAGGAAGATGAATATCTATATCAAGAGGAAATATTAGGATTTTCGTCCTCATCTAATAGGAGCAATTGGAGTTGATTGATATTCTCTTTACTAGCTCTTTTTTGATTTTTTTTTTTTTCCCTACATTTCATAGTTGCAACTTAGGATTCCATAGATAGCCTAAGAATCTATATCATTATAGGTGAAGTTAGGAGTATTTGGAATCCATTTTGAAAGTATTAGACTACTTTGTAGACATTAGTATATAGAACTTGGACTTTTTGAATCTTATTATATTTTACTAATATCAACTATAGGCCTTGGACCCTTTCTTATTAAAATAATTAGAGCTAGCTCAAAACTAAAAAATAAGTTTGAGGTTTAGGAAAAAGTAACAAGAGAAAAATTTATATATAAAAATTATGTCTTCTGAAAAATTGAAGGTTCTAACATGTCCTTGTTAAAATTGAGTGATCTTAGAGTCTAAAATATTAAAGAAATAATAATCATTATGAGACAATAGAAAACAAATGCAAGTATTACCCAATAATATCTCATATTGGATTTATTGGAGAAAATCCAACTAAAAAGCTTCATGCATAAAAACAAAAACCTCTTCTTAATATTCCTCAAAAGGAAAATGATTTTTTTCCTCTAAATGGAGATTGTGGATTTGCCTCTTTGTAATTCTTCTCAATTCTTTCAACTTATCAAAATGAATTATTTTTCTATCCTATTGAGATCCAAGTCTCTAATATCATTAGGTGGAGGTCTCTTCTAATAGAAAATGTTTAAAATCCCAACATCCATAATGCTTAGTCTCAATAGCCCTTGATTATAAAGCACCTATTTTTTGTCTTTGAGTAAATTTCTAACCCCTGTAGATGCTTCTATTATCTTCCTCCATGTATTCATATTTAAGAAAACAAAGTGAATTAAAATAATATTTCTAGCACTTGAACCTTGTAAGGGTGCAAGGGTTATGCTGATAGTTTTATATATATCAAATAATGTCACAAAAAGATTTCTAATAATATTTCCTATATATAGTAGAACATTAGAAAGATAATTTTAAAATCTTTATAATTTTGTCTACCTTTCTAACCATGGAACTCATGTTGTTAAACATTTCTTTCATTAGCAGTTGTCCTTTCTTTCCAATAATTTATATTCTATGCAACTTTTGTTGGTATCTTTGCATCGTTTTTCATCTATAATGAATTTGATAGGATCTTGGTCAGTATAGCCTGTACTTTGATTATCCTCCTCCAAAAGCATGGGTGCTACATGAGATTTGGAATTGTTATTAATGAAGTACAAACTATTGTAGTGGTTTCCATCTTGATATGAGACATGAAGTGTGGGTGTTTCTGAGCTATGAATATTGTATAGTTTGCATTCCTAGCCCTTAAAAGAGTACACATGAATGTTAGTTTGAGTCACCACGAAGGCTTCATAAATATCACAATGGTCTATCCAAGTTCCATCTTCTACCATTTTTTCATAGTATTCTTCAAAATTGATATCATATTTATGAGAAAAGAAAGGCTCAAAGTATGAACAATTTTCCATAATGTACTCCACTACCATATTATGATACTTTGAGTGTTGCTCTTGGTCACATTAATGTTTGTTTGTACAGGGTCTTTTATTTCCCCTCATTCATTTTGAATTACTAAGACTAAGTCCAATTCTTTCATTTTCATAAGATTACATTTTATTTTTAAAAACTTATAAAAAATAAATTCAATAATATAAGAAAAACTTAATATTTCGAGTTGTCTAATACTCATAATATTATTTTTTAATAAGATTATTTTCATTATTAAAATATATAAATTAATAGTAGGATTAAGATTAAAGTTTTCTTATTTTCCTTGTCTACCTTCTTATCTAATTTTTTTCCGCTCACCTATATTATCATCCTTTACTTTATAATCATGTATCATATTTGTTTTGTCTTTGTCTTAACTATAATAATGAAATAATACAAAATTTCCTGCTTTTGTAAATAATGTTAGATTTGAAAGTACAAAATCATATAATTAATAATTATAAAATAGAAATTAAAAAATACATTAAAGATTTGATTCCAATGTAAAAGTTTTTCTATTGTAACTTATACATAAAAAACATAAACAATAACAAATCTTTATAGTGCATTTCTTAATCATACTTTTTACACAGTTTGTCTCAAAGAAGAGCAACATTATTTTTGGAAAGAGCTATCAAACTTTATAAAAGGATGAATATTACTACACACCTAAAATACAATTTTTGTTATAACCCTCATTTTTATATAAGCAAAGGAGATTTATTTTTTAATACATTAAAGTGGCTTAGAATATTGTTAAAAAATCTTTTTGGCATATGGATAATTGTTCCAATCCTTTTAAAGCTACACTCTATTTGACAATAAAATGTAAATTATGGTAGAAATCTTATCTCCCAATCATAGGTTATGGGTTTATAGACTTTATATGTATTTCTTATAAATTATAAGAAATTTATTAAATTAAAACTATATCTATTTAAAAACTAAAGACAAGTACTAAGCCACTATGTGGCACTTGTCAAATTGGTTTTGCATCATTTGCATCATTATTATGAATATATAAATTTTATAATTACAATTTTATCTTGCATCATTTTCTTCAATTTCTCCCATTCTTCATCACTTCTTGTGCAACGCTTAAAAATACAAGATTTTGTTGATAGGAGGGCAATGGAGTATGTTTTAATTGAATGCGTAAGGTTAAAGTTCATTTATATTTTTTAACTCCATTATTAGATGCTAGAACCAATCTAAATTAATGATTCCAAAAATATATTTCCTTTTACTAATTTATTTTTTCCTATGATAGAAATATTTACATTTTTTGGAAATGAAAATTATGTTTTATTTGGAGGATCAAAATGGTTTTAATGATTTCTTTTCACTCCACTCCCAAATCTTCTAATTTCATATGTTTTTATTACTTTGTTAATATTTTGTATCGATTGGTTAATGGTGTGCTTAGCTTCATTAATATTCTTTGACATATTCTTAGGTAGTCAATAGAGTTTTGCAATTGATCTGAGACTTAATGTATACATTCTAAGAAACAAAATCTTCATTATTTATACTTCAAATATCCTACTTCATGCCTTATATGCTCATTTGTATAGATCAAATATTTAAGAATTAAAAGCTTTCACTACTTGTGCCAAATGGAGTAATTCAGAAATATCTATTATAAACATCAATATATAAAAGGAAATATCTAAAAACAAATGGATGGTTTATTAAGCCATAAAAAAACATTTTCCTTAAGTTATTTCTTACATTAAAGCTAGTTTTCAATAATAAAAAACCATTCTATAACATCTAAGAATGAAAATTAAAATGAAAGGATCAAATCTACTAATTTTAAAAGTTGTTTCATTGAAGAAAAAAATTGTTTGAATGATTCATAATATTCTATGAAACATTAATTTTATGGATATTTTGTAAATATAATAATTTTTTAAACCCTCAATTTTCTCAAATGGGCCCCAAATTTTTATTCCAAGCTCTTTAAGAGAAGTCAAAAGTGCAATTTTAGAAAGCCTTTTTAGCATTGACACATGGATATCCATACGGGGAGTGCTTCAATCTCTGTTAATGCATCACAAAATAAAATCTATAGTCTTTCAAGTTTAGGTCGACAACTTTCAAAAATTGAAATCCTACATGCTCACTTTTAGGCTGTTTAGTTTTATATTCTTTAGGTTTTATAAAGATGCCGCAAAGGATGAGAATCACCAAACTCAAAATCAATTTAGATAGGTGGATACTAGAAATTGATTCTTGAATCCCTTCCTTAAACATCTTGAAAGTTCCCAAATGACTTTAGATCTCATCATCTTGAAAGCTCCCAAACGACTTTAGATCTCATCATCTTGAAAGCTACGAAATGACATGAAGTTTAACGATAACAAATGTTGAATCCCCTCTGCATTAATGGGAGTTGATGTCTTGCTAAGCCAATGCACTATCATTCTAGTGTCCACTTTAGTGCTTTGAGTCACATAGTATTTTGCAACATAGTTCATCCTTTCCTAGCCATTTTTTGAGCCATCATTTTTATGTTTAGTAGCCTATGATTACCATATAATCCAAACATTCTAGTTAATGATTCTCAAGGAGAGAAGCCTATTACCTTAAAATGATTTATTTCTCTTTTACATTACCTATTCATCCTTTCCTTATTTCAACATTTTAAGAAACCTTTTATGTCTTGATCAAATGCTCTACCAATGATATCAAAAGTTGTATAAGTTTCATTAATGACATCTTCTATTTTTCTCATATAATTGAAGGCATTTTATGATCTAATTTATGAATGAGAATTAGATATTATTTATTTTGAAGCATTTGGTTATGAAAATATGAGAGGTAGAATAGGGTTTTGATGAAAAAAACTTAGTTATGCAACAAAATGTGGGTGTTTGGTTCACCAAATGATGAACCAGATTATCAATTTTTTCTTCCACTTTGGAGAAAAAATGGAAGACACTTCTTCCAAGAAATAGGTGGAATTCAAAATGAAGACCTAATTATGGATTTTTATAAAGGTATTTTAATCAAACCATCAGGTCTACAAAATTTGTTTCAAGGTTTTGGAAGATTATAGAGGCATTTGGGAAGACGAGGGCATGCCATTTTCCATAGGAATCAGTTGGAATTAATTTTTCTTTCTCGTAGGGTTTGAAATTGTAGCGAACTCGTGAGCCATTTTTCCTCATGCAACTTGGTTTTCTAGTGTTCTTATGTGATGTTGGGGTTTCTATGGATGATGCTAAGTTTGAAGTTTTGAGGATTTCTATGGACACCAACTGTTAGAAATGCTTTATAATAACTTGGGGCAAAGAGGGGGGTGGAGGTGGGGGGTTTTAATCAGTTATTCAAGGTCCAAATATCCAATTCAAACCTTTTCACTAAGTGTAGTGAGCCCATTCAACCATTCATTCATCCAAGCATTAACTTTCCTATTCAACAAGTACCCATAAATCAACATGCAAGCATAACACATGAAGAGATAAATACATAACATAGTGATTTATGTGGAAAACCAATTTGGGAGAATCCACCAGCAACATGTTACTCAATTATCACTCTTTTTAAGTGATGTCTTGTGAAAGGCCTATCCTATTAAAGGCTTACAACACACTGTTAAATGTGACCTTGTTAGAGGATTTAACCACCTTGTTAGAAGTGGGCCTAGTTAGAGGACTTTAGAAAATTCACTTGAAATGCCACCCTATTAAAGGATTTACAAATGGCTATTAAACCAACCTAAGTCCATAGGATTTTCATATCTAACACAATTGCTATAGAGTATTAGAATGTCTTTGACCTGATTACAACATTCAAATTAACTTGTGGATCTCAGATCACTTTTTAGCTCTTCACATTGCCTAGCTTTCAATCTCTACAACTCTGATAGCTTTCCCTCCTTTCAAGCTTAGTCTCCTTGAGTCTCCATGCTTAATGTACCAATACAATCATCTATCTTTAACCAGTTATCAAAGAAGAGTTTATGTGCTTTGTTCTTCCTTCTCCTAGATGTCTTCTCCTTGACACCCTTCTAACCACTTTGCAAATTTGGTACTCCAACAACAACAACTCAATTCTTGGTTTGTGACTCATTAAATAGAAGTCTAGAACTTCTTTTCCCACTCAATTCTTCGTACCTTTGATTTCAATTGTATGGATTAGATAGAATTCATTGTATCTAACCCATATTTTGTTTCCTCTAGAAACATCTTAAATAATCCTTTTCAATTTACCCAAAGATAGTTTACATAGAATTTTATGCGACTAGCTCATCATCCTTACCCTCCAACTAGTTCAAAGAATTCAAGGCAACAACTTTGTCAGCTTAGATTTGGCAAATCTTTATTATTTAAAATAATGTAGCAGCTCGACACTATTAAATATTGGTGCTCGACACATATTGTGTTACTTGACACCTGAAGTTTACTTGGCACCTACTAAGATTTTCTAATGCTCGACACTTAAACTTTACTTGGTACCTGAAGCTCACTCAACACCTACTAAGATTTTTCTTTTGCTTGGCTCCAACTAAGAAATTTCTCAACTTCAACTAGCTTGCTCAGCACCCACTAATGAACTTAGTTTAAGCTTTATAGTCAACCTCATTACAACTTACTCCTCTAATGTTTCTAAGTGTGGAAAATCTTTGTATCTTTGAATATGTTACCAATACATCATCTCACCATTGTCTTAACCGATCCTTATACTTCATTTCAACATCATAACTCAATCTTTCTCTTATGTGCTCTTGTTACATCTTGTTGATAAAATCCTCTTCATCAATCAACTAAGTGATAGTACTTGGATCTAATAAACAATTTTCATTCCTATAAATAGTAGGTTTAACATCAATCACAAAAAAATGATTGAAAAAATTATTTTAACAACAATCTCCCTCTTTCAATCAATCTTCTTCATCAATGATCTTTTCAATCAAATTTCCAACAATCTCCCTCTTTGGCATTGATGAAAAACCAAACTAATCAACCATCAGACTAAACTATTCAACCACATGCTAACTAAGTTAGAATAGTAAGTCAAATGCCAAAAAGAAAATTGTGTTACCATCAGTTTTCACATCTCCCTCTTTTGATCTACTATCTTGATTGCTTCATTTCTATTTCTCCCTCTTAGCTATTGTATCCTTTCTTTTCTTCTTTGCCTCTATATGCATTGCTTATCTTCGGCTATTTTTTCTCTATTCTGATCAGCTTCTTCATCTTTTCCTTCAACTGTTGATCATTTCTGTCTACTTCTCCCTCTATCTTCATGTGATTAGAATTTTCTCCCTCTTTTTTCATTCTTTATCTTCTCAAAAGTTGTTGCTCAGTTGATCAGTTTTTTGCTATTTCTCCCTCTTTTACAACAATGCCAAAGACATATTATTTCAACATCTTGTCATGCAAAATGTAGCATTTTTAGGCTCTTTCAATTTCTCACTCTATTACCTTGCTTGTGACTAATTTGAAACTTTATCACTTCAATTACTTTAGGCATGAATCCTCAAGTAGGTATCCTCTTCATTAATGTGTAATATTTCAGCAATCAACTCATTTGATGCAGTGGATTCTTGCTAATTCTTAAGTAGCCTTGGCTAGGGGTATCACCCTTAACTTACCTCTAAGATACTCGAAAGCATCTTTAAGTAGTTCTTTTGTGAAGATGTCAAAAATTTGTTCCTTTGAGCTGACATATTTCATCTTCACATGTTTGTCTTCTACCAATTCTCTCACATAGTGATACTTCATTGCAATATGCTTGGTTTTTGCATGCATTGCAAAGTTCTTTGAATGTTGATAGAACTTGTATTATCACAATAAAGTATCACAAGCTCATTCACATCTTCCTTCATGACTTGCAAAAAATGTTTAATCCATACAATATTGGTGCAATTTATAGCTGCTGCAACATATTCAGCTTCTATAGTGGACTGTGAGGTACAACTTTTCTTTTTACTAGTCCATGTAATCAGTATTTTTCCCAAGAAAAGTGCTCCTCCACTGGTGCTTTTTCTGTCATCAATATTCCCTCCCCAATCTGCATCAGTGTAGGCTCTTAGCTCAAAATTTTCACTTCTCTTGTAGTACAAACCAAAGTCATCAGTACCTTTTAGATATCCCAATATTCTCTTTACTACCATCAGGTGATTTTCTCTTGGATATGCAAAAAATCTTGCCACTATTCCAATAGCTAATGCAATGTTTGGTCTACTATGTACAACATATTGCAATTTTTCAATTATTGATCTATATAATGATTGATTCATTTCATTTGATTCATCATTCTTGGATAGCTTATGTCCTATTGTCATTGATGTGTTGACTGGTTTTGAGTCTTCTAATCCAAATGTCTTGAGTACCTCCTTGATGTATTTGGATTAGGTCAAAAATATGCGATGCTTCAATTGATGTACTTGCAATCCAACAAAGAATTTGATTTCTCCAAACATTGACATTTCAAATTCATGCTTCATTTGGTTAGCAAAATCTTTGCATAGAGCATCTTTTCCTCCAAATATTATATCATCAACAAAGATTTCAAATATCAAGATGTCTTTACCTTTTTCAGTTTTAATGTACAAGTTGTTGTCATCTATTCTCCCAAATCCTATCTTTACAAGATATTTGTGCAATCTCTCATACCATGCTCTAGGTGCTTGTTTCAAACCATAAAGTGCCTTATGCAATTTGCAAACCATATCCTTGTTGTTGTCATCAAAAAATCCCTCGGGTTGTTTTATGTAGACTTCCTCTTCAACTATACCATTTAGAAAAGTAGACTTGACATCCATTTGGTAGACTTTTAAACTTTTGTAAGAAGCATATGCAAGTAGTGTCCTTACTCCTTCCATTCTTGCAACAAGGGCAAATGTTTTCCCATAATCTAGTGCTTCTTCTTATGCATAGCCTTTGCAAACTAGTCTAGATTTGTTTCTTGTTATCTCACCATTCTCATAAAGTTTTTTCCTAAACACCCATTTTGTACCAATTACATTATTATCAACTGGTCTAGAAATTGGGGTCCAGGTTTTATTTTTCTCAATCTAATCTATCTCCTCTTCGATAGCTTTATACTAGTCATCATCTTGTAGTGCATTATTCACTATTTTGGGTTCAACCTTGCTCAGCAAACATGATTTATTCTTGATCCTATTCCTTCTCATTGGTATAACATCCTTGTCACCAATGATTTAATCTATAGGGTGATGTCTTCTCACATACTTGGCTAACCTTGGTTCTATCCTTCTTTCCATGTTTGATCCTTCAGCTTCAAAGTCATTTTGTCTTTCTTCATCTGGTATTTCATCTTCTCTTTCATGTATACTATTTTTATAATTAGAATGTGCATTTCCTACATTCTACAACTCATCTTCTGAATGCAACTTGGCATTCACTGGCTGTGACTTGGCTGATACTGAGATTTGTGGCTGATTTTGAACTTGATTAGCAATATTTTCTTTAGTTTTCATTCCTTCATAGAAGTATACAAAAGATCTATAATCTTCTAATTTCTTGGACTCATCAACTTGGACTTCTACATGCTCATCCAAATTTACATTTGCACTCTCCATAATCTTGTTAGTGTTAATATTCAAACACTTATATGTTTTGCTTCTAGTGGAGTATCCAAGGAATATGCCTTCATCACTTTTTACATCAAACTTGCTATTTCTAGTATCTTTAAGAATCTAGCATTTACAACCAAAGAATTTGAAATATTTTACATTAGGTGAGTGACCATACCACAATTCAATAGATGGTGCATTTGTACCTTTCTTAACTTGAACTCTATTCAGGGTGTAAACAATAGTACTTAGAGCTTCTCTCCATTACTTTGGAGCAAGATTTTTCTCCATCATTAAGGTTCTTGCACAACCTATCATTGATCTATTCCTTTTTTCAGCAATACCATTTTGAGGTGGAGTTATTGGTGCTAATGTTTTCTTTTTGATACCTTTATCATTGTAGAACATCTCAAACTATTTTGAGGTAAACTCTCCTCCTCTGTTTGATCTTAGACATATCAGACTCTTTCCTATTTCCTTCTCAACTCTGGCCAAGTACCACTTGAACATTTAAAATGCATCAAATTTTTACTTTAAAACCATGACAGTCATCATTCTTGAGTAGTCATCTACAAATAGCATTATGTTTTTGTCTCCTAGGTAACTTTGCACTTATATTGGACCACATAAGTCTATACGGACTAGCTCTAGTACTTCCTTGAAAGTATATGTTTTTCTTTTGAAACTAGACTTAGTTATCTTCCCTAGTTGACATTGTTTGCACATAGTGTTTTCAAGTTTCTTCAATTTAGGTAATCCTCTAACTTTCTTCTTTTTGCTGATGCTAATCAAATTGTCAAAATTAACATGACATAATCTTATATACCACAACCACACATCATCAAGTCTAACAATAAGACAAGTTGCATCTTCTATATCTAGGTAAAATAGATTACTCCTAGTTTGTTCACCTTTCATATTAGATTTCCATTAGTGTCATAGATCTTGAGATTTTTGTTTCCAAATTCTACTTTACAACCTACATTGCCTAACTATGATACACTCAACAAGTTGTAGTTCAACACTTCAACATAGTATGCATTATCACATGAAATTTTCTCTGTGAGTTTAATAGAACCTTTTCCTTTGATTTGACATGGAGCATCATTACCAAATCTAACACTATTTCCATCATATTGAGTAAAGGTAATGAACTTACTTTTGTCTCCTGTCATGTGATGTTAGCATCCACTATCTATGATCCACTTTTCATTCTTGTTCACACAAGTTACCAATGTTGTTGCTTCATCTTCATCTTTATCTAATTCATCCTTTATGGCCACAAAGACTACTTCATCATCATTCTCATCAGAATCTTCTTCAACAATGTAGAATCTTTTGCCTTTGTCCTTGTAGTCTCTGTTGTCATCTTCTCTCTTGTTCTTGTACTTGTTTCCTTCTTTGTAGTTCTTATTTGGTGTACATCTTCTAGCAATATGACCTACTTCATTAAAATTGAAACATATGATAGGGATCTTACCTTTGAACTTACCTTTGCCTCTATGGAATCTCCTAGCCAATAATGCTTCCAATTGTTCCACGTCTTCCTCATTTGTGTTGCTATCACTGGATGCATGTTTTCCTTTTCTTATTTTCTTTCTTGATGTCTCCTCCTTAGTTTATTTTATTGTCATCTTGGCCTCGAAAGAAAATTCAAGGTTCTCAGGTTTGTAATTGTCAAAGTTTGACAATTCAAATGTAGTAAGTCTTCCCACTATTCCTTCAAAGGTTAGTGTGTTTTCTTGTACACACCTTAGCTCTTGGATGGCTAAAACTCTAATAGCATAGATAGGGAGTAGAGTTCTCAAGTATTTTCTATTGATAGTTTCTTCTTCCAATTGACCACCTAGACTCCTCGTTGCACTTACCACTTCTTTCATTCTAGCAACATATTAAGCAACATTTTCTCCTTCCTCCATTTTCATGTCATCAAACTTTCCTCTAAGGCTTTCTCTCTTTGCTCTTTGTACATTTTGATCTCCTCCATAGATATCTTTTAGTTCTTTCCACATCTTGAATGTAGTGTCACAATCTTTGATGTCATCATATTCTACATAGCTGAGTGCAGAGGAAATCTCCAACATTTCCTGATTGTGCTCCTTCCTTTTGCTCAAATCATCTATAGTAAGAGGTCTAGTTGGGTTTACATGTTCTATTCCAATTAAGGTTTGTGCATAGTCACTTATTGATCCAAGGTGCAATTTCATCAAACTTTGCCATGCAATGAAGTTGTCTTTGTTAAGTTTGGGAACTTCTCTCCTAGACATTTTGATCTTCTTGCTTCTAGTACTTTGAAACTAAATCAGCAGATGGCTTTGATACCAATTGTTAGAAATGCCTTAGAATAACTAAGGGTGGGGTGAATTAGTTATTAAAGGTCCAAATGTCCAATTCAAACTTTTTCACTAAGTATAGTGAGCCCATTCAACCATTCATTCATCCAAGCTTTAACTTTCCTATTCAACAAGTTATTGTAAATCAACATGCAAGCATAACACATAAAGAGATCAACACATAACACAGTGATTTACGTGGAAATCCAATTTGGGAAAAACCACCAATAACATGCTACTCAATTATCACTCTTTTTAAGTGATGCCATGTGAAAGGCCTATCCCATTAAAGGCTTACAACACACACTGTTAAATGTGACCTTGTTAGAGGATTTAACCACCCTATTAGAAGTGGGCCTAGTTAGAGGACTTTAGAACATTCACTTGGAATGCCACCCTATTAAAAGATTTTAAAATGGCTATTAAACAAACCTAAGTCCATAGGATTTTCATATCTAATACAATTGCTAGAGAGTATTGGAAAGTATTTGACTTGATTTCAACATACAACTTAACTTGTAGATCTTAGATCACTTTTTAGCTCTTCAGATTGCCTGGCCTTCAATCTCTGCAACTCTAACAAGTTTCCCTCCTTTCAAGCATAGTCTCCTTGAGTCTCCATGCTCAATGTACCAATGCAATCAACTCTCTTTGATCACTTATTGAAGCAAATTTTTTATGCTCTATTCTTCCTTCTCCTAGATGTCTTCTCCTTGACACCCTTCTAACCACTTTGCAATTTTGGTACTCCAATAGCAGCAACTCACTTCTTGGTCTATGACTGCTTAAATAGAAGTCTAGAACTTCTTTTCCCACTCGATTATTCCTTCCTTTGATTTCAATTTGTATGGATTAGGTAGGATTCATTGTATCTAACCCATATTTTGTTTCCTCTAGAAACTTCTTGAATAATCCTTTTGAATTCATTCAAAAATAATTTACATAGAATTGTGTGCCTCCAACTCATCATCCTTATCCTCCAACTAGTTCACAAAATTCAAGGAAACAACTTTGTCAGGTTAGATTTGGCAAATCTTCATTATTTAAAATAATGCAAGAGCTTAGCACTATTGAAATATTGGTGCTCGACATATATTGTGTTACTCGGCATCAACTACATTTTACTGATGCTCAACACCTACTAAGATTTTCTAATGCTTGGGACTTGAACTTCACTCAACACCAACTAAGATTTTCTGATGCTTGGCACTTGAAATTCACTCAGCACCTACTAATATTTTCCTTTTTCTCAGCTCCAACTAAGAATTTTCTCGGCTTCAACTAGCTTGCTCGGCACCCACTGATGAACTTAGTTTAAGCTTTATAGGCAACCTTGTTACAACCTATTCCTCCAATATTTCTAAGTGTGGCTAACCTCTATATCTTTAACTATGTTACCAATACATCATCCCACCATTTTCTTAATTTATCCTTGTACTTCATTGCAACATCATAACTCAACCTTTCACTTAGGTGCTCTTGTTACATCTTGTTGATCAAATCCTCTTCATCAATCAACTAAGTGATAGTACATGGATCTTATAAGCAATTGTCATTCCTACAGATAGTAGGTTTGACATCAATGACAAAACAATGATTGAAAACATTCTTTTAACAAGAATCTCCCTTTTTCAATCAATCTTCTTCATCAATGATCTTTTCAAATAGATTAAATCCAACAACCGATGACTTTGGAGTTTTTGGGGGTTTATGTGGACACCATGAGTTTTGAATTTTTGAGCCATTTTGCTTCACTTTTTTTGATGGCTATAGGTTTTTTCCACTTTCAATGATGGGTGTGGGTTTTCTTCTCCCACCAATCTCTATGCACATGGTTCTATTCTCCCACCCATCTTTGCATTTTGGGGTTTTTCTTTACATAAATATATCATAGTATTTGCCAGTTTGCTTAGCAAAATAGTCAATATGTGCTCAGTAATGACTTCTAATATGTTCTCATGCCATTACCTCTAATATATCAAGTATGTATATATCCATGCAAAACCATTCAACATAGGAAACTCATAAATTGGAATTACTTCATATACCAATCACACTAATGCCAATGAAATGAACAACTAAACTATGCAAATGTTTCTTGCCAATAATGAGTTCTAGTATAGTGTTGTGAGAGATCAATGCAATATCATTAAATAGAGCCAAGTCATAAAATATGTTTGGATCAACTATGTATAGATCAATGGCAATCAGGGCTTTTATCTATACATAGTTTATAAGGTCATAAACTATGTATATATCAATGCCAATATTGGTTTTGATCTATACATAGTTCGTGCACACAGTTTATGAGGTAATAAACTATGGATGGATCATTGCAATTCTATTAAAGACAACCAAGTCATAAACTATGTCTAGATCATTGCAATTTCATTAAGCAAAGCCTACTCATAACCTATGTATGGATGTACCTAACTAAACCATTTATGCACATGATTCTATTCACATATTTCAATTTTTCCTTGTTGAAGGGTGGAAACTAAATCTGGCCTATATTTATGTAGTATACATGGTAGATCAATGACAAACATAGCATTTATTTATACATAGTTGACCTATACATAATTTATAATGGTTATGTTTCTATTTGATATCTACTTAGCAAAGCAATCAATATATGTTGTAATAGTTTGTTTTGAATCTACTTAGGAAAATAGAAAACATGTGCTTAATAATGAGATCAATGCTAATCATGCTAATAAAATGAGCAACTAAACTATATATACATCTATTGGTGTTTTAAGAAGTGCTAAAACTACTAAGCGACACAATTCTTAATACCAAAATGATAGTACATACACAATCTAAAGACTAGCCTATTCTTATTAGCAATTGCATATGTAAGGTATTTGGACCCAACTTCAACAAAACCACAGATGGTTTTCTACTCTTTTGGCTCTGCAAAACTAGGGTGGGTGTACCCAGGGATGGTTCAAAATTGAAACAAATGTATGAGGATTGTTCTTAGTTTCATTCTGATTCTTATTTCAAGATCCTTGAACATATACATAATTCTTACTAACTTGATAAAACACATCCCATAAATAGATATGGCCAAGAATTCTTCTATAGATCTGTAGATGTTTTCAACAACAATGGCTAACTGAAGCTAAAACATTCCATGCAAACAAGTGCTGGCCAACTTTGAAGATCTACAGGGAATAAAAGTAAAATTTGATTTGATGATGCATTTGAAAAACCATTTGCAAGATATTTCTCCTTCAGCTGAAATAACTTGATCAGTGCCTAATCAATTGGGGTTCAGAGTCTATAGAAAATTCTTAGATCTAATTTGTTGCCTTACAAAAAATTCTATCAGCAATTCTTATCAGAACTTATCATTCAAAAATCCTTTTCAATACTTAAGGAATCTTATCACATTCATCAAAGCCTTTATTTAATCCATTCAATTAACAACAATGATAAATGGATATACAACCTAATTTGATTGCATTCAATTGCACAAGCTTTTACTCATACAACATCAAGGTAGCTAAGTATTTAAAAGGAGACAAAATTCAAAAAGAACTGATATGGGGATAGTTCATAATTTATATTCATTTCCTTTGAAAATGATATATCCTTTACAATAGACTCAGAATGGCCTTCAGAAAGAAACACAGGTCATTCTATATTCATGTATTCTCAAAGAATGTGACAGCAAAATACTTTACAAACTTGCTTTCAAAATTTGGACCAAAAACCAGACTAAGCACAATACTTAGAAGAAATAGAATTCAGACCATTCTTTAGCCTTGGAATCTCACTTAAATAATGTGAGATGCAACAAGCTTCGGGCTAAAGAGAGTGACATGTGTCCCCTTAAAAGATATTGATGAATGTCTGTAGTAAAAGACAAAAACAAATAACTGAAAAGCTAACACATCAAACCATCCTGGGTGGGTACCTTTCTGTTCTACTTCTCATTTGTTTTAACAAGAAGATAGGATTTGATTCTCCAATTATTCTTCATCCTCAGAGTAAGTAGCCATGAGGTTTGAAAGTGATGTATCACCTTTAGTTACCTATAAATTTACTTCAACCTAGGGATTTTCCATGTCCTCATTATTAACTTCGGGAGTGACTTTTACTTCTACATTTTCCTCCTCATCATCTTCTGACATTTGTTCTAGAAACTGATTTTTCCATTTATTAAAAGTATCATCATTTGGCCAATCAAAGCTCAAAGATTCTCTTTGTAACATTATTAAAGAATTTGCATTTTCTTCTAAAACATCAAATTCTTTCCTCATAGCAGTATAAACAACTGTATTTTTACTAGCTCTTCATTTGTCTTTTCCCAGAACCAATGGCTAGTTTCACTTATGATGTTTATTATTCTTTCATTTATTAACTCATCCATCTCCCTTTTCCACTTTTCTTTTTCTTTTATTGTATCAATAGATTCTAAAGCACAAGGAAATAGGGTGAATTTTTCAGCAATGTATTGGGAAAAACAGAGTGTTAATCTTCTCTGTAAAGAATCTCTTTCATCATCAAAATTCTCTAGCTTATTTAATAAATCAAAAATCTTCTCAACTTGATGATAAGGCATTTGGAATGCAGATATACATATGATTGTAATATCATTATTTCTCTCCCTCCATTTCTGTGCAAGAAGAGTCAGTTTATCCTTATCCCTGTTCAACTCATCCATGAGGGTTGCAATTCTTGTCAACTGATCAAAAAAATTTGACCATTGAATTTTATCCCTCAGATATATTACATCCTACTTTAATTTGTCTTCATATTGATTTCTCAATTCTATATGCAACTCATGCAATTTTGTTTTTTCTTTTTCAAATTTCTCTACAGTATAGAATTGGGGCCTTTCAGGGGTGTCAGATATTTCAATAATAGGGGTTGATCCAGATCCAACCAATGGCTGTGAATGGTATGCAATTGTAGGTGCACTAGATTCTCCCATTTTTCTTTTCCCCAGTATCCTCTCCATTTGAGACATTTTTTTTTCCAATGATTGTATCCGTATACCCCTTTCCTCATATGCCTTCAAAACTCCTTCAAACCTAGCATTGAGTTGGGTAAATTTATCTTCTTCTTGTCCATATACAACACCACCCAATTTTAACATTTTTGAAGCCATTCCCATTACTTGTTTACTACTTACCTCACCAGCCCTATATACTGTCAATGTACTAGTCTGTTCTGTAGTGGGAAACTCATGCATCCTGGTACTTTCTCTCTTATCTATGGACCACAAAACAAGGGCTTGGTGGTCATCACTAAATTTGACCCCTCTATGCGCCTGTAAGACTTCTTCAACAGTTGTCAATTGAACATCCTTTTGCTTCCTTACTGAATCAAAAACAATAGCATTCGCTATATCCCATTCTGGCAAAAGGAGGACTCCTGATTGTCTAACTATTTTCCTTCCAGCTTCATGAGTGAACTGGGCAAAATCATTCAAAAACTTTGATTTTACCTCTTCCTTGATAACCGGGTCAGATTTATTTGGTTGCTGAGGCTTGATCTTCTCACAACCTTTCTCAAAATTCTTTATATTTAATCTCCATAAAAACTGAGCAAAAGCCCTAGATCTTACAAAATTTTCATCATTAATAAATCTTTCAGAAGCCTGAGCAACAATTGGGTCAATTTTCTTACCTTGGTAATCAGCAATGGTCGAGTCCAAGGAAGGTGTAGGAGGTTCTTGTGGCTCTCTAACATTCAGGTCTGTAGAAGTGACAATCACATCTCCATCTCCTCCCATTTGTCTAAGTTGTTCCTTTAGAGATACCTCATCATCTATTTGGATTGGAGACTGGCTTGGGGAGTATTGTTCTTTTTGAGAAGAAGAAGACCCTTGCTCCAATTTTTGTCTTTTTGGAGAGTTGGCTGGAGATGGACTTCTTGGCCTTGGCTTCTCATGAGTGGGTACCTGTTGCACACTCTGAACTATGACATAACCTACCCTTTTCTGCAATGTACATTGGCCAGGAGTTACTACATTTCTACCACTCATTCTTCTTTGTATTTCTGCTGCCTTGTCTAGGTGTGCCTTAATAAATATATCTTTCTTCTCATTCATAGTCTTAATTATTATAGGAAAATTATTCATTAATGCCTGTATTTTATCTCCCCAGTATTTCTTATCTTTTAATGGGTTGTACTGGGGGTCAAAAGAATTAATGAATTCCAAGTTTTTACTGAAAACTATCCATTTGTCTTTCCTTAATTCTTGCTCCTGAAATGTGAAAATATTTCTAATTATATCCTCCAGATAGTAAACCCGATGTACCATATGGGAAGCTCTCACCCTTTCTCTTAATAGATCATAGAATCCTTCAGGGTCAATGAATCTGGCGTGAGATTCTGCCATGTTATATTTATTCAAAAACAAATTTAAATGCTTCCACCCCTTTTTAACAAAAAAAAAATCATGCACTACAGTAACCATTGGAAAGAAAGTGCCCTTCTTGACCAATTCCCTCTCATCTATAGTACTTATCTGCCACAAGAGCTAGGCTATCCCTATCTTCAAAGGTACATGAAAAGGTAACACATGAGGTTTTCCTAAGAAACCATAAACTCTTATTACTGTTGAAACATTGTGGGGAATTATATCCCCCCAGTTGTGACTAACAAGTAACCCTTTAGCATGATCCTTGGGTTTGATTAATTCTAATAATGCTTGTGGGATTCTAGGGCTATCTCCTCTTAAAAGTAGTCTAAGCTTTGATGCAAAATACCTATCAAATCTTACATAACTAGCATCAATGGCCTCTGAAGTCATATCCACACTCCATAATTGTACTGGATTTCTTTCTCCATCCTTTGTGGTTTCTAACTCCATACTTTTGGAGAAGAAAGCATATCCTTTGTATAAACATACATGCATCACCAATGAATACCAACAGAATGGTTTGTTTACTTTACCCTTTGCTATTCCAACTAGCCCGTTGTGAATCTCTTTTGCTAGAAAAGTGGCAAAATCCAGAATTGTACTCATTCCAAATTGAAGGGTTTGAGCAATTATAAGGACCACAGAACCTGGGATTTGATCACCCTCATCTATCCCTAAGATCTTGCAAAGATAAAAATATAGTGCTTGAGCTCTCAGATTGAAATGTCTTCTCAACAATGGCTCTGGAGTACTGGTTGTGATCACAGGAAAGTTTCCAACCCTAGTAGCATGCTCCTGTAGTGGCCCTATTCTCAAGTACACTTGTTGTTCATCATATCTAGCTTGCAAATCATCCAGATCAATAATTTCATGCATAGCGTGGTTAGGGTTCAGGTTGAAAACCTCAGGTAAACCCTAAAAAGGTTGACCCCTAAATGATTTTTTACCCACCCTATGATAGGATCATACCTCTTTGTGAGGTCCATCAATAAATCACTATCAAATAAAACACTGGGGACTATTAATTTTCCAATGTCAAATTCCCATACATTGCTAATAGGAGTGTCCAGTTTTCGCTCTGAAAACCATTTCTTAAACAACTCCAAACCTCCCATGGAAACCTGGGCATCCCTTATCCAATTAGCTTTGTCATAAAATCCCTCTGCCACAACCAATCAAGGGTTTTTTGGAATGTGCTCCCTTCCCTTTGTTATTTCATGCACTGATAAAGGGAATTGTTCGAGAAAATCATCATGCACTAAACGTTTTAGATAATCTTTTTGTCTAGTAAACTCTTTTCGGGGTGGCATTTCTAATGAAACTTTGGAAAATTCACAATAGCAGATGCTTCAAACTTTACTTAGAAAGTCACAGAGTACTTACCTGCCAGAAATCGCACTTCTGCACCATATGATGTCTTCTACAATTTTATTGGAATATTAACCAAGAAATTTTGTGCCTTAGCTCTGAAATCTTGAATGCCCTTTTCTTTTTTGTACTTTGGCGATTCATTAATGGTGAAATCTAGTTCTCTTTTATGAATTAAAACCACACGCACTAGGTCTAAATCACATTTACTCTTAGTAACTGTTGCCTGCAATTTGCACTCAAATTTGAATCCCATCCGTAGATTTTATCAAATCGCACGGTCCTGATTTAAAAATAACAAGGCTTTACGGTCTTTTTTGAAAAATGACACGTGTCATCATTGCACTTCCCCGCATTACTTAATAACCTGCATCTTTATTATGCGAGGCTGTGTCAACCATCGGTCAAGACAAGATCGATGATCGAAATAATCCATTTCTTATTAACAACCAGCTAGCTGTACTGACCAACAGGAAATTGCCACATTAGCTTATACTATCTGACAACACTTCACACTAGCAGATACCGTATCTTCTTTTGAGCAAGCAAGTGTTTGACGTCATCACAGACACATGTCATCATTGTGCTTCCCCGCACTACTTAATAACCTATGTCTTTATTATGCAGGGATGCATCAACCATTGATCAAGATAGGATCAACGGTGATACTGCTTCTTATTCATTAAGCGACCAAAAACCTTCTGTGCATACCTAGCATCACACATCATCAGTCATTTGCAGTGAAGCATAGTGAAATACAAATAGCTAACCCCACGTTGCCACATGTCACCACTGCGTTTCCCCGCATTACCTAATAACGTGCATCTTTATTATGCGGGGATGCGTCAACCATTGATCAAGACAGGATCAACAGTGATACGGCTTGGTAAGTAATCTTCATAGCTCTGCCGATGAATCCACCAATGATATCACGAAGAAAAAAAAAACATGTGCAAAAGTATTGACAAATCTGACATATAGGAGCTTTTTCAGCGTACTGGATCTCACAAAACATCAGGGGCTACGTGTCATCATTGCACCTCCCTGCTTTATTAAAAAAAACTTACAACTCTATAAAGCGGGGATGCGCTGACCCTTGATCTATGATAGATCAACGGTGACTGAAAAACACTTCAACTTGGCATCCTTTCAAATGGAATGTCACAATTAAAGGTACACAAAGGGTTTTCAAAAGGCATTCTGACGTAAATAAAATACTTAAGATAAAAACCCCGCCAGAATATTTGAAGAAAATACCTCTTTTTAAAAAAATTTTGAAAATGAGGGCATCACAAAACAAAGACATAACTGATTTTTCACCCAAGTACTAGTAAATTTTCCTATACTATGAAAAATCACACCAACAGTGGCTCTGTCTGGGGATGATAGGCTACCTGAGTCTATGCAAGAATTCATAATCTCTGGGAGAGCAGACCATATATTTGGTAAGATGACAACTTCTTCAGAGAGCACAAAGAAACACACAAAAACAAGGAACCAGACTACACAAGGATATTTACAAGGATTTACAGAAAGCAGAAAAAGCACAAAACAATAGGAAACCCTAAAACTACTATTCATGGAAGAAAAATAAGTATTTTTCAAGAAAAATACCTCTTCAAGAACTGTCCATGAACTGGCAATTCAAGAATATTGTCAAATATATCTTTAAGTATATAAGAATCTTCACCCCAAGTATTTTCAATGAGATATGGGCCTAACCAAATAGGATCAAATTTGCCATGTTTTCCTTTATCTTCAATTCTGGCATTCCACGTTAAGCCTAAATCTCCATTTTCAAATTTTCTTCTTATAGTTCTTTTGTCATAGAGTTTCTTGACTTGTAATTGCAACTTTTAGTTTCTTAAAGATGCTTCTCTTCTGGTTTCGGTCAGTCCTACCAATTCATCCATTCTTTCTTGCATTTCATCTGTAGTATCTTCATCATATAACTGGATGTAATTGTATAGTCCCATCAAGTTATTCTGAGGCATTCTGGCTTGAATCCCATACACTAAATCAAATGGAGCTACACCAATTGCTTTCTTTACAATTACTATGTCAGCCCATATTGCCAACTATAATTTGGAATCCCATGCCTTTTTATTATCATCCAAGGTTCTTTTAATGACCTTCAACAGGCTCTTATTTGTGGACTCAGCTTGTCCATTCCCTTGTGGATGATATGGAGCAAATGATGACCTTGTCATTCCATATTTATCACAAAACTTGATGAACTCCTCAGATCTGAAGCACATAGCATTATCTATTACAATTCTCTGTGGACATCGAAATCTAGAAATAACATTATTCAACAAGAAATTATTTACCACTTTACTTGTTGCATTTCTTGTGGGGATAGCCTCTACCCATTTTGTAAAGTAGTCAGTGGCAACTAGAATCCAAGAATAGCCAGTGCTAGACTTGGGGAAAATCTCTCCTGTGAAGTCCAGACCCCATTGTTGAAAAGGTGCTTGAATCTCAACTGGCTTCAATGGAGTATTTTTTGAGAATTTCAGCTTTCCAACAAACCTCTGACAAGGATCACATTTCCTAACCATAACTTGAGCATCCTCGAACAGAGAAGGCCACCTGAATCCAGCTCTCATTATCTTATGTGCAGTAGTTTTGGCCATGTAGTGTCCCCACATACTCTAGCCTGCATTTCTTTCAAAACTTCTTTTGCCTTTTCTTTATCAACACACTTCAACAGAATTCCCTCAAAATTTCTCCACCATAGGTTATTTTGGACAATTACATACCTGATGGCTTGCAATTTAGTATTCCTCTTTTCATTTTTAGGTAGATGGGGAGGACCTTAGATATGTTGCAAATAATATATGACATTGGTGTACCAATCACATTGGTCCATATCACATAAGTCAGTTCTGAGATCGTCATTTACCAGATTTATCTGATTAGCCTCTAGATTAGTTTCAGCCATGATTTTGGCCAAACCTTGACCTCTTACTAATTTTGTTATTTGTATATCAATGTTAAATTCCTAGATTCTATTGATCCACCTACACCTCCTGCCTGAAACTTCCTGCTGAGAGAATATATCCTTGACTGCAGCACTAGGTACAAAAGTGGTAACAGTAGCACCTACCAAGTAACTTCTGAAAGCTTTTACAGCTTTTACCAAAGCATATGCTTGCTTTTCATTTATTTCATACTTCAATTCAGCAGGCTGTAGTGACTTGCTGAAAAAGGCAATAGGCTGCTCATATCCTTCTTGATTTTTCTATAATAAGACTGCAGCTACAGTATGGAATGATGCAAAAGAGAAAATATGCATGGGCTGTGCATAATCTGGGGTCCTCAACACTGGAGCATTCTTTATTTCAGTTTTTATATCTTGGAATGCTTGTGAAGGTTCACCATTCCAATCTATAATGGCCCCTTTCTTGAGCATCTTTGAGATGGGTCTACTGATTTCAGCAAAATTGGTAACAAATCTCCTTAGAAAATTGACCTGGCCAAAAAAAGACTAAATTCCTTTCACATTTTTTGGTTTGGGGACTTTGTCAATAGCTACTACCCTTTCAGGATCTATTTTTACCCCATCCTTAGACACTATGTGTCCTAATAATTTTCCTTCTGTGACCCCGAATGTGCATTTCTTTGGGTTTAAAGATACTCCATATTCCAAGGCTTTTATAAAGATTTTTTCCAAATGTTTGCAGTGATCTTCAGCCTTATTAGAATATGTTGTGAGATCATCCTAATACACAACCATAAATTTGTCAATATACTCATGAAATGCTACATCCATGGCTCTTTGGAAGGTAGCTCCTGCATTAATCAAGCCAAAAGGCATCCTCACATACACATATGTTCCCCAAGGGGTTGTGAAGGCTATCTTGAACTATTCACTTTCTTTTACTAGAACTTGATTATATCCAAAAAAACCATCCATCATTGACATCAATTCAGAGCCAGTCACTTGTTGTAACATGGCTTCCATATTAGGTAAGCCATAATTGTCTTTCAGAGATGCAATGTTTAAATTTCTAAAATCAACACAAAGCCTAATATCTGCATTCTTCTTCCTAACAGGAGCCAGGTTTGAAACCCAGGTGGAATGCCTGATTGGTTTGATTATCCCACCATCTCTCAATTTTGTCAGTTCTTCTTGCATTTTTGGGGCAAGGGTAGGATTGATTGGTCTCTTTTTTTGCCTAAAAGGTCTTACATTTTCCTTCAATGGTATGACATGCTGGAAAATATCCTCCCTGTAAGCCTTAAGGTCATCATATGACCAAGCAAAAACATGTCTGTATTTTCTAAGTAGGTCAATCAACGTTTTCTTGATTTCAACAGGCAAATGTTGGCCAATATAAACCCTTTTAGGAACTTCATCAGTACCCAAGTTTATTTCTTCTAACTCCTGGGGTTTGGGGTTGTTAACTCCTGATTTTACTCTGTCGTGGCTATCAAAAATATTTTCCAAGACTACTAACCCCTTCGACATCTTATTTTTTTTCAATTGCATTATTTCTTGACCAAAAATGGTTTCCTTCACATTTATGGTTTCGATCAGTCCACTGCAATCCATCTCCTGACCATGATACTTGTCTTCATTTAACAAAAAATTTGTAATATCTTTGTCATCTTCAAAAACCTACCAATTTTCAATGTTGTCAGGTATGGAAGGCCTATTTTGCACCTCAATCTGGGAGATTCCTAAAAATGATATTTCTTTTGGCTTGATGGCTACATTTGCCAACAGATTAGCCATCTTATTTTGGGTCCTATCTCTCCATGAGATCTCAAATGCATCAAAGAATTCTATCTGATCCCAGACTGCATTTCTATATTGTTTCAATCTCTTATTTTTGGATGAGTAGGTTCCTTTGATCTGAGAGATAATTAGTTCAGAATCCCCTATGACATATAATTTCTTAATTTTATGATGTATGGCAACTTTGAGCCCTAGCAACAATGCTTCATACTCTGCAATATTATTAGTGCAGTCAAACTTCAAGGTGAATGAATACCTAAAAGTGTTATTCTCAGGGGATACAAAGACTACACCTACCCCTACACCCTCTTTAGAACTAGCCCCATCAAAGAACATTGTCCATAATTTTGGTGAATTCATGCAACATTCAACTTCATTTTCGATGATAGCAGGTAAATTTTTAACTTCCTAAATAATTAATTCAGCCCTGAAAGCATTAATCCCAGTATCTAGGAAACAAGTGGTATCTTTGTCAATTTCTTCACCTAAGATGTGATTAACCCTTGGTTCCCTATTTACCCTGACAGCTTTGTCCACTATATGAAAAGTGGCATAAGTAAGATCACATTGTAGGCTTCCCCCCATGGCAGCACTCCATTTTCTGGAGAGTAACATTCCGTAGTGTGGAGGTATATCTACCACAAGAACATACATGGTCAATTATACTTCATAATATGTAGCCAGTTTGAATGGTAGGGCATTTATAGTACCTATGGCTAGGACTTCTCTAGCATCCATCCCTCTGCATCTACCTTGCTTGGTATCTACCTTCAATCCTGAGGCTTCCATTACCTTGAAAGGCATTATAGTGTTGGAAGCTCCTGAGTCTATCATGCAATTTTTTAAGGTCTTCCCCTTTATGATTAGACTGAGGAAAAAAGGATCAATATCTTCTATGAATGCCACTGAGGAATCATCTAGAAACATTTGAGGAATCTGGGATATGATACCACTATCCTCTATTACTAATGGGGTCTATTGGGACATAGTTTGATCTATAATAATATTATTGTTTGCTATTCCACCCAACCATGACAAAGCCTTATTCTTATGCTCTTCAATTCTAAAGAGTTCAGACAAGGGCACTTTTACAGTAATTTAAGATAACATGGATATCATATCAATAGGTTCAACCACAGTAGGTTTTACAATAGTACTTGGAATCAGAGTCTTTTGAGTAGTAGGCACCACATTTTGCTTGATAACATTCGATTCTAACTTCTTTGGTTGCACAACTGGTTTTGTTGCTTCACTTATCTGAAATTGAACCTTCTTCTTTGGTTCCCATTTCTTACCCTTGTTCTCCTTGATTTTAGGCACATCTACACTGACTTTCTTGTCTTGATCATTCATCTTATGAGTGATGTCCTTGATGAAGACACTAGATGGCCTTCCTACATCATTATTTATTGCTCTATTTCTCAAATTGTAATTACTATGGACTTGTGAAATCATTTCGGCCGTAATTCTATCAATCTCCTCCTTGGAGGGCATTCTTAAACTTGTGAGACCTACATCAAAAAATGTACTGTATACCTTATCTGTATTATACCCTTCATCATCTGAAAGTACTTTCTGATGATGTAGCTGGTAAGAAATTCTCTGGCTAGTAACATCATTTTTAGGCTCTTCTGAATTAGAATCTATCAAATCATCACACATGCTCACCATATTGCAGCTTATATCGTCATGGCTTTTCTCTTCAGTTTCTTCTTCAGCTTGCACTCCTTGGGCTTGGGCAAATGACTGAGCAACAGCACAATAATTAGTAGAATGAGGTGATTGGCATATAATGCACCATGGTACATCATCATTCATATTTACAGTGTTCCTTTGCAGGGGGTCTAGAGTACCCTTATCCTTCACATTTTGGGTCTAGTTGGGAACTGGTTTGCTATCTTTCCACTGAGTGGTATAAGGGTAATTCTGCATCCTAGGCTGCCTACTGAAGTTTTTGTTATTCACAGGGGGTCTTTCAGCAACATTTGACTTATTGAAACTAGTGGGATTCATCTTCTTGAGCATTTCTAAAACTTGGCGTATAGTAGGTTCTTCGGGCTTTTTTCCTATAGGAGCTTTGTCACCCTCCCTTTTATTATTGTTTTTAGAATTAAAAAGCTTAAGATCATCCCTCCTATCTAATTTTCCAGATGCCTTTCTATTATTCTCTATATTTACTGCAACTCTATAGGCATCTCTCAAAGTTTTAGGATCTTTATCCCTCAATTGATAAGCCATTTTGCTATCGAAAGCATTGAAATAGGTTGTGAGACAGACGTCTTCATTTAACCTCATGAATTGAAAAAGTTTGTACATACCTTTTTGGAATCTCACAATGAAATCAAATGTAGAATCATTTGGATTCTTCTTGATATTGTTGAACTCGTTAAGCATGAATCTTGCATTGGTATTGTCCCCATACTACTCTTTGAACAACTTCTCCAGATCACTCCATGAGGTAATATTTTCATTAGGCAACCTCCTAAACCAATCCCTTGCATCCTCTGTTAGTGAATGCACAAATAATTTCATTACCATGTCTTCATGTTCAACTTCATAATCATTCAACATGTCAATGAAAATCTTCAAATGCTCTTCACCAGTAACAGCAATATTTCAAGAAAACTTAACCACTTTATCCCTTAAATCAAAAGATATGGGATGGGGGGCAACAAGAATACCAGCAAATGATATTTGTCTATACTTTTCCAGGTATATAGGTTTCTTCTAGAAACCAGGAACATTTGAGGTACTAGCTATATTAGCTTGACTCAGTGGAGTGGCTTGGGACTATTGTGGTGGGACAAATGGGACTTGGGTGCCAATATTGGAGGATGAGGTAGGGGCAGATTGGGGTATTCCCTGAGTTGAAATTGTGAGAGCACTAACTGGTGCAATATTTTTAGGTGGGATAGACAAATTGGGCCATGAAGCCAATGTAGAATTAGACTTTATGAATTGGATTTTCCTTCTAGTTTCTGCAGCTTGAGCTTCATTCTCAACCTTCTCAAGCTCTTTTGAAAGATCTTCCCTCTCTTTTTGAGCCTTCTCAAGATCTAGATCTAACTTCGATATGGAGGGTTGTATAGGTTTTCTTGGTATAGCTTGAGGCACATTTATTTGGATTCCTATAGCCTTTCCTTTCCCTTTATTTGGAGCTTTTGCAGTGGGCTCTACAGGATCAACTTGAACAGGTTTATAGGCTTGAACTTGAGCAATAACTGGTTCTT